>OX104120.1:76787030-77384530 GCA_944474755.1 Limnoperna fortunei | reverse complement strand
TTGTCTCATATTTTTTAATAAGGAATGACTAACTGTTTTTTACGACGCAATAAAAATATAATGAGACTTATTTCGTAATTAAAACTTAAATTGCGGGTAGGGTTTTCTTTTAGTTTGAGCAAGATAACAAAAAGTGTTAATTATGTTCTGTTTTAATAATTAATTACAAAACCTTACTGCAAAACCTGAACTAAAGAATACTACAGAATGCAAAAAGTTTTTTAAAAGATATGTAAAGCCTAATTCAAATTTAATGATGTTTACTCCAATTTAAATTTAAGTAAACTTATATGCAAATTTACTGGTAGAAGAAAATTCATTTTAAATTTTGGTAAATTCCAAATATCATGTGACTAATAAATCCTAAGTAAATTTGGAGTAGACTTTTAATTAGTTTACCATTAAACTTAATTAAATTTGAAATATATTATTTTTAGTAAATTCAAATAATTTTGTAGTTGAATGTACAGTAAATGTCAAGTAAACAAATAAACCGACGTTGAACCAAATTAAATGCAAATATAATATCCCATTAAACTCGAATTTTCATGCAGTGGAAGAAGAACATACAAATGTCATCTCACATGGAAATGAGATTTGACATGACATGTATCACACTGACACATTTCACCTAGCAATGAGATTTCCATCCATTAAGACACGTGTCGTGGATTATAGTCACACCAATTGAAAAATAACCGTGCTAATTGTTGTTAATAGTTATTACAAAAGAATACATAATAAATGACTACCTTTATTTAACATTATGACTTATATCCATATGTAGTCTTATACAAATAATTGTTATAATCAAGTTAGTAAATATGATACATGTACTGTAAATAAATTGTTGATTTGTCATTAGAATGCACAAATATAACCAAGTCAGTGAATATGATACATGTACTGTAAATACATTGTTGACTTGTCATTAGAATACACAAATTCTAATCAAGTCAGTGAATATGATACATGTACTGTAAATAAACTGTTGACTTGTCATAAGAATACACAAATATTACCAAGTCAGTTAATACGATACATGCACTGTAAATAAACTGTTGTCATTAATATACACCAATATACATGTATAATAAATTGTTCACAGTCAGACGTCGCACAATGATCGATAATAATATAGTTTTTAGTAATTGATACACATTGTTTTCCAGTGAGCAATAACAACATGATCACTTCTTGGTGTCAAACAGAATACTGTAATGGGGATTATTTTGTATTCTTATAAACATACACATTTACTGCACGACCAATAACAACTGATTTAGACACTGAATTATAACATATGTATGGATTCGAACTAGATGATTGTGGTATCTGTATAATAATAACCTGACTCTGTTTACCATCAGAACTTATCATGAGTACATTGTTAGACTTTCTGCATATAACAAGTATATGTCCTTCATCATCTGTTGTAATTCCCCGTGGTTCACACATGTTAGGATCAGTAAATGTGAACAAAGTGTTCCCTCCTGTATCAATACAGTAGAACTGAACACTGTCAGTATAGTAGATACGTCCTGCCTCACCACCACAGATATAGTAAGGCTTTACACCCACTGGTATTGTACGTGTTACCTTCTTTGTCATGTTCAATACCTTTATTGTTCTATCATTACAGCCTACAAACAGCTGATTATCTCTGTACATGATACCATCACACATCACTTTTACATCAATACTTTGTATTACTTGTCTCTGTCTTACCTTTACTATCACTACAAAAGTAGTAAGATATAATGTAACAGCTACAGTGTTGTTGTCTACTACAGCAATACGGTGTGGTCCACCAGGTAATGGAATGATATATTGTTGTTGTCCTGTTATATAACATGTCACTAATTGATTACTACTCCAATAAGCTATAACTAATACATCATCATGTAACACCTTTATATCCCTGATTACCTCTACATTGACCATGAAGTTACAATCAAGTGAATAAATGTCCTGTACATGTTGTACAATGTGATGACTAGTACCATCGGATTCCTTATGCTGATTGTTACAGTCCTGACACATAGATCTCTGACAGCCATGACACCAGTATACAGATGGTTCCTTGTCACAGACATAGCACCTGTAAAGGATTTATATAAATGTGATGTCATGATTCTGACATAAAAACAATTAAACTTTATATTACATAAAGAAAACAAAACACCATGTTGTGTTTATGTCCATTTAAATAGATCAAAGGACGACCTCAATATTAGCATTAATTTATATAAATATAATATCCTAATGATTCAAGCTATTAATGTATAAAATTTTATAAAGTAAACATAATAAAATAACAGTCACAATATGTCAGCATTTAAATAGGTCACATGATGACAACTTGTGTGGTAGTAACAATGCAGGGTACAATACAGTAAATATTTAATGTAACATATTTATTTCCATGTGTTGATAGTTACATGTATAGTCCCTAAACAGGGATGACAATGATTAATATCAATAAATTACACTACACTAACTTGAATAATTAAATCTTCAAAACTTGTGGCGTCCTAAAAATGTTCAAAAATCTTTCTCAGTAGTGGGAACTTACAAAAATCATATAAGTAGCAATGTTCTTACTGGTGTCAAGTTAAAAAAATTAGCAATTACATTCCTTATAGATGGTCACATGGACAGGTTTAATATACAAATCAGTCCATGAAACTCACTCGCCCTGTAAGGTACTTACTGCTGACCCTGTCCATGTAACCCTCTGTAGGGTACTTGCTACTGACCCGGTCGATATGATCTCCTCTACAGGGAGCAGGACAATTGCCCGTCCCCAGATTAAAAGAATTTCTCGGACATAATTTTCTGCGATACATTTTAATTTACTTAAATATGTAGAATGCTTGCTTATGTTACTTATTATTTCCATTCCTTCTATTTTCTTGATGATATCATTTAATAATTAAATATTTATTTAAGAATTAACATAGTACTATATGTCATTAAAATGATTTGTTATCTGTAAAATACCAAAGTACAAGGCAGCAAGAGTATACTTAAAATTACAAATAGATTGGGGACATGTGTCATACGGGGGCAAATGTCCGGTTTGTGTAGTTGTTATAAAGGGCTATTGAGTATTGTCCTAGACCCCGTCTAAGGTATTTACTACTAACCTTGTCAATGCCACAAATAATAAATGAACCCCTGACCATTATAATAGATCAATCGGTGTAATATGTTTGCATTGTCATTTTGCGACCTAATTTTACTTTTGTTGCAATGTTTCCATTGTTAATGGATATAAATGATGAGTCATTAAAAAAGAGCTTCCTAACATTTTTTACATGTGATCTTGACCCAACCATTATTTGGAAATCAATGTCATTATGGCTCAAATTTGGACGAGTATGAAAAAGATCTCTAATATGTATTGAAACAGTATAGTATTTCAGTATTTTACTTACTTCTGTTTAAATCTGGCATCTTGAATTCCTGTAAAATACAAACAAAATGTCAGATATTGTCAACAATGTATAAACTTTAGGTAGACTAAGTTCATTTCTGGAACATGACAGCCTCAGAACAATATTTTAATAACTATTTTCATCCGGAATTGAACGTAGACACTGTTAATTCCAGACATTTCAACCTTATTCCTGACACTCCCTCTAGTGTTGGGCAAGACAAATACAAAGAATCATTAATATCCTTCAAAACATTTAAAAAGTATGCGATGCACATAGCTTGATACAATAATACATGTGGTTGGTGCAATCAATAGAAACGAAATAATTATAGATTATTTACGTTTTTTGAAACGAGATGTATTTTCTAACCCTAACCCTAACCCCGAGATGACGAGAAAATGCATAGAGTTTCATAAAACGTAAATAATCTGTTTATCGCTTGTGACTTCAATGTATTTATTTAATGTCGTATTGGCAGCGAGGTGAGATGGGCTGCAAATGATCAGTAGCTAAAACTACGCTGCTACAGTACTTGCACCCGTAAACGCAACACTTTGACTGATTGATAACTGATTGCTGACGGATTTTGGAACGCTGACGGATCGCTGACTGATTGATGATGACTACATCCGTCCAAAATTATGAATCCGTCATTACCTTGGTAACCGTCAGCGATCAGTGCGATCAGTCCAATCAGTGCGATCCAGAATCCGTCATTTAATTATATGCATAAATCGGTTAGTTTATTGACGGATTCGTATAAATTAATAATTTAAAGATAAAACGGATTCTGCATCATTTGTATATAATATATGCATTTATTATACCTTTTTTATAATAAAATAAAAACATGCGTTTAAAAGAATTGTTAATACAATGTCTCGTTCTAAATGAATAAATAAACATATTTAAAGAAAAATTGTTTTCTTTATATTATATAATTAAGCACATATCTTTAAAGCAGGACATATCTGCGAACCGAGCCCTGTAAACCTTCAAAAAACTTCTATTTAAGGCACATCAGTAACGAAGAGGTAAATGGTTTTTTTTGTAATCCATTATTGATTCACTTTTTTTCTTCCCGCGACTCGTGATTTCGGCCTGTTTTATTTTTTGCGATCTGTTACATGTATATTTTTTGTCATATATTTGCCGATCCGACTCCCCCAATCAGTAACATATTTATTTCACATTTAGGAAAGAACGTGGCCTCTTTTTTACATCATTATTAGTTACTTAAATGTATGCCTGCGTGTTTCTATTTAGTCTACAACATTTTAAATACAATTATAAAACTGTTGTGTAAAACAATTGTTCAACTGTTAAACAATCATTGTCAATCAAAACGCATTGTTTACTAAACAAAAAGTTGTATTGTAAAATATACAGCGATTCTTGTGGCAAGTTTTATTGGACAGGCAATAAAATTTGTTTAAAAAAGTATACATTCAATTACGCTGGATTGTTCCATTTGTTTCATGGCGTCCATTTTTTATTGGGGGTGGGGTGGGAGAAAGCCGGAGTACAGGTAAAAACCCGAGTCTTTTGTTAATTAAAGTGGAGTCGGGGGCACCCTATCGTTCGAAAATCCGCAGCCTGTTGACAGGCATGTGACAACTAGTAGATGACTAACCAATCAGCCACCTAGGCCCCAATAACGCCGGGGAGAATTGTCTGCGAATTCTGAAGTAAAGCGTAAAAATGTGTTACAGATAGACACGTGTTTCAGTACGAAATAGTAATTTTTTAAACACAACGTTATAGGTCTTAATATTGTCATTACAGTGTCATATCGATGAAACAGAACCATTTCAAAACTTGCCCTTTAAAAGAGTGTCATTCAATTTAAACAATAACTTATTGTATTGATTGA
The DNA here is from genome assembly GCA_944474755.1 of Limnoperna fortunei. Lineage (NCBI taxonomy): Eukaryota > Metazoa > Mollusca > Bivalvia > Mytilida > Modiolidae > Limnoperna > Limnoperna fortunei. Next base: position 77,379,214 of record OX104120.1, on the reverse strand, counting down.
TTGTTTGGTTTTCTTTCAGCGAGAGTACTTCAGCTTTATTCATGACGAGAATAAGTTAAATATAAATCAATTAGATTTGTTTGCTTGTTTAAATACTGTTTAATCCACTTTCAGCAATTTTTCAGCTATATCATAGCGTCCAGTTTTTATTTGAGGAGGAAGCCGGAGTACCCGGATAAAAACACCCGTCCTCCAGTAGGAAAACTGGCTCCCTTTCAATTAAGTCGAGTGCACCCTGCCAGCAGTGAGATTCGAACCCGAAACCTCAGTGTTGACAGACCACGTGATCAATAGTTGATGAACTAACATCACCACTCGGCTCCTTCAATCAATTAGAGAAAGATGGACAAAAGGGCAATTTTGAAAAATATGGGGTATGGGTTGGGAAGTAAGATTTACTTTTTTTTCGTGCAAGAAGCGTGACACTCTCTAAACATGTCACTATGGTTCACGGCAATTTTAATATGACCTGAACCACCCCCTCCCCCCCAAAAAAACGGGAGAACATCCCATGTCCGCCAGCTGAGGACGCGCTGGGCAGCTCTGTTAAACCTATTACTAATTTTCAGTACTTCCGAATTTAAAGGAAAACATTAATTATACTTATATATCATTAACTGTGGAATGACTTTAACAGACATGGTAAAATCAACAAATTGCGACGGCTAAAATGCGAAAGCAGAATTGATTTTCGTATTACGCTTACATGTTCGCATTTTTAACTCATAAGCTTCGATATACAAACGCGATTAGTAGTTTAATCTTTATTTGAGATTTAATTCTGTGTAAATTCATGTGACACAATTAATGAGATAGTGAATAAAATATATAAATAGATGTTTTCGATTTTGTCGTAAATCGTATTCAGTATTATACACCAGAATTCTTAGGAATTGTGGCACAGTAGTTTATTCTTTATTTGTTTGTTTGTTTTTTTTTTTGTGTTTTTATTGGGGGAGGAAGCCGGAGTGCCCGGAGAAAACCCCCGACCTGCGGTAGGAAAACTGGCAATCCTTGTCAATTAAGATTGGAGTCGAGTACACCCTTCCTGCAGTGAGAATCGAACCCGCAATCTCTGTACTGACAGACCACGTGATCAATAGTAGACGAACTACCTTGACCACTCGGCCAACGAGGCCCCTTATTCTTTATTTGAGATTTAATTCTCTGTAAATTCATGTGACACAATGAGATATATAGTGAATAAAATATATAAATAGATGTTTTCGCTTTTGTCGTGAATCTTATTCAGTATTATACAGCGGAATTTTTAGGAACTGTGGCACATAAGTTTATTCTTTATTTAATTCTGTGTAAATTCATGTGACACTATGGGGTAGTTAATAAAATATATAAATAGATGTTTTCGCTTTTGTCGTAAATCTTATTCAGTAACACCAGAATTCATGGCAAAGAAAAAAAACTGATCAAACCACGACAAATGATCTTTTTAAGCGTTTACAATAAAAAAAACACGACCTCGAAGGTTAAGGTAGCAGTTACCTATTATTGATCACCAAGTTGTCTGTTTGATCCTTACAGCGAGATGGTGTGCTCGACACATCCCTATAAATTTGCAAAGAGCACCAGTTTTCCTGCATGTCGAAACTTTGCTGTTTCGTTGGGTACTCCAGCTCTTCCCAATAAACACTCGACGTCATATTATATAAACAAATATAATTTTTGAAAAATAGTGTTAAACAAACTTCAAACATACATATAATGCTAACGCGAAAAGGCGAAGTGGAAAAATGTTACGATTTCGCCTTCACGTTTTTCGTGTTTCTCGCTTGTTCCGCTTTAAAACTTTTCGAAGACACATACGAGATGTACGCCTTGGCATGCGAGGTCAAATATTTTTTGAATTTATTTTCTTTTTTTAATTATTTTTTTAATAACATGACACTATGTGATGTTTATATGCCGTCAAAGATGAATTAGTGATAGATATTTTTCGGGGGGGATTTCCATTTATCATTTATAACTTTAGACTAGACGTTTTCCTCTTTCAAAATACGGACGTGCGCCTTGGCGCCCGAAATGCTTTTTAAAAGTCTTTGTGTGTGTGCGTTTTTAAATTTACTTTGTTTAAATTATTTTGTTAATAAAATTACACTATGTAATCTTTATATTTCGTCACAGATGCATTAGTAATAGATTGGGGGAATTTCCATTTTTTTTATTAATAACTTAAGACCAGTTTTAGCATTATTATTAGATAAAACGGTCCACCAATGAGGACATAACAGTTGACATTTTTATACTTCTAATATTTGCGAGTGAAACGAATTTTCACATTTCGAAATATTAATTTTACTAACCGGAAGTTGAATGGACAGATTGGAGCGATCAGTCCAAATCAATCCGTCAGATCAGTCAAATCGTACCTAATCTGTCAATTGACGGATGGACGGATTGGGAACGATCTGACGGATTGGGAACGATTTGACTGATCTGACTGATTGATAACTGATTGGTGACGGATTTTGGAACGCTGACGGATCGCTGACGGATTGATAAAAGTGTTGCGTCTTCAATCTTAAGTACTGTAACTTATCGTAAATATACATTTACCTTCCTGACCATGTAATTTCTTTCGTGCTGGTACATAATCTTTGTTCTAGAAAAAGAAAATAAACATTTATCAACATATTTGAATCATCTTTCTCTATTACAAGTATTAGCGTATAATCTGTTTGAAACATGTAGGTTTGTATAAGTTACGCACACGGAAAAGGTCAAGTGAACTAAATGTTAACAGTATCTGTCCAAACATATCAATATTTAGTAGAGATATTAAGTTATTTAATGTAGCATGTTTAGTAATAATTAGATAATGTTGTTTAAAAACTGTGTAAAATATTCAGACATATCCTGATTCATAGTTGACAAGTTCTTGCTTAGTATAAATACTGAACAAAGAATATCCAACACGCTATAAATACTGAACAAAGAATATCCAACACGCTATAAATACTGAACAAAGAATATCCAACACGCTATAAATACTGAATGAAGGTAATAACATAATACCGAACACCGATGAGGCTGTCAAAAAAGACAATCCACCAATCAAAGTCCGAGAAACCGGAAAACTACAACAACAACAACAAAAATGCCACAACTACAGCAATGGTCCCGATTTGGTACAGGCATTTTTAAAAAATGTTGGGTTAAACCAGTACAAATAATACCCCACAGGCCATAAATACTGAACAACGTATACCCCACAGGTTATAAATACTGAACAAGAATACCTACAGGCTATAAATACTGAATAAAGTATACCCCATAGGCTATAAATACTGAACAAAGAATACCCACAGGCCATAAATACTGAACAAAGAATACACCGAAATGTATAATTATTGAACAAAGAATGACCCGCATGCTATGAGCACTGAACAAAGTGAATATATTGGTCAATAAGTAGAAATATAAAGCAAATACTACCCTCAAAGAAGTAGATCAAATTAGTAAAATCACAGAAATGTGCAAATAAAATTGTGCTTGTAGAATCATTTAATTTTATCTTTAATATAATAATTGATTGTACTAACAAAACTGTATGTATGACATATGGATGTATGGATGAGGGAGACATTGCATTAAAATAACTAGTGTGGATACTTTAAATTTGCAAAGGCCACAATTTCGCCCAAAATCATCGGACCAGAACCAAATTTTTAAACCGATCTTTAACTCATTTTTTTAATTCTCATACAAAATACCAGCTCAATATTTTTAAGTATTTAGAAACAATACTTATAAAATGTGTGTAACGAACATACTGACGGACCGAAAGAATGCAAATCTATATCCCCTTTAGCAATTCTGGTAAGGGACTAATATATTGATTTATAAGATTTCCTACCGTTGTCAAGTCTTCAAACCATGTCTGAAAGAAACCTTGTATCTTATGACTATAACTATGTTCTTCACAAAAGTATTTTTCTCCAAAATCCACTAATTCACTGCAGCTATGTCGACCAGTGGGATTGTGTATGTTGCCATCAGAGCACTTTGACTTTACAGTGTAAAACACTCTCCTTGTTTCAAATCGTTCTTTGACTCTCTGAATTGTTATCTTCAATTCTTCTCGCATTGCTTTACATTTTCCTTTCTTCACATTTCTCCATTGCCATATCTGTAGTGCTATTGTGTTTTTACAGAAACACAAAATAAATTTTATGAACTTGGCATTGTCAAGAAAGAACACCCCCATACCATGATAAATAGCCATTTGGCCGGTTTTGGGTTCAACGCACATAGCGTATTGATTGATATAATAACACAAAATATGGTTGAAAAAGTCTAACGGCATAAAATCAAACTCGATACACAGCCATGGTGTGCGCTTACAGTTATCTTTCCTCGCATTGAACCTATCAATAACATCTGTAACTGAAGCTTTCGCAGATATCATGCAAGGCAAATAATAAGTAGGTAAGATTTTCCTCTGTCCATTTTCCATTAAAGTTGTTATTTTTACTATAATGCCAAATATTTCCATTACATTTAGTAAATGACTGCTATGTTTATTAAAGTCAAGTTCTGGTTTTTTATCAAAGAGTTTTACCATCAGAGAGTGCGCTAGCTTTCCAGTGTCTTCTAGTGCTTTCCATTCATCAGTCAGCTTCAGATTGGAATCAAATTTGTCTGATACAAGACATTTGAAAGCATTTGCTAACCATTTTTGGTTCAGTATTATATATTCTTTTAAACTCTCAAAGTATATGACACTTCCGACCTTATGTTGATATTTCAGGAATAAGTTGATTTCATTCTCGCTATCAATTGAACATTTTAAAGATAATTCAACAATATCTGGCCAAGATAATATGTTCAACTCAGCCTCTCTTAAAACATCAAGTGCTTGTTCTAAACGAATCCATTGTAGAGGCAACTTTTCTGCAAAGGTTTTTGCCTGCTTTCCATATTTAAAAATTGTGCCACGCAAATCATCAAAATCCTCTTCGTCTGATTCGGTGTTAGACACATAGCATATTTCTCTTACATGTTTTTTCTTAGATTCATTTCTCAAAACAGAAAGCAGCTGTTTGCGAAAGTTGTCTTTTCTTATCTGAAGCTAAATGAAGAAAAAGATAGATATTTCTAAGCAAGCATCAGTGTTTAGTTGCTTGTCACAGTTGGTTATATAACAAACAGCTATGAGTAACCCGATAAAGGTTATAAATCTGCAGATGTATTAAGATAGTGAAATCATATGTTAGCTGATAATGACTCCAAAAATATTAAACCTTGTGTTAGTTGAAAATACCACAAAATTTTTAAATCTGTTAATCATTAACATAAAAGAAAAAGACTAAAATAAAATATTAATTAAATTGGTGCTATGTTTGAATTTCTAAGTCTGACAGGAACATTTACCCATTTTTATTTATAAAACACATAACCTTAAAGGGTCTAAAATAATTCAGTCATTATTGGTATTCCTGACAAGTAATCCATTAAACATCCAAGTGATCATCAGGATGTAAAATATTATTAATGATAATCTCCGTTTTATTAAACAAATCAATTAAAATTTGCCAATTGGCGACTTTAACTATCAGCATACAGGGTCTAGCAACTGCAAAATCTGGAACAAAATCTGTCTCCGTTGTCGGACATGTTCAGAATTGTATTCAAATGTAGCCAGAGTGTTTTTGTAGGCAACCCGATTTTACAATTTCAAGTTTAAACGTAATAAAACAGATAGTGTATTCAACAAGACACACTTTGTTCACCTTTACAAAGATATTTTTTGGTCAATAAAAATTGTGTATCCACAATAAAAATCAGCAATGAGATAACACACGGTCACAAAATTATAAAAATATTTTAACACAACGTTTTCCGACTACCTGAAATTTAAACCTGGCCACTAAAATTTTAAATTGGCCAGTACTGTTAATCTTGGTGGCTAATAGGCCACATAATACTTAAAGGTAAAAACACTTACATGGTCTCTACACTCATCAATTCTTGTACAAACAATGATAGTTGGGGCAAAAAGAAATTCTGTCTTTATCTTCTCTTTGGTTTCGTCAACTCCACATGAGTGAATAGTATCAAGCCAGAAATCTAAATATTCTACAAAAATAAAGGTCTCATTTAGTTCTCTGTTTCAGTCTTGTCGGTAAACTTTACAAGTTTATTGCTCATTTGGCAATATAACTTTTGTCTAGTGTCTAGAATTGTAATCGGTCTATTCAAAGTATTTTCTAGGTTAGTTATTACTCATGTAATAAATAGGTCATTGTATTGGAAGGACAAGCCTAATGGGCAATATTGTTAAAGGACCTGCAATGTATTGTTAAAAGGAACAACCTAAGGACTACCCCATGTCAAGTTTTGGTTATAATTGGCCAACTGGTTTCAAAGAAGAATAATCAAATATGATGACAATCGCTCCCCCTGACTTTCAGTCAGATGACCTAACAATAGAAACATAACCTTGATATACCAAACTATACGTCTTCTAATTAAACAGTGACAAACCTCCAATCTCATCAAAGCCATCTTCAGCTGTGATTGGTTTCACATCTTTCATAATGTTGGCAACTAAAAGATGTAATGCATTTGGATTGAGGAATATTGGGTGAGTGGCATAGTATTCCTTCTCTCCAGCAAAATCCAAAATTCCACATTCCACATACTTGTCAGCTGGTACCTCCACTTTTTCTATACCATTTAATAAATCATCAAAACCCTTTAAAACTTTTTCGGTCAATACTCTAGTTATTGTGGTGTTAGGCTTTGAAAGGGAGTTACTCTTCATTTTTAACTGTGATACCTCCGGCAAACTTGGCATTGTTGTAAGTGACTGTTCTTTACTTTCTGTTCTATGAAATATGTTTTTTATGTACTCCAGAATACCAGGTTTTTTCTTTCTTCTTACTAAGCTGCCAGTATTATGACTGATATCGGGAGACTCTTTGTTACTTTTCTGACTGCCATCATAATCTTGAAAGCCACTGGCACCTAAATTGTCAGCTGTCTCTTGTAAAGTATTTTCTTCTGTTGTGCTTGTATGTCTTGCCATTTTGATTCTAGTCAATAATGCTTTCTTTTTATCTGATACTGCAAAAAACAAAGCACTACATACATACAGCTACATATAAATAAAAAATTCATACTATTGTTGAATTATGGCAATTTTTAAGTAAAACATGTATCATAAAGATCTACAATTAAACTCAAAACAGTTGATGTAGCGACCGTTTTGCAGAACGTTTTTGGTAAAACTTTCTGATCCTTTTTTCCAACTGGTGACCTTGACCTTTGATGGCATTTCATAATGTAATAAAGTCCTAAAGGTTTATTGAAATGAAATGCACACTTTTTGAGTGTTTGAATGCATCTTTTTTTGGCTACTGTGCCTTTGAAATTTGATGGATTTTTCCCTAAAATCGATAGGCTACTGATCCGAATATGAAACTTTATCCTAAAGTTTCATTGAAGTCAAATACAAACTTGTTTGCGTTTTTGTCTGGAAACATCTATTTTGTAAAACATTTTAACGTTTTCTGACGACTGTGAGCTTAACCTTTTAACTTAATTCATCAAATGGGCTTCTTACCAACCTGATCTGCAACAAATCACCATAGTATCATTTAAATCAGATGCTGATATAACGAATGTCCTACAATGACAGTTACAAAACCAAGCGAAGAAACATGTACATGTATTACAAAGATTTATTAAACTATGTATGACCTACAAACAACAGACAGTCAGGTTACATTAATACTCGTCTTTTATTTCTGTACCTAATATGTACTTATAATGTATGTCACTAAATAAAAATTGTAATTCGGGGTGAACTGTTTAAGTTAAAATACACATGTTTGACATTAGGAGAATGCATGCATCACAGATGTTGTGCTATATATAAATTCGTATCAGAAACTGTCAAATATCTCAAATACACTGGGTAGATGCCTCTGCTGGTGGACTGAGTGCCAAAGGGTATCACTAGCCCCGTATTAGCCAGATTTGGTATAACGTTTTTGGTGATAAATATTGTTTGAGTTTGAGCGCCACTGATGAGTCTTGAATAGACGAAACGCGCGTCTGAAGTAGTAAATTGTATTAACCTTGCTATCATTGATGACATTTAATTATATACATTCACTCAGTTTTGACAAGTGTGGTGGACACGTAAAAATATCCAATCAGTAAAAACATTCCTACACATGTACACTTCTTCAACCGGACAATGGAGATTTCATTAATACTTTGACATGGCCAATGAAGAAGGAACCAGAGGTCAAGATCATTTCACACTTATAAAACTATCATGTACTGCTAAAAACCACTAAAAAACAAATATCCAACTAGAGTCATCATACTATGCTTTTTTACTGAGGAAATAGCCTTATATTACATGTATTACATAGCTGTAAAATTTGAGTTAAGGTCAGGTGACACCTACCAGACTCTCATATATTGCATGATTAGAGCAGATTGAACAAACTTTTATGACTTCTACTAGCCAAACTATTTTATCCCTACTGGTCAAAATACTGTCTTTCCATTTTTAAAATTATTGTACAGCTGTATCCCTCCTCCATGATATCACCTAAATTATCACAAAACTACAAATGTGTGTGTATCTAGTTTTCAAGAGTCTTGTATTGCACTCTTCTAAAATCATGTGATTTGGTACCAACCCTGAATTTTTGAGTATCCAGTCTCCATGACTTGTAAACAAACACTGAGGAGCCTACGTTATGAATGTCATAAACAGGCGACAACACACTGAAAGGTTAGGGTTAGGGAATATGAATGTCACCAAGTATAACATTGCCACTCTTAGGATCAAACTAAAGTTAATGAAATTAAATTTCATAGCTGGTGATAAAAATTGTTATACTGTTATTTATATGGGGTAATATGGAAATATATGAAGTGCATAAAGATTTTGTATTGTGCAGTGCTACTGTACAGTTAATAATGTACTTCTCTTCAGCATCCTTTATAGCAAGTATTGTCATCCTACTATGCATTGTTATAGAGAAACTGACCTTATGGAAAAACCTTTGAATCATCAATTAGAGATCAAGTTCAGACGACTGACTGACAAGTACTCATCTTAAGCAACAATTGGAACAAAATTGATATACACAGCTTAAGCTCACAAAGATATAAAACAAAATGTTATGTGTTAACGCCACTGCTGACAATCCATGCATATGAAAAGTCACAGAAGAGACAGTAAATGTGCATGATACTCCCGTCTGACGACAAGAACAAGAGCAATATACTTCATGGATGAATAATTTTATCTGCACTAATGAGACATAATTAAATCTCTCAATATCAACAATGCCCCGAAAATTGATGAAAGTTTTCTGTAGTTAGAGTTTGAAAAGTAAAAAATCCCCCCTTTTTGCATCAGAATTTTACAAAAACCGAAAGGAAGCTTGCATTGATCAAAATAAAAAATTCCCTAAACTTTAAAGAAAATTGATGAACGCGTATTCGAGATATAGTCTGAGAAAAAATCTACCTTTTTTCCACATACAAAGTCCTCCAACGTTGTTACGAAAATTAGAATTTTACCAAAACAACGGGTAAGCTCGCATCTACCAAAATAAACAATTCCTCAAACTTTCAAGACAACTGATGGATGCATTGTTGAGTTATAATTTAAAAACTACCCCTCCAAGTCCCACACCTCTATAACGATTAATCAGAAAATTACCTTAAAGGATACAGACCAGGAATACGTGTACAGTTTGAAGAAAATCTGAAGGCATCAACATGGAGTGTGCCATGTGGACGACAGACGGATATTTGTATACCATATTAAGACCGTCATAGACGGATGTAGGGTACATTATTTCACCAAAAAAGTGTCTTCCTTAACAAGATTGTTGCTGAATCACAGTTTGAGAAAAAAACATTAGAGAAATATTTGATTACATAAATTAAGTTTCCTACTTTCACTGAATTTTATCAGGATTAACACATTTGAACAAAGGAGGACAAATGACCACAATACACCAGAGACCATAACAAACAATATTTACAAAGAGACTACCAGAGCCCAGTAATCAACAGATGTTTAATGTTTTTTGTGTTTGTGGTTTTAATCCACTTTCAGCAGTTTTTTTAATTATATCACGAGTCCAGTTTATATTAGGGGAGATAACCCTCCACCTTTTGTAATAAAACTGGCACAGTAATATTAGATCAAAAGTCCGATGCAAACTTAAGACATAAATTATTTTCTTGAGAATATAATTTATCTTGCATGTTAATTAAATCAAACCCAGTTAATTAATATAATTACCCTCATCAAAGATCCATTCTCCATCCCTTAGGCGAATTTTACATTTATGTATATCAATCCCGTCTGTACTTTGGACTTCTGTGGTACTTTGTTTCAATAGCCGTCTAAGTAAACAGGTTTTTCCAACTCCGTTTTCTCCAATGATAACTATTCTGATGTAGTACCTTGTCTCGGTACCTGACTTTATAATATCCATATATATATTTTTATCTTCTTCACTTAATTGTTGAATAGTAGTTGGCATTTCTATTATAAAGAAGAAATCAGTAAGTATCAACAGGTCAAATACATATTATGGGTAAATATTAATGTTTTTTTGTTTTTTCAAACCTTACTTGTTATGTGATGAAAGATACTGAACCATAATTAAGAAAGGATAAAGAAAAGCTAACACATATAATCAAACAACACTAAAGCTTTTAAGCAAATGTAACACTTTTTTACGTTTTTTTCCTTTTTATTTTAATATTAGAAAGTTAAAAACAGTTCAGCACAAACCAATACCAGCGATTTGTAAATCCTAATAACAGCAAATTAAAATAACAGCTGGACATTTATAATATCGTGTATTGTTTGGGAATATTTCTTTCTGGATTAGGCCACATCATAAAAATATCAAGCATATTCATAGACTTTCTTATCCTTACCTTGCACAATAAGTTGAGCATGTCGGAAACAATTTTTTATCTTGACAGAATATTCTCCTTTATCATCAAGTCCTGTATTGTTTACAACAAGTCTGCAAAGTTTTCCATATCTCTCCACTTGATATTTGTCTGATGTGCACACTGCAGTGTCATCTTTGAACCAATGGGCTGTTTGGTTGTCATCCAATACTTCACATTCAAACTGAACGGTTTCGCCCTCATTACATGTTATATTATCCAATGGTTTGGTGAAATATTCTGTGGAGGAAATTCGATTAATGTTTTGCCATCTTATAATACAAATAACAGGTACTAGGGCTATAATTTCGCCACAAATTATTGGACAGGAACGATATTCAAACTTGATCTGCAACTCATCATAGTTAAATTACCTACCAAATATCAGCTCAGTATCTATGGGCGCTTAGTAAAGTCGGAAAACATATGTGACGGAGTGACAGAAGGATTTCAAATAAAAGCAAAGCCGGGACCAAACAATGTTAATATATGCAATGTCAACATAAACATTAATGTCTCTTAAACTGAACGATTTACTGTAAAATTAGCTAAGTAGCAGTACGTGTTACCACTGGGATCCAACCACTATTAATTCCTTTCAGTATATTATAATATATTATGCAACTAAGTAATACTAATAAGTTAATCATAAGTTATACTTGTACATATTATATACAATACCATCAACTCCACAACCCCACCCTACCATTAATATATATTTCTATTGGGAGTAAGCTACATTTAAATTATTTACACAATGCTTCCAAAATACCACTGATTAAGATCTGAGGTAGAATAGTTTATTTACCTATCACAACAAGAGATGTTTCTCTGACTCTGTTGTTTATACAGACTGTATAATTTGCTGTATCGTATTTATCAGACTTCTTAATGGATAGTCTGTGAATTTTCCCTGCTTGTACAATTTCATACTTTCCACCATTTTCTAAGTGGAATCTATTTTTGTCCCAGCGAGCAGGTAAGCTGTCTTCTTTAACTTCACATATGAATTCAGCTGTTTCCCCTTCAATGCATTCCACACATTGAAGGTTCTTTGTAAAGTATTCTGAAAATAATGAAAGTTATCAAACACAATTACGTAGCACAATCTTAAGACGATATGTGTAAACAGAGATCAACTACAGTCTACTTGAATACTGATACCCAAAATTATAATATTTCCAAATGACAAGCCAAATTTTTTTTAAAAATGTTTACCTTCTACATCTAGATGTGCCTGTCTTTCCAAGTCCTTTATCCTGACAGTGTATTGTCCTTTATCAGAAAGACATGTGTTTCTGATGTCCAGACTGTGGATTTTACCAGACGTTCCTGCTATAAACCTCTCAGATCTCAGAACCTCCACTTCGTCGTGCAACCATAAAGAACACAGACCAGATTCCTTTGTCCTGATCTCAAAGTGAGCATCACAACCTTCAGTAACAGTGACATTACACAGATCTTTGGTCAAGCTACCTGAATGGATGAAAAAAGGTACATCATTCTTAAAATATATCCCTACAAACACAGCATACAGCTCTGTGAATAACATATATAAATGTAATTTAACATATTCAGTCAACGACCCTGGTTTTTAGTTCTTTCAGTTAGTATTTTTTAATAATTGAACAGAAGCGTACTTGTTCATTATGTTTATTGAAGTCGGATTTTCCAATTTCCAAAAAACTACCAATACACAAAATGCTATATCTGTCGAATACTGTCTATATACACTATTTATGAATATACAATTAAAAAACAAATGGCTTTCTATGGTGACATTGTCAAATATAATTTTTAACAACCAAATAAAATAAAAGCAAAAGCTATCTATTGTGGCATCAAACAACATTCATATAAGCATGATTTGTTCAAAAGAAAAAGGCAAATATTAAAATATTTTAATTCTAAAGTTTTTCTATTTTCAAGGTGTAAATAGCCTAGACGGATTTGGTATAACGTTTCGGAGTTTCGGTGATAAAAGCTTTTCAACATCTCATTTTTTGGATTTAAAACATTGTTTGGGTTTGAGCGCCACTGATTAGTCTTGAATAGACGAAACGCGCGTCTGGCGTTGTAAATTCTGTTAACCTTGGTATCGTTTATGACATTTTATATGTAAACGTTTATGCAAGAGAAGCAGACAAGGGCCGTGGTGTCAACAAAGTAATGTATGACTCAAATAAAAAACAATACATATCACGTGAATTTTCCGCTTTCCTCACGCCACTCTGTGCCCATGTTTAATGCCCAACGTGGGTCAAGTGCCCACTCCATGTCGTGGGTTTCATGGTGGACACAATACCCCCGTTGTCAAATTGGATAACAGCTGCGGTTATAGACGTTTCTAAATTCCGCAATCCCATATTCAGCTGAACATAACATTCACACACGTGTATAGGTGGGCAACGTGAACATGACACCAGGCGATAACACTGGGCCCACAGCGATTTCTGTATGAATTATAATACTATAGCATATCAGACTAATCCACAACAGGGATAAAAAAAATTTCGCGTGCACTGATAGAACACAACAGTTCTGCTAGAAAACTCAAATTTCCAATTACATCAGGTGTTCTACAAGGTACAGTACTAGGCCCTAACCTTTGCACCTATCTACCTCAAACACATCCAAGTCACGCATTTTGCAAATGACAGCATATTCAACAGACCTTAAAATTTGACTGTATACAACAAGACATTGAAGTGGGAGGAAGACTTGCTTATGTCTAACTCTATCATTCATAAAATTAAATCCAAATCTATAAAAGAAAGGACATATCAAACACTCGTACGACCAAAGCTCGAATATTCTTACACCATTTGGGGAATCGCACACAAAACAACACATCAACAAAATGAACAATATAGTGTTTCTAGTTTAACAGATGAACTAGAATGACTATCATTTCAAGAAAGAAGAATAAAGCTAGACTTCAGTTGTTTCACAAAACAGTAAACGAACAAAAGCAATCCCATCTCAAGACAACAAAATCCACTTACTAACAACAGTTACAGTGCACCAAAGATAGATAAAACAGTATTTTTTCTATCTAAAAATCAAAGATGGGAACAAACTTCCACCAAAAATTTCAAATCTATTATCCACAGACAGCTGTAAGGAAGCAATAACTAAAGATGTGCTCTTTGATACCTTCTAAAACCTGACGTAAACCATTATTATATTTTAAAAGAAAACATTAAAAAATATTAAAAAAAACTAAAAAATAGCACAATTTCTGAAAATTATTTTAATAGAATCAATTTATCTCAACATAGCAGACCTCATTAAGTGCCTCTAAGAGTGATCATCATCAAGTGTATGGTTCTCTGTATAGAATATAGTGAAGAAAAGAACAAATTAATAACAAAAGATCTATTTTTGAATCTCAAGAAGAGATTTTATATAAATGCGATGTCCACGAGTAGTTTTTGATTGGTTGTTTACCATCTGCAGATATCTATTATAACTTTGTAAAACTATCGATGGGGATAATCGGATCATTCACGCTTGACTCAGACTTGACAATTATTTACATGTAGTTTGTGATAAATTCTGTATAAAACAATCCTATAATGTACTGTATAATGTTAATTACTGACAAAGCCTTACATTTATATAAAACCTATTCTTGTGATTTAAAAAATAAATATTCCCTAGGTCCTCTAGTTTAAGGAAACCTAGTTCTACTAAAAGGGAGTTCAGAATGAAACACTTTTTACTTGGATTTGTTGAACTGATCTTATGGCTTCTCCTCAGACTTGATCTAAACCCCGGTACTCCTGTGTAGGAGTCGTATCAATCTTTCTAAAACACAATAAAGCATCTACATGTAACATGGATATATTAAAGACTAAGGGTTCATACCTGGTAATGACTTGACTACTACAACAGATTCAATGTTCTTGAGTGTCTACAAAAAATTCCAAAGAGTAGTTTGTGTATAATATGTACACGAACTATTTCTAAGATAGGCCATTTATTTGTGCATATGATAAATGCTAAGAGTGAATTTGTGTGGTTCCATACCTCTTTCTTAGTCTGAAATCAATATGTTAGCAGGTTTCTGGCTCAAACTATGTTTTTATTAAATGTAACTGTAAGTATCATTTATTTTGTAAAGAGTACAATGAGACATTTAACGTATTCCTTTTATGTGGTAAAATGTAACATACTAATAAAAGAATTACGTGTTTGGTTGTTCCATTCAACATAAGTAAAAAGGTAAAATAAAATGGTTAAAATAAAAGGAGGTTTATTTTATTTAAATTCACTATTTTATACCAAGATTTTGTCAATTCGTTACCATGCGTTATAACCAAAATATATGATTTAAGTTAGTCCTAGAATACTCTGCCGCCCATTGCATTTTAGACTTTGATTGACAAAACAGCGGATTTTGTGACACTGGTTTGAGTCGGTACATTTCACAATCTTCCGATGATATAAAAATTTTCGTGTGGTTCAACTATATATACAACGCTTTTTTCTCCATGAAAACTAGTGAGATGGTATCAATCTCTGTGGGAGCCGCCGACATTAAGGACAAGGTAAAATGGTATGCCACACATCGCCTTGGTATTATCTACCCACAGCCCAAATATCAAAAGCCTACCTCAAAAAGATTTTAAAAAGTTACAGCCCGGACACGATTAGTTTCGGACGGACGCACGGACAGACGGATTCACGGACGGACAGACTGATCACTATAGGGCGTCCGTAAGATCCACGCCTGGTTAGCATAAGAGTGGTATGAATTTTAAAGTCACATCTCTAAGACGAAACTTTGTTTATCTATTTGTGTTTGAAGATACGCCAAACTGCATATTCTACAAAGTCAGCAAAAGAACGAGTTTACATACATTTTACATAAACATGTAAATAGACTAGAATTCTAAGTTTACTCGGGTTTTTTGCAAAAAAGAAATCAGAATCAGTCAATTAAAAGATTTCTATTGTAGTAATCATAGCCATCTTGATTTATGGTTGGGCTATAGTCGGATAAAATATATTTGCCAGGGAATCATCATTTAAATCAACTCATGTGTTTTTAGAAAAGTTTAAACAAAGCAGATCGACGATTAATGAAAAGTGATGGCAATGGCTGATAGGTAGATAATATGATGAGAAGAATGTAACAAACAATAAATCAGTGTGGAATCAAGGTGGACTAACAAGAACAAAATGTTGATTGCCACTAAGTTTTGGGCAAGGAAATAGAATATAGTCTTTTAATATAAGATCAGCGAAAACATGTAATAATAATAATGAAGTCTAACAAACACAATAGCATACCTGCATTATTTCAACATTTTCCATCAAATTTGCCTGATACATTCTGAGGATTGTTTCATCTAAAGGACGTACTGAAGCATCAGTCAACTTTTGTTTGAATTCAGATTCTCTTCCCTGTGCCTTTGCTAGTACCATAATAAACTTTTCTATTTGTGCTTTATTTATCTGGTAATCATGATCTGAAATCTTTCCTTTAGTAGCATGTCCATACGACTCGTTCCTAAACCTTATCAACTCATCAACTGCTAGACGTTTTGGAGATCCATCAGGAATAATGGTTGTAAAATTTACTAAGAGACATCTTGTTAGTGTCAGGTCCAACTGGTTATAATTTATATTGGGGTTGGCAGGACAACAACAGTGCTTTGTCCGACTGTTTGGGTTATGTCCTGGTAACTTGGCTGTAGTATCTAGCAGGATGTCCAGTTGAGCAGGATTGAGGATTCTATTAATAACTGGTGTCGTACGTCCTCGTGGACACATGCAGCATGGCTTGTTGTTATAGCACAAGTGATATATCTCATGTTGCTTTGCTTGTATGAGTTGTAACAGGGTGAGTCCTTGTTTTTTCAAGTCGTGGTCCAGTAATCCTGTAAAGGATTCATTAGTGTGATCAACTATCAAAGTTGAGTTACGATAAAAATTTTCTCTTTCTGTATTTGTCATAATGCTGTACTGCAGTTACCAACACTGAAACATATAAGGACACTATAATTAATGAGATGAATTATCAGTGAAACTGTTGTATGATCAGGGTTAGGGTTAGCATTGGCAATCTAAATTGCTAAATTATCTTGATCGTGAAATTGTAGAAAGTTAGGCAAAAATTGTCAAATAACATTTACAAATACTTATTGTTTCATCAACAGTCGAACTGTAACCTTAACATTCAATGCAAACATCCAAATTTTGTTTGCGTCTTATGTTATCATCACTTGTATCAGACAATTTAAAATGGAAAATTTTTGTGATATAAAGGACCTAACACAGGTAAGAGGGCCAAAAGGCTCTGACGAGTTTTAGACCAAAAGAAATCTTTCACGCTTTCTATTCCTTCCACGGGTGTTTGATTTGGTCGATATGATATTTTTATGTTAATATATAAAAAGGCAGATTAAACAAACACTACAAAATCAAAATTTTTATGATTTGTAGTGCTGAACCGACAGGACAACCTACGCATCAATACATTTTTACTAGATAATTTTTTGCGTAAAATTCTTATCTAACTCACGGGTTGAGACAAATAGTATCTATCACAAGTGGAAAGGCGAAACAAGGAAATTTCAAACCCAAGGGCAAAGATATCTCTGCCGAAGAATTGAACAAAGGGATATCTTTGCCAGCGGGTTTCCGATTTTCTTGAATCGACTTTCCACGAGTGATTTGATACTTTTTCTCACCAGAGTTCCACATTTTTTTGGCATTTCTTCAGTATGTTTGGTAGTCATTTGTGAATACTTAAACTGACGTAAATGACGTCATAATTCATCGACGTCACAATAAGCCATCTTACCAGGCGATACAGAAAAATCTCACCAACAAGTAGTCACGAGATATTTCTATACCTCGGGTGATGAGAAAAGGATATCTCAACGGCTAAAAATAGGTACCACGCTGTCTGATTAGTGAGAAACATTATCTTTTATTGAAATATTAATATTTATAAATGTACATTGTATTAATACTACTAAAAAAGTTTTCATTAGACAACTGAACTAATTTACCGGTAGTCTGATTCTAATTAGCCACATCAAGAAATTTGTAGCCACCAAATTCTTACAAAATTCTAATTCAATTGATAATGAAGATTAAGAAAATACTTGCGTACTTCACTGTACATAAGGCATGAAAGAAATCCATTTCTTTTTAAATTTTTATTAATAATTACAAAATGTAATCTCGGGCTTAAAAGTTTTTCGTGAAGACTGTAAAAGTGAATTTTAATTGCAAAATGAAATTACTTATACACTTTGTTTCAGAGGTATTGTTCTAAATATAAAACTGAACGAAACACAACCTTCACGATTTAATTGATATTTTGAAATGTTATAGATATTCAGAAAAAGAAACGCGAAAAACCGCATCTTTGTATAACTGAGAACATGATAACTAAATAATCAATAGGAATGCGCAACATACAACAGTTTAAAAACATCGCATGATTTTCTTCCAAATTTTAGGAGTAATAAACCATAAACATGGTACGGGTATTGAACATTGAAGAATGAACTCATTTTGTTCTGAAAACACGCTAGTAGATGTATACAATTACCATTGCAGTTACATTTTTGGCAAAAATTGCACTGCAGTAGTTGTTTTACTGCCATCTACTGGCTGGTTTAATCGGATCATTTCAAAACTTAAAGATGGTAAAAATGTACGTCTATACCATGCATGCATGGAAGAAAATGTAACATACTTGTATCAACAATTTCATAGATTCAAATTCTTACGGAATAGCGTTCATGTATACGGATAATCACCTGCACGAAAAAGTTTGCGTTGTCTTGCGCTCTACTACTAATCCCGTGGGAAGTTCACGATTTCACAACTTTTCCATGCAAATTTGCGCTGGTAGAAAATTAGTAATTCAGGCGCAGAATTTGAGCGGAATTTCCTAGCCCAGGAAAAACAGATCAATGCTAGAAAGGTAGGCAAATTACAGAAATGCTGGTATTTTTGGTCATAGCCAAAACATTTACTACTGTTCTACTTGCAGTGCAGATTGTAGTCACGTGATCAGGAAGAAGTTAGGCAACAAAACAAATCGACCCGGGGAAAACTCGGACCGTCTAGACCTGTAAAAGGTTTATGGAATAAAAATATATTACTTTGAATTGAAATAAAAATCAGTTGAAACGCGCAAAGTGAAATTATCATAAATATACAATGTAAATCACATCAAAGTATTGCACTACTGGTTTTTTTATTGTAAAATAATTTTTATAATAAAACAATGGGTACACTCAGGTGTTCAGGACTAGTAAACAATACCTGCTTCTTATGAGACACTCATTTACCCAGTAACTATAATAATTATCATGTCTAGATACATAAAATTCAGCGAAAATCTTATTTTAGAGATGGATTTTCAGTAACGATCAATAAAGTCAAGGTGACGTACAGCAATAGATCACGTGACGTACAGCAATAGATCACGTGACGTACAGCAATAGATCACATGACGTACAGCAATAGATCACATGGAATAATATAAGGTTTCACAAAAATACAAAGCTTATGAAAATGGGCCTCTTGACACTAATGTATTGTGTCATGAATCGAGTGGCACATGTTCAGAAACTTATATTTTGTGGAGCCTTATGTTGTTTCGTTTACAAATAATGAAACGAAGATTATAATTTAAGACTCTAAAAAATATTTCTTACAGAGAATACAAAATAGAAGTCCTGTCTACAAATACCTAGCCGCACGTCTGAAGGGATAACATATAACCTTAGATACAACAAAACCCCTTTTTGAGAATGACGATTTCGAAACTTTACACGATTTATTGAACACGAGGCTTGAACCTTGATGCATGGTGATTATAAAACCGAAACAAAAAGGCCAATAGAATACGCCGAGAAAATTTAGATTATGTCTTTTTATGCTAAAATAATATTTTTAAACCAAGTATAAATAAAAAATGTCTAAAGCATTTTTCAAAATGCAATGCAGAAGAATACATATCTTTATAATAAAAGGAGGTCACATGTCACTTTGTGACATGGCATCATCATCATACTTTATTTCCTCTATACAGAGATTTCAAAAGTACACAAAATATGCATTACAACACAAATACAATAATAGGCAATTTATATTGAGCCAACACTCGAGTGCAGCGTGTTTCGGCCTTTCTTTCAGGCTTCTTCACTTTTGAGGGAATGTTTCATATTGTTCGATACGGTATACACAGATGACACTGGTTTTCACATACTTTGATCACATCATTTCCCAAAGTCCAGGCAAAATCACCATGTAAAGATCCTACCACTGAATAATTTGTATGACTGAATTCAAATTTCCAACGAGTAGAATAGTCATAGTAACAATTCAGCATAGTTTGTAAGTTGATCGGGTAGTTGTAATTAGTGCAATATCATTTGCTAATGTTGGTATTCCTGAATATATCATTTTCATAGACACACCTGCATTGAGTTCTTGAAGCTCTTACAGTTCATTGATATAGAGTTGGTACACGTAGGTCGGTAAGACAACACCTGTTCGAACTCCTTGACGAATAGGAAAGTTTGATGATAATTTACCATTACATAATCGATACGTTGCAATCACGCAACTTGTGTGTTTCGTCATTTCTTTTGATGATTATTTTATGAACGTGTTACGTTCATTTCTTTTGCATATATAAATCTCCCCGTTCGTCAAAAATCACTAAATTTTACTCCATTCATTCTGATTACCAAAATAATGCGCACAATGTTTGAGGCGTAATATATGTATAATTTTAAAGTGTATTTTAAAAGAATACAACAGCAAAATACCATGGGAGTAAATTGTATACGAGATTGCAGAATAAACATAATATTATTGTATTGCCTTGACATAAACACAATAAAACAGTTTTAAAAGTCGGTTCAATCAGCGTACATGTCAATAAGATTATATACAGTTTAGTATAAACATTTAATTATATTTCATAAGTTTTTGTACGAAAATAAGTCTCTTCAGTGTCACATTTTTGCATTGTTATTGCACATAGCTTATTATCACGGCGTTTGTTTTTTGTTTTAATGTAAACTTATATATTATTATGTTCCATATTCACTGAGTTCTTGGTCTTGTCATATTGGACCACATGAAGCGAAGCCGAACCATGCCTAGCCGAGGACCAATAACGAAAACTCTACACAATCATACCTTGTTTGGTAACCATTTCAGTATGTAATAACTCGATCCAAAACTAGGCCAATACAGCACATTAACGAATGTTGGTATTTGGTACGGGGACAGAACGGCATATTGGCGTAGTAGCTATTTTGGTCATATCAAGACTAACATACTTTAGTTATTAGTCAATAATTTCAAGAAAATTAAGCAACCACGTTGGGACCACTGTATATAAGGATGGAAACACCTCATATATTGATGGAACTACGGCATATAATGATGGCAGCAAGGTATATAATGATGGACCTTTCATGTAATAGTAAACCACACCTATAATGATATAACCATGGCATAAAATGATGAAACCATGCATATAATGAACGAACCATGGCATATAATGAAAGAAGCATGGCATATAATGATGGAACCCCGGCATATAGTGATAGAACCATGACATATAGTGATGGAACCACGGCATATAATGATGAAACCACGGCACATAATGATTGGAAAGATGGGATTTAATGATGGAACCACGGCATATATGACGGAACCACATCATATAATGACGGAAACGCGGCATATAATGATGGAACCTAGGCATAGACTGATGGAACAACGGTATATTGAGATGGAAACACCTCATATATTAATAGAACCACGGCATATTATGATGGAACTTTCATGTAATAATGAAACCACACATATAATGAAATAAACATGGCATACAATGATGAAACCATACATATTATGATGGCACCAAGGCACATAATGATGGATCCAATTCATATAATCATGGAACCACGTCACGTAATGATGGAACCACGGCATGTCTGACAGAGCGATGGCATATGATGATGGTACCACAGCATATAATGGTGGAAGCTTGGCATATAATGATGAAACCATACATATAATGATGAAACAAACGGCATATAATGCTGGAACCACACCATATATTAACGAAACCAAATATATTAGATAGAACCACGGTATATATGTTGGAACCAAGGTATATAATGATGGAATCGTGGTATATAATGATGGACTCATGGTATATAATGATGGAATCATGGTATATAATGATGGAATCATGGTATATAATGATGGAATCAAGGTATATAATGATGGAATCAACTAATATATTAATAGAACCACGGCATTTAATGATGGAACTTTAATAATGAAACCACACATATAATGAAGGAACCATGGCATATAATGCTAGAAAAATTGCATATAATGATGGAACCACGGCATATAGTGATAGAACCATGGCATATAGTGATAGAACCATGGCATATAGTGATGGAACCATGGCATATAGTGATAGAACCATGGCATATAGTGATGGAACCATGGCATATAGTGATAGAACCATGGCATATAATGATGGAACCCCAGCATATAGTGATAGAACCATGGCATATAGTGATGGAACCATGGCATATAGTGATAGAACCATGGCATATAGTGATGGAACCATGGCATATAGTGATGGAACCATGGCATAAAGTGATGGAACCCCGGTATATAATGATGAAACCACGGCATATCGTGATGGAACCACGGCATATAGTGATGAAACCATGGCATATAGTGATAGAACCATGGCATATAGTGATGGAACCATGGCATATAGTGATATAACCATGGCATATAGTGATAGAACCATGGCATATAGTGATAGAACCATGGCGTCTAGTGATGGAACCACGGCATATATTGATATAACCACAGCATATAGTGATAGAACCATGGCATATAGTGATGGAACCATGGCATATAATGCTAGAAAAATGGCATATAATGATGGAACCACGGCATATAGTGATTGAACCATGCATATAGTGATAGAACCATGGCATATAGTGATTGAACCATGCATATAGTGATAGAACCATGGCATATAGTGATGTAACCATGGCATATAGTGATGGATCCATGGCATATAGTGATAGAACCATGGCATATAGTGATGGAACCATGGCATATAATGCTAGAAAAATGGCATATAATGATGGAACCATGGCATATAGTGATAGAACCATGACATATAGTGATGGAACCATGGCATATAATGCTAGAAAAATGGCATATAGTGATGGAACCATGGCATATAGTGATGGAAACATGGCATATAGTGATGGAACCATGGCATATAGTGATGGAACCATGGCATATAGTGATGGAACCATGGCATATAGTGATGGAACCATGACATATAATGCTAGAAAAATGGCATATAATGATGGAACCATCGCATATAGTGATAGAACCATGACATATAGTAATGGAACCATGGCATATAATGCTAGAAAAATGGCATATAGTGATGGAACCATGGCATATAGTGATGGAACCATGGCATATAGTTTTAGAACCATGGCATATAGTGATGGAACCATGGCATATAGTGATGGAACCCGGCATATAATGATGAAACCACGGCATATAGTGATAGAACCACGGCATATAGTGATAGAACCATGGCATGTAGTGATGGAACCATGGCATATAATGCTAGAAAAATGGCATATAATGATGGAACCATGGCATATAATGATAGAACCATGACATATAGTGATGGAACCATGACATATAGTGATGGAACCATGGCATATAGTGATGGAACCATGGCATATAGTGATAGAACCATGGCATATAGTGATGGAACCATGGCATATAGTGATGGAACCCGGCATATAATGATGAAACCACGGCATATAGTGATAGAACCACGGCATATAGTGATAGAACCATGGCATATAGTGATGGAACCACGGCATATAGTGATAGAACCATGGCATATAGTAATGGAACCATGGCATATAGTGATAGAACCATGGCATATAGTGATGGAACCATGGCATATAGTGATAGAACCATGACATATAATGATAGAACCATGACATATAATGATGGAACCCCGGCATATAATGATGGAACCACGGCATATATGACGGAACGACGGCATATAATGACGGAACCGCGGCATATAATGATGTAACCTATGCATATACTAATAGAACCACGGTATATTAAGATGGAAACACCTCATATATTGATAGAACCACGGCATATAATGATGGAACTACCTAATATAGTGATGGAATCTAGGCATATAATGATGAAATCACAACCACGGCATGTAATGATGGAACCACGGCATATAATGATAGAACCACGGCATTTTATAATGGAACCACGTCATATAATGATCGAAAAATGGCATATAATGATGATGCCGCACATATAATGATGAAACCATGACATCTATGATGAAACCATACATAAAATGATGGAACCAAGGCAAATACTCACGGAACCAGGCATGTAATGATGGAACCAGGGCATATAATGATGGATCCAATTCATATGATGGTGGAAGCACGGCATATAATGATGAAACCATACATATAATGACGAAAGCAAGGAATTTAATAATGAAAGCAAGGCATTTAATGATGAAACAACGGCATATATGATAGAAACAAGGCATATAATGATCGAACCACTGAATATAATGATGGATCCATTTCAAATAATGATGGAAACAAGTCATATAATGATGGAAACAAGTCATATAATGATGGAACCACGGCATATAATGATAGAACCACAGCATATAATGATGACACCACACATATAATGATGGAACCGCTGCATATATTAACGAAACCAAATATATAGATAGAACCACAGAATATAATGATGGAACCACGGCATAAAATGATTGAACCACGGTATATATGATGGAAACATGGCATACAAAGATGGAACCACGGCATATTATGGTGGAAGCACGTCATGTCAGATAGAACCACTGCATATAATAACGAACCACATATATAAAGAAAGGACCAGGGCATATAATGATGGAACCACGGCATATATTCATACAACCTTGGCATATAATGATCGAACCACGGCATATATTGATGGAAGCACGGCATATAATGATGGAACCAAGGCTCATAATGATGGAACTATGGCATATAATCATGGGGCAAGGCCAATTATGGTGGAAACAGGGCATATATTAATGGAAAAAAAGAATATTCTGATCGAATCATGGCATATAATGATAGAAGCATAGCATATAATTATGGAACCACAGAATACAATGACGGAACAACGGCATATATTGATAGAACAACGGCATATAATGATGGAAACAAGGTATATAATAATGGAACAACGGCATATAATGATGGAACCACGGCATATAATGATGGCATCATTCTATATAATGATGGAACCATAGCATATAATAATGAAACTTTATTTTAATAATGAAGTCACACATATAATAATGGGGCCACGGTAAATAATGATGAAAACACGCAAAGAGTGATGGAGCAACGGTAGGCAACGATGAAACCACGCCATAAAATGCTGGAACCACGCATATAATGATAAAACCAAATATATAATGATGGAACCAAGGCATAATGAAGGAACCACGGTTTATAATGATGGAACCAAGGCATATAATGATGGAACCACGGTATTTAATGATAGAACCACGGCATATAATGATAGGACGACGGCATATAATGATGAAACCACACATATAACGATGGAGCCATGGGTATAATAATGAAACCATACATATAATGATGGAACCAAGGCACATAATGATGCCAATGCATACAATCATGGAACCACGTCATGTAATGACGAAACCACGGCATATAATGCCGGAACTACGACGTTAAATGATGGAATCACGGCATATATGATGGAACCTTCGCATATAATGATGAAAAGACGGCATATAATATGGAACTTTCATTTAATAATGAAACCACACATATAATGATGGAGCCACGGCAGAAAATAATTAAACCACGGCAGAAAATTTTGGAACCACGGCAAATAATGATAAAACCACATATATAATGATGAATCCAAGGCAAATAATGAAGAAACCACAGTAATAATTATGTAACCACTGTATATAATGATGGAACCACGCCATATAATTATGAAACCAGTCATATAATGATGAAGACATTTATTGATAGAACCACATCATATAATGATGGAACCACGGCATCGAATGATGGAACCACGGCACATAATCATGGAACCACGGCATATATTGATGGAACCACGGCATATAATAATAGGATCACGTCATATAATGATGAAACCACGGCACATAATTATGAATCTTTCATTTAATAATGAAGCCACAGACATAATGATGGAGCCGCGGCAGATAATGATGAAACTACACAAATAATGATGAAACCTCGGCATCTAATGATAAAACCACATATATAATGATGGCACCAAGTCATATCATGAAGAGACCACAGAAATAGTGATGGAACCACGGTATATAATGATGAAACCAAGACATGTTATTATGGAACCATGGCATACAATGATGGAAACATGCAAATTATGATCGAACCACGGCATATAATGATGGAACCACGGCATATAATGATAGAACCACGGCATATAATGATGAAACCACACAAATAATGATGGAATCACGGCGGAAAATGATAAAAGTACGACAGAAAATGTTTGAAACAACGGCAAATAATGATAAAACCACACATAAAATGTAGCCACGGCATATAATGATGACGCCACACAAAGAATGATTGAACCACGGCAGAAATTGACGAAACCACAACATAAAATGTTTGAACCACGGCAAATAATGATAAAACCACACATATAATGATGGAATCAAGGTATAACATATTGAAACCACAGACATATAATGATGGAACCACGGTATATAATGATGGAACCACGGCATATAATGATGGAACCAGTCATAAAATGATGAATCCACACATATAATGGTGGAATCACGACAAATATTGATAGAACCAAGTCATCTAATGATGGAACAAAAGCATATAATGATGTAACTATGCTATAGAATGATGGAACCACAGCACATAATGATAGGACCACGTCATATAATGATGGAACCACGGCACATAATAATGGAACTTTAATTCAACAATGAAGCCACAGATATTATGATGGAGCCGCGGCATATAATGATGAAACCACACAAATAATGATTTGAATCACGGCATATAATGATAAAACCACATATATAATTGTAACGAGGTTGGGTAGTCGGGATTGTTTGTATGGCCAAGATTTATAGAAAAACAAATAAGTAAAACAAAATATTTTACTTAAAGAACAAAACTAAAATATGAACAAAATATACAATCAAAACATAAGAAAAGTACAAACAAAATATAACTAAAGTCCAAAATGAGTACACAACATAAAACTAAATCTTGGAAAATAATCAAAAAAACAAAACATAAAAGTTCAAACTAAATACAAATCAGGAACAAAACTTCAAATCATCAAAAGTAAGTTCTGAACAGAAGAAACTAAACAGTAATAAACTGAATAAACAAAATATTTGAAAAAAAACTTAATTGACTTTCACACATCAGCGGCCAAGATCCAGTAGCGTGACTTGTTGAAATTTGGAATGTTCCGAGTGAATGTCGATCGAACTTCACAACATAGCAAACGGACAACAATTAGGTTGTCCAACTGGTAATGAACTATACATGACAATAAACGAATCTGATGAAGAATCTCTCGGTAAACGAATACACGGACTTCATAAATTTAGACAATTTTATTTATAGAACAGACATCTTGAATTTCCGCTATCCTAAATAATAGACTGTAATCCAACGGACTGTGTTCCGACGGAAATACTCCCAACATTAAAAGCTGAAATCTTCCGGATTTAAAATAAATTAAACGGATATAAAATATAATGAAAATATCTGTACATCCTATCGTATAGTGACTGGTAACTAACGGACAGGAAAAATGGTTGTCCGTAAATTTCATCTAAGTGCCAAATCTCATCTCTGGCTAATAAATGAGACTAAAACCCCTGAAATGAACAAAAGTATCCCAAATTTACCAAATTGAACTACTAACACGGTTTCTAATGACTTAAACCCGAATGAGACTGAACGCGACAATATCTCAATGAGCGAACCAATTTTCACGCAGAAAATTGCAAAAAATAAATAAAACCACTTACCTGGGTTATAATACATCAATTCACATCATTGGAAAGAAACCCCATGTCCTGTACTGACAATCCCGAGTACTTATCCATGTGAACTAAATGTATACCTCCAACATGTTCGCCATCTAAACGTCCAGTGCTGATTACAGGTAAACTCACCTTATATATCATCTGAGCTCGTGCAGGTAAACTCGACTTGTATATCACCTGAGCTCGTGCAGATAATTCCGCACGTAATATTTTATAGTCCATTTAACACTTACCTAAAGTGATTAATTTAATTAAATACCAATCAAGTATAACTCTGAGGGATGAATGAAGTCAAAACCACAAAACTAGTAAAAACAAATAATAACTACATAATACATAAATGAAGTTCGTTACATACGCCCTCCCTCGGAAGACTAAATACCGTTTAGTCCAACCAAGAATAAATGAACTTCTACACGATAAACATTACATAGACCAAGACCTGAAAACAAGACAATCTGACTGGCGTCGCAATGACGAATAATCTGTCTAATAGAAATTACTAACCCAGGGGCCTATCAGAATCATCTAACCTGGATAGAATATCTGCTACGATGTTCTGTCTACCTGGAATGTGAAAAACTGTAAAACGAAATTCCTGTAAAAGTAAACTCCAACGCAGAAGTCTCTGGTTGCTAGTCTTCACCCTATCAAGCCACTGTAAAGGAGCATGATCACTGTTAATAGAAAACTCTCTACCTTCTAAGTATACCTTTAGCGTTTTTACCGCCCATACTATGGCATAACACTCTTTCTCTATAACCGCATAGTTCAACTCGGGGCCACTTAACTTCTTGCTGATAAACATCACTGGATGTCTGCCATCTTCAAACTCTTGCTCAAGTACGGCACCAAGACCTTTGTCAATCAACTCTTGTACCCATACGGGTAAACCCTGTGACGTCATCATTGCAAAAAAAGTACAATTTGCAAAACAGAAGTGGTCAAAAATAAAAAGACCAGAAAACAGTTAACTATAAATGTTGACCGGAAACAATCCCACCGCTGCCACCATTGTAACGAGGTTGGGTAGTCGGGATTGTTTGTATGGCCAAGATTTATAGAAAAACAAATAAGTAAAACAAAATATTTTACTTAAAGAACAAAACTAAAATATGAACAAAATATACAATCAAAACATAAGAAAAGTACAAACAAAATATAACTAAAGTCCAAAATGAGTACACAACATAAAACTAAATCTTGGAAAATGTTCAAAAAAACAAAACATAAAAGTTCAAACTAAATACAAATCAGGAACAAAACTTCAAATCATCAAAAGTAAGTTCTGAACAGAAGAAACTAAACAGTAATAAACTGAATAAACAAAATATTTGAAAAAAAACTTAATTGACTTTCACACATCAGCGGCCAAGATCCAGTAGCGTGACTTGTTGAAATTTGGAATGTTCCGAGTGAATGTCGATCGAACTTCACAACATAGCAAACGGACAACAATTAGGTTGTCCAACTGGTAATGAACTATACATGACAATAAACGAATCTGATGAAGAATCTCTCGGTAAACGAATACACGGACTTCATAAATTTAGACAATTTCATTTATAGAACAGACATCTTGAATTTCCGCTATCCTAAATAATAAACTGTAATCCAACGGACTGTGTTCCGACGGAAATACTCCCAACATTAAAAGCTGAAATCTTCCGGATTTAAAATAAATTAAACGGATATAAAATATAATGAAAATATCTGTACATCCTATCGTATAGTGACTGGTAACTAACGGACAGGAAAAATGGTTGACCGTAAATTTTATCTAAGTGCCAAATCTCATCTCTGGCTAATAAATGAGACTAAAAACCCCTGAAATGAACAAAAGTATCCCAAATTTACCAAATTGAACTACTAACACGGTTTCTAATGACTTAAACCCGAATGAGACTGAACGCGACAATATCTCAATGAGCGAACCAATTTTCACGCAGAAAATTGCAAAAAATAAATAAAACCACTTACCTGGGTTATAATACATCAATTCACATCATTGGAAAGAAACCCCATGTCCTGTACTGACAATCCCGAGTACTTATCCATGTGAACTAAATGTATACCTCCAACATGTTCGCCATCTAAACGTCCAGTGCTGATTACAGGTAAACTCACCTTATATATCATCTGAGCTCGTGCAGGTAAACTCGACTTGTATATCACCTGAGCTAGTGCAGATAATTCCGCACGAAATATTTTATAGTCCATTTAACACTTACCTAAAGTGATTAATTTAATTAAATACCAATCAAGTATAACTCTGAGGGATGAATGAAGTCAAAACCACAAAACTAGTAAAAACAAATAATAACTACATAATACATAAATGAAGTTCGTTACAATAATGTTTGAACCAAGGCATATAATGAAGAGACCACAGAAATAATGATGGAACCACGGTATATAATGATGAAATCAAGGCATATTATGATGTAACGACGGCATATAATGATGGAAACATTTATATAATGACCAAACACATCGGCATATAAAGATGGAACCATGACAAATAATGATGGAACCACAATATATAATGATGGGCCCAAGGCATATAATGATAGAGCCACGGCATATAATGATGGAATCATGGCATGTAATGATGAAATCATGCATATAATGATGGAACCAATGTACATAATGATCGAACCACGGCATATAATGATGGAATCGTGGCATCTTATGATGGAACCATAGCATGTAATGATGAAACCATACATATAATGATAGAACCAAGGCACATAATGATGGAACTAAGGCTAAAACTTATGGAACCACACATTTAATGGTGAAACCAAGGCATATAATGGAGGAAAAACGGCATATATGATGGAACCATGGAATATAATGGTGGAACCATACATATAATGATGACACCACGGCATATAATGATGAAACCACGGCATATATTAACGAAACCACATATAGAGATAAAACCACGGCATAGAATGATGGAACCACGGCATAAAATGATGGAACCATGGCATATAATGATGGAACCACGGCATATAATGGAGGAAGCGCGGCATATAACGATAAAACCATACATATAATAATTCAACAAAGGCATATATTAATGGAAAACGCCATATAAGGATGAAACCACGGCATATGATGATGTAACCACAACTTAAAATGATATGACCACAAAATATAATGACAGAACTACCGCATTTAATGTCGGAACCACGACATACAGTGACCGATCCCAGTATGTGATCCTAAGGCAACAGCATAGATGTATTGTTATTAAACGTGTCTTTAAAGAATAGCGTTTACATTATGTGCCATTTTTTCATTTCTTAATACATGTACAATGTGTTGTCGTATTAATTTCTCTCATGGAGACGTGCATTCAATGTTAAATTTTTTTCGAAGAGGCTGACATCAGTCTTTGATTCATAGTGTAAACTAGACAAAATTTAAATGTAATTCCGCGTAATAGAGTTTCTATCAGTCTTTGGAACATTTTTAAGATCCATAAGGAGTCGTTTGAAGTGAAATAGTCCAAGATGACATCTCCAGGCCGTAAATGTACGAGAGCTAGGTTTTACAGTACATCATTACAACCCGCTATCAAATCTATAACACTGAAATATCAGGGTTGACTGGCCCCTAAAGTTTCTAAAGCATCGTCGGTAGTTGGCAAAGGGTGGGAATCTAGTTCCGTTACAGCATTTATGCTTCAATAATCTACTACGACGCGGTACTCAGTATTTGTTTTTCTTTGCTACCGGTAAACATGGCGCAGCCAAAGGGCTTGTACTTTGTTCAATAATGTCTTGATTTAACATATCATGCACAATATTTTCAAGAACAAGTTTCTGTTTATGATCGTACTTATATGACCTTTGTCTAATAGGTTTTTTTTTCAATCTTAAGTTCATGTTCTAATATATTACATTTACCAGTTTTCCATCTTTAGCTACAAAAATTTGCATACAACAACTCAATCAACCTGTTTTTTTTCTTTCTCTTCAAAATTAACGTCAAGACCTTCGAAATTAGACGGAACTTCATTTATAGTCAGTTTTACCACATTTACTATATACACTGGCCAGCTGATTTAGGCTTCACCTTAAACAATCTATCTTTGTCAGATATGCAGACAAATTTATCAACAATATTGTTTTTCTTAATTTTGATTGGTTGATCAGTTACATTACACAAACCATGTGGCACTGTTCCAGTTGTGACACGTAAAAGAGATATTGCAGCTAATAAGCTATGGGACGCCAAACTATGAGATTCAGCAGAAAGGCCTGAAACTAAGTTAGGCAACTGTTTGCCTTAAATTTTTGCAACAATTACCACTTCTGAACGTGGAGGAATAGTAATCAACTGCCTTCTACTATCAAAAGTAACAGTTCTATTTGCAAAATCAATCACTGTCCCTTTGCTTTGCATAAAATCTAAACCTAAAATGAAATGAGGCTCTAATCTAGGCAATATATAAAACTTTACCCAAGCTATCTCATTACCAAATGAAATATTCAAATTTACAACACCAACAATTTAAAATTTTTTCATTGTTGGCCGTTAAAATAGATTCTCTATCAGACTTCTTAGTTGCTACTCGTACACCTACTCTTTCTAACTCTTTGACAATGCAAGGCTTAGCGACAAGAATGTGAGCACCAATGTCTAACAAAGCAAATGTGTTGAAGACAGAAATATTTATCTTAATATAATTGTTTAGTAAAGATGCAGCACAGTTAATCAAACTTACTGTTGGGCGTTTAATGTCCTTTTTGTCCTCCCGCATAACAGGTTGCCCTGCATTATTAAGCACAATTAGTTTCCCCCTTTGGACATGCTCGAATAGCACTCACGTGTTATATCTATATGTCCTCTCTTATGACATTTGTAACACTCGATATCATGTGAACTGTTTCTACTTTTTTCGCTTACGGCATAATTTCTGCACTTTAGTACACTGTGTCCAGGTTTTGGCACATTTGGCCTCTTAGTCTCTGGTCAGTTGCACTTCTGTTTAAGCGCGAAGTCATCTGAAGAGTAGATACTGCATCCTTCAATTCTATTATTGCCTTTTCTTGATCGCTTAGTTTGTTTAAAGCACTGTTTGACGTATTGTTCCGACAAACCAGTCCAAATAATGATTCGGATGGCAGGCGAGCGGATTGGATGGATTCCGAAAAACATTTAGGTATAATTTTTGAAACTGTTTCCTGAACTTCATTAAAAGTTCAGAACGTTGCACAGAATTTGGTAATGAATTGAACCAAGAAAGAACACTTCCGTCCAGATTAAGCCGCATGGCACTTGCAATTTTGACGTCTTTACTCAAACTATTGAATGCCACCCACGTTTTAAATCGGTTCAGCCAAGAATTTGCGTCTTCACTTGGTTATCCTGAAAAGTTTGCGATAGAAATTCAATTAGCCGTCATTGTTGGCCTTTGTTTATTTTGATGAAAAAAATTAAGTTCATCTAATTTTGCGAGCAACAAATTAATTTGTTCATGCGATACTTCATGCGTGCACAGAATGTTAACATTTTGGTTATTAGTAGCTTCGACGGCATTAATCCCTGGTTCATTTTGCTCTTCTCCTTCATTTTGTATTTGTTCTTTGTCATCACTGTCACTCATACTTTTCGAGAATTGTTATATTTCTTAGTACATACTGTATTTATTATAAAAATGAATTCCATTTTCAAGCCGGTTGTCCACCAGGTTTTACGGTTGCTTTGAAGTTATTTGGTCGAACTGGGGCTTTCGTTTATGGTATCATGAGGTCTTCTTGTTTAACACCCCAATACTAAGCGTAAATAAGAAACACACTTCAATTACTTTCACATAATGTTTATTATATTAAACATAAGAATATTCAATTATAATCCAAATACAAATAATTCTGGAAGTTATAAATATAGGGAATAAGCTCACATTCTTTACATTACAGTTTCAATACATGCTTTTCATTCGACGTTTTACTAAAAATGACTTTCTCACAGAAATGCAGACCACAGATTGTACAAACAAGTGCTAACACCAAGACCTTAAATTTATTAATATTTCATGTACCACCATTGCCTTGGAAATTTTCCAGACACATTAGTCCTAAAATCTTGAAACAAAAATATCTTTTCATGCTCTCTACATTAGCAAAGATGTTAGTCCGTCGTCAATATTAACGTCATCGACATCAGCTTGTGGTCATTGATGAGGTCGCAAATCAAAGAAAGTAATGTGTCCAGAAATTAACATTGTAAGAGTTTAAGATTTTTTGGGTTAAAATATTGACAAATAGATGCGTTGTTCCATATCGTCTTAGTATCAGCTCTCGACATATATATGTCCTCAAATGAGGCTCTCAGGCTGATACTCAAGCCAATCTGGAAAATTCGATGTTATAATCTATAACTCGAGTACTGGTCGACATATCTTATATTATATATTATATAATTACGTATCAATTTTCGTATCAAGAAATCCGTAAAGTGCTACAGGAAATGACGAAACGAAATGAAACGGAAAGAATATATAAAAGAGTTCAGACAAATATCTAAAGTAGATTGTTCTCAAATTAAGTTCCTCGGTAGTTGTTGATTAATCTTTTTAAATTATGCAAAACGATTCAAAGTATATTGATTTCAACGTCGAAAGAATACGATATGTGGGGTAGCGCGTATTTGTGACCGGTTCAGCAATTTGAACGGGTATTTTCGAATGAACTGTAAGGCTCTTCCACGTACCTCCAGCGAGTGTAGATTTGATTTAAAAAAATAATTTAATAGCAGTATGTTTAATTATCCGGATTTAAGAATTCAGATTGAAAATAACAACTCTTTTAACAGTAACAAAAATTATGGATATCAAATAACAAACGTGATTGTTTTCGTCAGCTGTTTACATTCACAGCTTCCGCATTTGCGAACTAAATTTATTTGAATTTTAACAGGGCTTTGTTTACAAAGCAAATGCAGGATGTTGTATTAGAATGTTAAATAAAGCAATAGCGTTGAACAGCAGTAAATATTTGTTCGTATAATCATATATATTATCAACAGCATATACAGATAAGATCAAGGCTATACTCGACGGGATATACACATACAATACCGAGGCTATACTTGACCGGGTATACACAGACAACATCAAGGCTGGACTTGACGGGATCCAAACAAGCAACGCCAAGGCTGCTTCGACGGAATCCAAAGAGACAACACCAAGGATGTAGTCGACGGAATCTTCACAGACAACACAATAGCTAGACTCGACGGGATCCACACAGACAAAACCAAGGTTAGACTCGATATAATACACACAGAAAACACCAAGGCTGGACTTGACGGGATCTACACAAGCAACAATAAGGCTAAACTCGACGGGATCCATACAGACAGCACCATGTCTGGACTCGATGGGATCCACACAGACAAATCCAAGGCTGCACTCGACGGGATCCACACAGACAACACCAAGGCTGGACTAGATAGAATCCTCAAAGACAACACCAAAGCTGGACTCGACGGGATCAACACAAGCAACAACAAGACTGGACTCGACGGGATCTACACAGACAACACCAAGGCAGGACTCGACCGGATATAGAGAAACAACACCACGGCTGGACTTGACGGGATATAGAGAGAGATCAAGGTTGGACTCGACGGAATCCACACAAGCAACATTAAGACTGGACTCGACGGAATATAGACAGACAACACCAAGGTTGGACTCGACTAGATATAGAGACAACACCAACGCTGGACTCGACGGGAAATAGAGAGAAAACACCAAGGCTGGAATCGACGGCATATACACAGACAACAGCAAGGCTATATTTGGCGGGATCCACACAAGCAACAACAGGCTGGACTCGACGGGATATTGAGAGACAACACCAAGGCTGGACTCGACGGAATATGGAGAGCCAACACTGAGGCTGGACTCGACGGGAAATACAGAAACAACACCAATATATGAACAACATCAAAATATATATACTAGTAGACAGCAGCAAGGCCGAGAAACATACCAACATGGCTCGACTAAATGTGATATATTCATACAATACCATAATTTGACCGTTGAGCACAAATTAATAAGCTTATTTGACATATTTGTCATCAGCGTTGTTTAAAAAGAAGCACATTATACTTAAGTTACAGGAACAGTGACTTAATAGTAGCTTATACGTTTGTTTTACCTGGTTTATAAAGTACAGTCACGCGGCTTATACATGTTTTTTCCTGGTTTAAAGTTAACCCGTTGCCCTTCTCCAAACTTCATAAAAAAACATAAATCACAGTAAAATACTATACGTTTAATTTCCGAATCGGTACATTTGTAAGAAAAAATTAATTACAGTTGAACTATAATTTCGCCACCTGTCTTTCACTTTGTTTTCACTAAGGTTGCTTCTCCTCACCTAGAGTTGCCAAAACCATATTAGCCATTCGTACGTTGCACCACGGGGACATCCATTGTTCGCATGGTGATATACACAGATGTTCCAGACGTGATCTCCCAGGGACCTGTATGAGCTATTGTTCGCAGTGTGATATAACACAGATGTTCCAGACGTGATCTCCCAGGGACCTGTATGAGCTATTGTTCGCAGTGTGATATAACAAAGATGTTCCTGACGTGATCTCCCAGGGACCTGTATGAGTTATTGTTCGCAGTGCGATATACCACAGATGTTCCTGACTTGATCTCCCAGGGACCTGTATGAGCTATTGTTTGCAGTGTGATATACCACAGATGTTCCTGACGTGATAATTCCAAGGACATGTATTAGCTATTGTTCGCAGTATGATATACCACAGATGTTCCAGACGTGATCTTCCAGTGACCTGTATGAGCTATTGTTCGCAGTGTGATATAACAAAGATGTTCCTGACGTGATCTCCCAGGGACCTGTATGAGCTATTGTTCGCAGTGCGATATACCACAGATGTTCCTGACTTGATCTCCCAGGGACCTGTATGAGCTATTGTTTGCAGTGTGATATACCACAGATGTTCCTGACGTGAAAATTCCATGGACATGTATAAGCTATTGTTCGCAGTGTGATATACTACAGATGTTCCTGACGTGATATTCCAGGGACCTGTATGAGCTATTGTTCGCAGTGTGATATACCACAGATGTTCCTGAAGTGACATTCCGAGGACCTGTATGAGCTATTGTTCGCAGTGTGATATAACACAGATGTTCCTGACGTGATATTCAAGGGACCTGTATGAGTTATTGTTCGCAGTGTGATATACTACAGATGTTCCTGACGTGATATTCCAGGGACCTGTATGAGCTATTGTTCGCAGTGTGATATACCACAGATGTTCCTGAAGTGACATTCCGAGGACCTGTATGAGCTATTGTTCGCAGTGTGATATAACACAGATGTTCCTGACGTGATATTCAAGGGACCTGTATGAGTTATTGTTCGCATTGTGATATACCACAGATGTTTCTGACGTGATATTCCAGAGACCTGTCTGAGCTATTGTTTGCAGTGTGATATAACACGGATTTTCCTGACGTGATATTCCGAGGACTTGTATGAGCTATTGTTCGCAGTGTGATATAACACAGATGTTCCTAACGTGATATTCCAGGGACCTGTACGAGCTATTGTTCGCAGTGTGATATACCACAGATGTTCCTGACGTGATCTCCCAGGGACCTGCATGAGTTATTGTTCGCAGTGTGATATAATACAGATGTTCCTGAAGTGACATTCCATGGACCTGTATGAGCTATTGTTCGCAGTGTGATATAACACAAATGTTCCTGACGTGATATTCCAGGGACCTGTATGAGTTATTTTTCGCAGTGTGATATAACACAGATGTTCCTGATGTGATCTCCCAGGGACCCGTATGAGCTATTGTTCGAAGTGTGATATAACACAGGTGTTCCTGACGTGATATTCCATGGACCTGTATGAGCTATTGTTCGCAGTGTGATATACCACAGATGTTCCTGACGTGATCTCCCAGGGACCTGTATTAGCTATTGTTCGCAGTGTGATATAACACAGATGTTCCTTACGTGATATTCCAGGGACCTGTATGAGCTATTGTTCGCAGTGTGATATACCACAGATGTTCCTGACGTGATCTCCCAGGGACCTGTATGAGCTATTGTTCGCAGTGTGATATACCACAGATGTTCCTGACGTGATATTCCAGGGACCTGTATGAGCTATTGTTCGCAGTGTGATATACCACAGATGTTCCTGACGTGAACTCCCAGGGACCTGTATGAGCTATTGTTCGCAGTGTGATATAACACAGATGTTCCTTACGTGATATTCCAGGGACCTGTATGAGCTACTGTTCACAGTGTGATATACCACAGATGTTCCTGACGTTATCTCCCAGGGACCTGTATGAGCTATTGTTCGCAGTGTGATATAACACAGATGTTCCTGACGTGATATTCCAGGGATCTGTATGAGCTATTGTTCGCAGTGTGATATACCGCAGATGTTCCTGACGTGATCTCTCAGGGACCTGTATGAGCTATTGTTCGAAGTGTGATATAACACAGGTGTTCCTGACGTGATATTCCTGGGAACTGTATAAGCTATTGTTCGCAGTTTGAAATAACACAGATGTTCCTGACGTGATATTCCAGGGACCTGTATGAACTATTGTTCGCAGTGTGATGTACCACAGATGTTCCTGACGTGATATTCCAGGGACCTGTATGAGCTATTGTTCGCAGTGTGATATACCACAGATGTTCCTGAAGTGACATTCCGAGGACCTGTATGAGCTATTGTTCGCAGTGTGATATAACACAGATGTTCCTGACGTGATATTCAAGGGACCTGTATGAGTTATTGTTCGCATTGTGATATACCACAGATGTTTCTGACGTGATATTCCAGAGACCTGTCTGAGCTATTGTTTGCAGTGTGATATAACACGAATTTTCCTGACGTGATATTCCGAGGACTTGTATGAGCTATTGTTCGCAGTGTGATATAACACAGATGTTCCTAACGTGATATTCCAGGGACCTGTACGAGCTATTGTTCGCAGTGTGATATACCACAGATGTTCCTGACGTGATCTCCCAGGGACCTGCATGAGTTATTGTTCGCAGTGTGATATAATACAGATGTTCCTGAAGTGACATTCCATGGACCTGTATGAGCTATTGTTCGCAGTGTGATATAACACAAATGTTCCTGACGTGATATTCCAGGGACCTGTATGAGTTATTTTTCGCAGTGTGATATAACACAGATGTTCCTGATGTGATCTCCCAGGGACCCGTATGAGCTATTGTTCGAAGTGTGATATAACACAGGTGTTCCTGACGTGATATTCCATGGACCTGTATGAGCTATTGTTCGCAGTGTGATATACCACAGATGTTCCTGACGTGATCTCCCAGGGACCTGTATTAGCTATTGTTCGCAGTGTGATATAACACAGATGTTCCTTACGTGATATTCCAGGGACCTGTATGAGCTATTGTTCGCAGTGTGATATACCACAGATGTTCCTGACGTGATCTCTCAGGGACCTGTATGAGCTATTGTTCGCAGTGTGATATACCACAGATGTTCCTGACGTGATATTCCAGGGACCTGTATGAGCTATTGTTCGCAGTGTGATATACCACAGATGTTCCTGACGTGAACTCCCAGGGACCTGTATGAGCTATTGTTCGCAGTGTGATATAACACAGATGTTCCTTACGTGATATTCCAGGGACCTGTATGAGCTACTGTTCACAGTGTGATATACCACAGATGTTCCTGACGTTATCTCCCAGGGACCTGTATGAGCTATTGTTCGCAGTGTGATATAACACAGATGTTCCTGACGTGATATTCCAGGGATCTGTATGAGCTATTGTTCGCAGTGTGATATACCGCAGATGTTCCTGACGTGATCTCTCAGGGACCTGTATGAGCTATTGTTCGAAGTGTGATATAACACAGGTGTTCCTGACGTGATATTCCTGGGAACTGTATAAGCTATTGTTCGCAGTTTGAAATAACACAGATGTTCCTGACGTGATATTCCAGGGACCTGTATGAACTATTGTTCGCAGTGTGATGTACCACAGATGTTCCTGACGTGATATTCAATGGATCTGAATGAGCTATTGTTTGCAGTATGATATAACACAGATGTTCCTGACGTGATATTCCAGGGACCTGTATGAGCTATTGTTCGCAGTGTGATATAAAACAGATGTTCCTGACGTGATAGTCAAGGGATCTGAATGAGCTATTGTTTGCAGTATGATATACTACAGATGTTCCTGACGTGATATTCCAGGGAACTGTATGAGCTATTGTTCGCAGTGTGATATACCACAGATGTTCCTGACGTTATCTCCCAGGGACCTGTATGAGCTATTCTTCGCAGTGTGATATAACACAGATGTTCCTGACGTGATATTCCAGGGACCTTTATGAGCTATTGTTCGCAGTGTGATATAACACAGGTGTTCCTGACGTGATATTCCAGGGAACTGTATGAGCTATTGTTCGCAGTTTGAAGTAACACAGATGTTCCTGACGTGATATTCCAGGGACCTGTATGAGCTATTGTTCGCAGTGTGATATACCACAGATGTTCCTGACGTGATATTCAATGGATCTGAATGAGCTATTGTTTGCAGTATGATATAACACAGATGTTCCTGACATGATATTCCAGGGACCTGTATGAGCTATTGTTCGCAGTGTGATATACCACAGATGTTCCTGACGTGATAGTCAAGGGATCTGAATGAGCTATTGTTTGCAGTATGATATACCACAGATGTTCCTGACGTGATATTCCAGGGAACTGTATGAGCTATTGTTCGCAGTGTGATATACCACAGATGTTCCTGACGTGATAGTCAAGGGATCTGAATGAGCTATTGTTTGCAGTATGATATACCACAGATGTTCCTGACGTGATATTCCAGGGAACTGTATGAGCTATTGTTCGCATTGTGATATAACACAGATGTTCGGTTTGGGTAAATGCATATCGTACTACTTATGTTGTATTCGGTAAATGCAGTGAATCAAATGATTATACTATATTTTAAAATATTATCACAATTAATGCCTTTCCTACCGCAGGTCGGGGTTCTCTCCGGGTACTCCGGCTTCCTCCCCCAATAAAAACTGGACGCCATGATATAGCTGAAAAATTGCTGAAAGTGGCGTTAAACACCATTCAAACAAAACAAACAACAAAAACAATTAATGCCAAGCTGAATGTAATATTATATGGCGTTCCTACAAACAGAAGGCACACCACTGTCATCATCTTATTGAAAAGCAAAGCGTTTCATTGTTATAGGTTTATTCCATGAACTTTAGTTGTATGATGGCTGCAGGATTTAAACTTTGTTCACATAAAGAATTTAAATAAGTATGCGTTGTATTTGTATTTCAAAGTTTGTGTGTATGTATATTTATTAATATACATATACATGTACTTAAACTTTTAAATACATATACATAGACGGGTTTCTGGTTAAAAAAACCTAATTTCTATTGAGCAACACTGAAAATGTATTTTGAAAACGAATAAACAAGTTATCGTCAGAATGTTACCTTAAAGGTTATTTTAGACTCAAAGCCTTGTGTTAAATGCATATCCTTTTCTTCTGTTGCCTATTCGGTCTTTATGTATATCTATAGATCTAACATGGTATTGTTTATTTTTTTCATTTATGATGTAGCTATACACAGAAACTTGTTGAAATGTAAACCTGTAACATGTTTAAATTAAAATTCTTGTCAACTACTCGAGAATATTTTTAAATATACGATTTTAAATGTTTTTAAGTTTGTACGGGGTTACTGTAGAAGAGAAAGTTAAAAAAAAAATCAGTGGACCATTAATGTATCGATTGGTTACTTATTGATTTAAAAACACATCTACCTTTGCCAATTTAGTAAACTTTTACACACATAAAAATGCACCAAAAAATAAAGCGTTTCGTTTTCATTTGCGCTCAGTATATTAAAATAAATAGCGAAACTCATTTCTTACCTCACATGAAGTGTAAAGGTATGCCTCCTTCTTTGTTCCGCTAAGCCATGAATACCTGTACAACAAATTGTATAATACTATCATCATTCTAAATAAGATGAAAATGCATTTTAATAAAAATTGTCCTTAAAAGTAGTCGTTATTAATTTAATTATCACTAGCTCTAATTACACTTTCAGTCCTCAACCTTTCTCCGTAAACATTCACTATACGCTACGTTTTAAATAAAATTAATCAAATTCGACGTAATTCAGCCAAATAAATATTAATAACGTAAATGCTAAAATTTACCACATAACAGTTGAAATATCATCCGTTTAATACACAGTCTCACTCCGATATCAAAGCTACCGTAGGTCGGGGGTTTTCTCCGGGTACTCCGGCTTCTTCCCCAATAAAAACTGGACGCCATGATATAGCTGAAAAATTGCTAAAAGTGGCGTTAAACAACATTCAAACAAACAAAACCGATGTCAAAGTAATAAACGGGTAGCTAGTGCGTGAAGACAAATAAATACATCCAAATTAAAAGAACGTTACTTAATATTTCAAACATATACAAACATAAATAGAAAACAAACCTCAATCATTGTATTCATTTTTCTCATAGGAAATTGAAAATAATTCAAACAGAATACGCAGGTAGCGATAATATGCGTCTTTCCAGTATGAAAAAATTATATACAATTGAAGTATGAGGACAATAGGAGGAGACCGCCAAAAGAAATCAGACCAATCGGAAAAGATTCACCCAACTCAATTACCAATAGCCTTTAATGCTATCAAAGTGAACAGATATCACAATAAATAACTAACCATGTCAAAACAGTCAGTGTCAAGTCATTTCTTACAATGTAAACGTAGAAACTAAAATCTGCAATTAAATTTAAAAATACGAATACCTAAGTTAATATGTATAACATTTATATTGGTCAATATTTAAATAAAACCATATAAGATATAAATTCCATAATTCAACTTCATTATATTTCTGTAATTTATACTGGATACCACATACACACAAACAACACCATAGCTGGACTCTACGGGATATAAATATATATATCAAGATTTGTCCTTTAGGGATAAATTAAAACGTTTAGCTTTGTTTCAAGAGTACATTATAGTTAAGGTACGGAACAGTGACGTAGCTTATATGTGTTGTACCTTGTTTATAAGGTACGGAACAGTGACGTAGCTTGTATTTTGTTGCACCTGGTTTATAAGGTACAGGAACAATGACGCAGCTTACATGTTTGATGTGCCTGATTTATAAGGTACAGAAACAATGACGTAGCTTGTATTTTGTTGTACCTGGTTTACAAGGTACAGGAACAATGACGTAGCTTGTATGTTTGTTGTACCTTGTTTATAAGGTACAGGAACAATGACGTAGCTTACATCTTTGTTGTACCTGGTTTATAAGGTACAGGAACAATGACGTAGCTTACATATTTGTTGTGCCTGATTCATAAGGTACACAAACAATGACGTAGCTTACATGTTTGTTGTGCCTGATTTATAAGGT
This sequence comes from Limnoperna fortunei, assembly GCA_944474755.1. Lineage (NCBI taxonomy): Eukaryota > Metazoa > Mollusca > Bivalvia > Mytilida > Modiolidae > Limnoperna > Limnoperna fortunei. The sequence goes on along the minus strand of OX104120.1, from coordinate 77,335,475 downwards.
ACAGAAACAATGACGTAGCTTGTATTTTGTTGTACCTGGTTTATAAGGTACAGGTACAATGACGTAGATTGTATGTGTGTTGTACCTGGTTTATAAGGTACAGGGACAATGACGTAGCTTACATGTTTGTTGTACCTGGTTTATAAGGTACAGGAACAATGACGTAGCTTACATGTTTGTTGTACCTGGTTTATAAGGTACACAAACAATGACGTAGCTTACATGTTTGTTGTGCCTGATTTATAAGGTACAGAAACAATGACGTAGCTTGTATTTTGTTGTACCTGGTTTATAAGGTACAGGAACAATGACGTAGCTTGTATGTTTGTTGTACCTGGTTTATAAGGTACAGGAACAATGACGTAGCTTACATCTTTGTTGTACCTGGTTTATAAGGTACAGGAACAATGAAGTAGCTTACATGTTTGTTGTGCCTGATTCATAAGGTACAGAAACAATGACGTAGCTTGTATTTTGATGTACCTGGTTTATAAGGTGCAGGAACAATGACGTAGCTTACATTTTTGTTGTGCCTGATTTATAAGGTACAGGAACAATAACGTAGCTTGTATTTTGTTGTACCTGGTTTAAAAGGTACAGGAACAATGACGTAGCTTACATGTTTGTTGTGCTTGGTTTATAAGGTACAGAAACAATGACGTAGCTTACATGTTTGTTGTGCCTGATTTATAAGGAACAGAAACAATGACGTAGCTTGTATTTTGTTGTACCTGGTTTATAAGGTACAGGAACAATGACGTAGCTTGTATTTTGTTTTACCTGGTTTATAAGATACACGAACAATGACGTAGCTTGTATTTTGTTGTGACTGGTTTATAAGGTACAGGATCAATGACATAGCTTACATGTTTGTTGTACCTGGTTTATAAGGTACAGGAACAATGATGTAGATTACATGTTTGTTATGCCTGGTTTATAAGGTACAGGAACAATGATGTAGCTTGTATTTTGTTGTACCTGGTTAATAAGATACAAGAACAATGACGTAGCTTGTATTTTGTTGTACCTGGTTTATAAGGTACAGGAACGATGACGTAGCTTGTATGTTTGTTGTACCTGGTTTATAAGGTACAGGAACAATGACGTAGCTTACATGTTTGTTGTGCCTGGTTTATAAGGTACATGAACAATGACGTAGCTTGTATGTTTGTTGTACCTGGTTTATAAGGTACAGGAACAATGACGTAGTTTACATGTTTGTTGTACCTGGTTTATAAGGTACACAAACAATGACGTAGCTTACATGTTTGTTGTGCCTGATTTATAAGGTACAGAAACAATGACGTAGCTTGTATTTTGTTGCACCTAATTTATAAGGTACAGGAACAATGGCGTAGCTTGTATGTTTCTTGTACCTGGTTTATAAGGTACAGGAACAATGACGTAGCTTACATGTTTTTTGTACCTGGTTTATAAGGTACACAAACAATGACGTAGCTTACATGTTTGTTGTACCTGGTTTATAAGGTACACAAACAATGACGTAGCTTACATGTTTGTTGTGCCTGATTTATAAGGTACAGGAACAATGACGTAGCTTGTATTTTGTTGTACCTGGTTTATAAGGTACAGGAACAATGACGTAGCTTACACGTTTGTTGTGCCCGGTTTATAAGGTGCAGGAACAATGACGTAGCTTACATTTTTGTTGTGCCTGATTTATAAGGTACAGGAACAATAACGTAGCTTGTATTTTGTTGTACCTGGTTTAAAAGGTACAGGAACAATGACGTAGCTTACATGTTTGTTGTGCTTGGTTTATAAGGTACAGAAACAATGACGTAGCTTACATGTTTGTTGTGCCTGATTTATAAGGAACAGAAACAATGACGTAGCTTGTATTTTGTTGTACCTGGTTTATAAGGTACAGGAACAATGACGTAGCTTGTATTTTGTTGTACCTGGTTTATAAGATACACGAACAATGACGTAGCTTGTATTTTGTTGTGACTGGTTTATAAGGTACAGGATCAATGACATAGCTTACATGTTTGTTGTACCTGGTTTATAAGGTACAGGAACAATGATGTAGATTACATGTTTGTTATGCCTGGTTTATAAGGTACAGGAACAATGATGTAGCTTGTATTTTGTTGTACCTGGTTAATAAGATACAAGAACAATGACGTAGCTTGTATTTTGTTGTACCTGGTTTATAAGGTACAGGAACGATGACGTAGCTTGTATGTTTGTTGTACCTGGTTTATAAGGTACAGGAACAATGACGTAGCTTACATGTTTGTTGTGCCTGGTTTATAAGGTACATGAACAATGACGTAGCTTGTATGTTTGTTGTACCTGGTTTATAAGGTACAGGAACAATGACGTAGTTTACATGTTTGTTGTACCTGGTTTATAAGGTACACAAACAATGACGTAGCTTACATGTTTGTTGTGCCTGATTTATAAGGTACAGAAACAATGACGTAGCTTGTATTTTGTTGCACCTAATTTATAAGGTACAGGAACAATGGCGTAGCTTGTATGTTTCTTGTACCTGGTTTATAAGGTACAGGAACAATGACGTAGCTTACATGTTTTTTGTACCTGGTTTATAAGGTACACAAACAATGACGTAGCTTACATGTTTGTTGTACCTGGTTTATAAGGTACACAAACAATGACGTAGCTTACATGTTTATTGTGCCTGATTTATAAGGTACAGGAACAATGACGTAGCTTGTATTTTGTTGTACCTGGTTTATAAGGTACAGGAACAATGACGTAGCTTACACGTTTGTTGTGCCCGGTTTATAAGGTACAGAAACAATGACGTAGCTTACATGTTTGTTGTGCCTGATTTATAAGGTACAGAAACAATGACGTAGCTTGTATTTTATTGTACCTGCTTTATAAGGTACAGGAACAATGACGTAGCTTACATGTTTGTTGTACCTGATTTATCAGGGACAGAAACATTAACGTAGCTTGTATTTTGTTGTACCTTGTTTCTAAGGTACAGGAACAATGACGTAGCTTACATGTTTGTTGTGCCTGATTTATAAAGTACAGAAACAATGACGTAGCTTACATGTTTGTTGCGCCTGGTTTATAAAATACAGAAACAATGACGTAGCTTGTATTTTGTTGTGCCTGGTTTATAAGGTACAGGATCAATGACGTAGCTTACATGTTTGTAGTACCTGGTTTATAAGGTACAGATACAATGATGTAGCTTACATGTTTGTTGTACCTGGTTTATAAGGTACAGGAACAATGACGTAGCTTTCATGTTTGTTATACCAGGTTTATAAGGTACATGAACAATGAAGTAGCTTCTATTATGTTGTACCTCGTTTATAAGGTACAGGAACAATGACGTAGATTATACATATGTTGTACCTGGTTTATAAGCTACAGGAACGGTGATGTAGCTTATACATATGTTGTACCTGGTTTATAAGTTACAGGATCAGTTGTGTAGCTTATACGTATGGTGTATCTGGTTTATAAGGTACAGGAACAGCGACGTAGCTTATACGTATGTTGTACCTGGTTTATAGGTTACAGGATCAGTGACGTAGCTTATACGTATGTTGTACCTGGTTATTACGTACAGGAACGGTGTGGTAGCTTGTATTTTGTTGTACCTGGTTTATAAGGTACAAGAACAGTGACGTAGCTTATACGTATGTTGTACCTGGTTTATGGGTTACAAGAACAGTGACGTAGCTTGTATGTTTGTTGTGCCTGAAACATAAGGTACAGGAACAGTGACGTAGCATATACGTATCTTGTACCTGGTTTATAGGTTACAGGATCAGTGACGTAGCTTATACGTATGTTGTACCTGGTTATTAGGTACAGGAACGGTGACGTAGCTTATACATATGTTGTACCTGGTTTATAAGTTACAGGATCAGTGGTGTAGGTTGTACGTAAAGTGTATCTGGTTTATAATGTACAGGAACAGTGACGCAGCTTATACATATGTTGTACCTGGTTTATAAGCTACAGGAACAGTGACGTAGCTTGTTTGTTTGTTGTACTTGGTTTATAAGGAACAGGAACAATGACGTAGCTTGTATTTTGTTGTACCTGGTTTATAAGGTTTAGGAACAGTGACGTAGCTTGTATTTTGTTGTACATGGTTTATAAGGTACAGGAACAATGACGTAGCTTACATGTTTGATTTACCTGGTATATACTGTACAGGAACGATGACGTAGATTACATGTTTGTTGTACCTCGTATATAAGGTACAGGAACAATGACGAAGCTTACATGTTTGTTGTACCTTCTTTATAAGGTACAGGAACAATGACGTAGCTTGCATGTTTTTTGTACCTGGTTTATAAGGTACAGGAACAATGACGTATCTTACATGTTTGTTGTACCTGGTTTATAAGGTACAGGAACAATGACGTAGCTTGCATGTTTTTTGTACCTGGTTTATAAGGTACAGGAACAATGACGTATCTAACATGTTTGTTGTACCTGGTTTATAAGGTACAGAAACAATGACGTAGCTTGTATTTTGTTGTACCTGGTTTATAATGTACAAGAACAATGATGTAGCTTACATGTTTTTTGTGCCTGGTTTATAAGGTACAGGAACAATGACGTAGCTTGTATTTTGTTGTACCTGGTTTATAAGGTACAGGAACAGTGACGTACCTTATACGTATGTTGTACCTGGTTTATAGGTTACAGGATCAGTGACGTAGCTTATACGTATGTGGTACCTGGTTATTAGGTACAGGAACGGTGATGCAGCTTATACATATGATGTACCTGGTTTATAAATTACAAGATCAGTGGTGTAGCTTAAACGTATGGTGTATCCGGTTTATAAGGTACAGGAACAGTGAAATTGCTTATACATATGTTGTACCAGGTTTATAAGCTACAGGAACAGTTACGTAGCTTGTTTGTTTGTTGTACCTGGTTTATAAAGTACAAGAACAATGACGTAGCTTACATGTTTGTTATACCTGGTTTATAAGGTACATGAACAATCACGTAGCTTCTATTATGTTGTACCTGGTTTATAAGGTACAGGAACAATGACGTAGCTTACATGTTTGTTGTGCCTGGTTTATAAGGTACAGGAACAATGACGTAGCTTACATGTTTGTTGTACCTGGTATATACGATACAGGAGCAATGACGTAGCTTACATGTTTGTTGTGCCTGATTTATAAGGTACAGAAACAATGACGTAGCTTGTATTTTGTTGAACCTGGTTTATAAGGTACAGGAACAATGACGTAGCTTACATGTTTGTTGTACCTGATTTATAAGGGACAGAAACATTGACGTAGCTTGTATTTTGTTGTACCTTGTTTCTAAGGTACAGGAACAATGACGTAGCTTACATGTTTGTTGTGCCTGGTTTATAAGGTACAGATACAATGACGTAGCTTACATGTTTGTTGTACCTGGTTTATAAGGTACAGGAACTATGACGTAGCTTGTATTTTGTTGTGCCTGATTTATAAAGTACAGAAACAATGACGTAGCTTACATGTTTGTTGCGCCTGGTTTATAAGATACAGAAACAATGACGTAGCTTGTATTTTGTTGTGCCTGGTTTATAAGGTACAGGATCAATGACATAGCTTACATGTTTGATGTACCTGGTTTATAAGGTACAGATACAATGACGTAGCTTACATGTTTGTTGTACCTGGTTTATAAGGTACAGGAACAATGACCTAGCTTTCATGTTTGTTATACCTGGTTTATAAGGTACATGAACAATGAAGTAGCTTCTATTATGTTGTACCTGGTTTATAAGGTACAGGAACAATGACGTAGATTATACATATGTTGTACCTGGTTTATAAGCTACAGGAACGGTGATGTAGCTTATACATATGTTGTACCTGGTTTATAAGTTACAGGATCCGTTGTGTAGCTTATACGTATGGTGTATCTGGTTTACAAGGTACAGGAACAGAGACGTAGCTTATACGTATGTTGTACCTGGTTTATAGGTTACAGGATCAGTGAAGTAGCTTATACGTATGTTGTACCTGGTTATTAGGTACAGGAACGGTGACGTAGCTTATACATATGTTGTGCCTGGTTAATACGTTACAGGATCAGTGGTGTAGCTTGTACGTATGGTGTATCTTGTTTATAAGGTACAGGAACAGTGACGCAGCTTATACATATGTTGTACCTGGTTTATAAGCTACAGGAACAGTGACGTAGCTTGTTTGTTTGTTGTACTTGGTTTATAAGGAACAGGAACAATGACGTAGCTTGTATTTTGTTGTAACTGGTTTATAAGGTACAGGAACAGTGACGTAGCTTGTATTTTGTTGTACCTGGTTTATAAGGTACAGGAACAATGACGTAGCTTACATGTTTGTTGTACCTGGTTTATAGGGTACAGGAACAATGACGTAGCTTACATGTTTGTTATACCTGGTTTATAAGGTACATGAACAATGACGTAGCTTCTATTATGTTGTACCTGGTTTATAAGGTACAGGAACAATGACGTTGCTTACATGTTTGTTGTGCCTGGTTTATAAGGTACAGGAACAATGACGTAGCTTACATGTTTGTTGTACCTGGTTTATAAGGTACAGGAACAATGACGTAGCTTACATGTTTGTTGTGCCTGGTTTGTAAGGTACAGGAACAATGACGTAGCTTACATGTTTGTTGTGCCTGGTTTATAAGGCACAGGAACAATGACGTAGCTTACATCTTTGTTGTGCCTGGTTTATTAGGTACAGAAACAATGACGTAGCTTACATGTTTGTTGTGCCTGATTTATAAGGTACAGAAACAATGACGTAGCTTGTATTTTGTTGTACCTGGTTTATAAGGTACAGGAACAATGACGTAGCTTACATGTTTGTTGTACCTGATTTATAAGGGACAGAAACATTGACGTAGCTTGTAATTTGTTGTACCTTGTTTCTAAGGTACAGGAACAATGACGTAGCTTAGATGTTTGTTGTGCCTGATTTATAAAGTACAGAAACAATGACGTAGCTTACATGTATGTTGCGCCTGGTTTATAAGATACAGAAACAATGACGTAGCTTGTATTTTGTTGTGCCTGGTTTATAAGGTACAGGATCAATGACATAGCTTACATGTTTGTTGTACCTGGTTTATAAGGTACAGATACAATGACGTAGCTTACATGTTTGTTGTACCTGGTTTATGAGGTACAGGAACAATGACGTAGCTTTCATGTTTGTTATACCTGGTTTATAAGGTACATGAACAATGAAGTAGCTTCTATTATGTTGTACCTGGTTTATAAGGTACAGGAACAATGACGTAGATTATACATATGTTGTACCTGGTTTATAACCTACAGGAACTGTGATGTAGCTTATACATATGTTGTACCTGGTTTATAAGTTACAGGATCAGTTGTGTAGCTTATACGTATGGTGTATCTGGTTTACAAGGTACAGGAACAGTGACGTAGCTTATACGTATGTTGTACCTGGTTTATAGGTTACAGGATCAGTGACGTAGCTTATACGTATGTTGTACCTGGTTATTAGGTACAGGAACGGTGACGTAGCTTATACATATGTTGTGCCTGGTTAATACGTTACAGGATCAGTGGTATAGCTTGTACGTATGGTGTATCTAGTTTATAAGGTACAGGAACAGTGACGCAGCTTATACATATGTTGTACCTGGTTTATAAGCTACAGGAACAGTGACGTAGCTTGTTTGTTTGTTGTACTTGGTTTATAAGGGACAGAAACATTGACGTAGCTTGTATTTTGTTGTACCTTGTTTCTAAGGTACAGGAACAATGACGTAGCTTACATGTTTGTTGTGCCTGATTTATAAAGTACAGAAACAATGACGTAGCTTACATGTATGTTGCGCCTGGTTTATAAGATACAGAAACAATGACGTAGCTTGTATTTTGTTGTGCCTGGTTTATAAGGTACAGGATCAATGACATAGCTTACATGTTTGTTGTACCTGGTTTATAAGGTACAGGAACAATGACGTAGTTTGTGTTTTGTTGTACCTGGTTTATAAGGTACAGGAACAATGACGTAGCTTTCATGTTTGTTATACCTGGTTTATAAGGTACATGAACAATGAAGTAGCTTCTATTATGTTGTACCTGGTTTATAAGGTACAGGATCAATGACGTAGATTATACATATGTTGTACCTGGTTTATAACCTACAGTAACGGTGATGTAGCTTATACATATGTTGTACCTGGTTTATAGGTTACAGGATCAGTGACGTAGCTTATACATATGTTGTACCTGGTTTATAGGTTACAGGATCTGTTGTGTATCTTATACGTATGGTGTATCTGGTTTACAAGGTACAGGATTACAGTGACGTAGCTTATACGTATGTTGTACCTGGTTTATAGGTTACAGGATCAGTGACGTAGCTTATACGTATGTTGTACCTGGTTATTAGGTACAGGAACGGTGATGTAGCTTATACATATGTTGTGCCTGGTTAATACGTTACAGGATCAGTGGTGTAGCTTGTACGTATGGTGTATCTAGTTTATAAGGTACAGGAACAGTGACGCAGCTTATACATATGTTGTACCTGGTTTATAAGCTACAGGAACAGTGACGTAGCTTGTTTGTTTGTTGTACTTGGTTTATAAGGAACAGGAACAATGACGTAGCTTGTATTTTGTTGTACCTGGTTTATAAGCTACAGGAACAGTGACGTAGCTTGTTTGTTTGTTGTACTTGGTTTATAAGGAACAGGAACAATGACGTAGCTTGTCTTTGTTGTAACTGGTTTATAAGGTACAGGAACAGTGACGTAGCTTGTATTTTGTTGTACCTGGTTTATAAGGTACAGGAACAATGACGTAGCTTACATGTTTGTTGTACCTGGTTTATAGGGTACAGGAACAATGACGTAGCTTACATGTTTGTTATACCTGGTTTATAAGGTACATGAACAATGACGTAGCTTCTATTATGTTGTACCTGGTTTATAAGGTACAGGAACAATGACGTAGCTTACATGTTTGTTGTGCCTGGTTTATAAGGTACAGGAACAATGACGTAGCTTACATGTTTGTTGTACCTGGTTTATAAGGTACAGGAACAATGACGTAGCTTACATGTTTGTTGTGCCTGGTTTGTAAGGCACAGGAACAATGACGTAGCTTACATGTTTGTTGTGCCTGGTTTATAAGGCACAGGAACAATGACGTAGCTTACATCTTTGTTGTGCCTGGTTTATTAGGTACAGAAACAATGACGTAGCTTACATGATTTATAAGGTACAGAAACAATGACGTAGCTTGTATTTTGTTGTACCTGGTTTATAAGGTACAGGAACAATGACGTAGCTTACATGTTTGTTGTACCTGATTTATAAGGGACAGAAACATTGACGTAGCTTGTATTTTGTTGTACCTTGTTTCTAAGGTACAGGAACAATGACGTAGCTTACATGTTTGTTGTGCCTGATTTATAAAGTACAGAAACAATGACGTAGCTTACATGTATGTTGCGCCTGGTTTATAAGATACAGAAACAATGACGTAGCTTGTATTTTGTTGTGCCTGGTTTATAAGGTACAGGATCAATGACATAGCTTACATGTTTGTTGTACCTGGTTTATAAGGTACAGATACAATGACGTAGCTTACATGTTTGTTGTACCTGGTTTATAAGGTACAGGAACAATGACGTAGCTTTCATGTTTGTTATACCTGGTTTATAAGGTACATGAACAATGAAGTAGCTTCTATTATGTTGTACCTGGTTTATAAGGTACAGGAACAATGACGTAGATTATACATATGTTGTACCTGGTTTATAACCTACAGGAACTGTGATGTAGCTTATACATATGTTGTACCTGGTTTATAAGTTACAGGATCAGTTGTGTAGCTTATACGTATGGTGTATCTGGTTTACAAGGTACAGGAACAGTGACGTAGCTTATACGTATGTTGTACCTGGTTTATAGGTTACAGGATCAGTGACGTAGCTTATACGTATGTTGTACCTGGTTATTAGGTACAGGAACGGTGACGTAGCTTATACATATGTTGTGCCTGGTTAATACGTTACAGGATCAGTGGTATAGCTTGTACGTATGGTGTATCTAGTTTATAAGGTACAGGAACAGTGACGCAGCTTATACATATGTTGTACCTGGTTTATAAGCTACAGGAACAGTGACGTAGCTTGTTTGTTTGTTGTACTTGGTTTATAAGGGACAGAAACATTGACGTAGCTTGTATTTTGTTGTACCTTGTTTCTAAGGTACAGGAACAATGACGTAGCTTACATGTTTGTTGTGCCTGATTTATAAAGTACAGAAACAATGACGTAGCTTACATGTATGTTGCGCCTGGTTTATAAGATACAGAAACAATGACGTAGCTTGTATTTTGTTGTGCCTCGTTTATAAGGTACAGGATCAATGACATAGCTTACATGTTTGTTGTACCTGGTTTATAAGGTACAGATACAATGACGTAGCTTACATGTTTGTTGTACCTGGTTTATAAGGTACAGGAACAATGACGTAGTTTGTGTTTTGTTGTACCTGGTTTATAAGGTACAGGAACAATGACGTAGCTTTCATGTTTGTTATACCTGGTTTATAAGGTACATGAACAATGAAGTAGCTTCTATTATGTTGTACCTGGTTTATAAGCTACAGGATCAATGACCTAGATTATACATATGTTGTACCTGGTTTTTAACCTACAGGAACGGTGATGTAGCTTATACATATGTTGTACCTGGTTTATAGGTTACAGGATCAGTGACGTAGCTTATACATATGTTGTACCTGGTTTATAGGTTACAGGATCAGTTGTGTATCTTATACGTATGGTGTATCTGGTTTACAAGGTACAGGAACAGTGACGTAGCTTATACGTATGTTGTACCTGGTTTATAGGTTACAGGATCAGTGACGTAGCTTATACGTATGTTGTACCTGGTTATTAGGTACAGGAACGGTGACGTAGCTTATACATATGTTGTGCCTGGTTAATACGTTACAGGATCAGTGGTGTAGCTTGTACGTATGGTGTATCTAGTTTATAAGGTACAGGAACAGTGACGCAGCTTATACATATGTTGTACCTGGTTTATAAGCTACAGGAACAGTGACGTAGCTTGTTTGTTTGTTGTACTTGGTTTATAAGGAACAGGAACAATGACGTAGCTTGTATTTTGTTGTAACTGGTTTATAAGGTACAGGATCAGTGACGTAGCTTGTATTTTGTTGTACCTGGTTTATAAGGTACAGGAACAATGACGTAGCTTACATGTTTGTTGTACCTGGTTTATAAGGTACAGGAACAATGACGTAGCTTACATGTTTGTTATACCTGGTTTATAAGGTACATGAACAATGACGTAGCTTCTATTATGTTGTACCTGGTTTATAAGGTACAGGAACAATGACGTAGCTTACATGTTTGTTGTACCTGGTTTATAAGGTACAGGAACAATGACGTAGCTTACATGTTTGTTGTACCTGGTTTATAAGGTACAGGAACAATGACGTAGCTTACATGTTTGTTGTGCCTGGTTTATAAGGCACAGGAACAATGACGTAGCTTACATGTTTGTTGTGCCTGGTTTATAAGGCACAGGAACAATGACGTAGCTTACATGTTTGTTGTACCTGGTTTATAAGGTACAGGAACAATGACGTAGTTTGTATTTTGTTGTACCTGGTTTATAAGGTACAGGAACAATGACGTAGCTTAGATATTTGTTGTGCCTGGTTTATAAGGTACAGGAACAATGACGTAGCTTACATGTTTGTTGTACCTGGTTTATAAGGTACAGGAACAATGACGTAGCTTGTATTTTGTTGTACCTGGTTTATAAGGTACAAAAACAATGACGTAGCTTACATGTTTGTTGTACCTGGTTTATCAGGTACAGGAACAATGACGTAGCTTGTATTCTGTTGTACCTGGTTTATAAGGTACAAGAACAGTTACGTAGCTTATACGTATGTTGTACCTGGTTTATAGGTTACAGGAACAGTGACGTAGCTTGTATGTTTGTTGTGCCTGAAACATAAGGTACAGAAACAGTGACGTAGCTTATACCTATGTTGTACCTGGTTTATAGGTTACAGGATCAGTGACGTATCTTATACGTATGTTGTACCTTGTTATTAGGTACAGGAACGGTGACGTAGCTTATACATATGTTGTACCTGGTTTATAAGCTACAGGAACGGTGACGTAGCTTATACATATGTTGTACTTGCTTTATAAGTTACCGGATCAGTGGTGTAGCTTATACGTATGGTGTATCTGGTTTATAAGGTACAGGAACAGTGAAGTAGCTTGTTTGTTTGTTGTACGTGGTTTTTAAGGAACAGGAACAATGACGTAGCTTGTATTTTGTTGTACCAGGTTTATAAGGTACAGGAACAGTGACGTTGCTTATACGTATTTTGTACCTGGTTTATAGGTTACAGGATCAGTGACGTAGCTTATGCGTATGTTGTACCTGGTTATTAGGTACAGGAACGGTGACGTAGCTTATACATATGTTGTACCTGATTTATAAGCTACAGGAACGGTGATGTAGCTTATACATATGTTGTACCTGGTTTATAAGTTACAGGATCAGTGGTGTAGCTTATACGTATTGTGTATCTGGTTTATAAGGTACAGGAACAGTGACGTAGCTTATACGTGTGTTGTTCCTGGTTTATAGGTTACAGGATCAGTGACGTAGCTTATACGTATGTTGTACCTGGTTATTAGGTACAGGAACGGTGACGTAGCTTGTATTTTGTTGTACCTGGTTTATAAGGTACAAGAACAGTGACGTAGCTTATACGTATGTTGTACCTGGTTTATAGGTTACAGGAACAGTGACGTAGCTTGTATGTTTGTTGTGCCTGAAACATAAGGTACAGGAATTGTGACGTAGCTTATACGTATGTTGTACCTGATTTATATGTTACAGGATCAGTGATGTAGCTTATACATATGTTGTACCTGGTTTATAAGCTACAAGAACGGTGACGTAGCTTATATATATGTTGTACCTGGTTTATAAGTTACAGGATCAGTGGTGTAGCTTGTACGTGTGCTGTATCTGGTCTATAAGGTACAGGAAAAGTGACGCAGGTTATACATATGTTTGTTCTACCTGGTATATACGGTACAGGAACGATGGCGTAGCTTACATGTTTGTTGTACCTGGTTTATAAGGTACAGGAACAATGACGTAGCTTACATGTTTGTTGTACCTTCTTTATAAGGTACAGGAACAATGACGTAGCTTACATGTTTGTTGTACCTGGTTTATAAGGTACAGAAACAATGACATAGCTTGTATTTTGTTGTACCTGGTTTATAATGTACAAGAAGAATGATGTAGCTTACATGTTTGTTGTGCCTGGTTTATAAGGTACAGGAACAATGACGTAGCTTGTATTTTGTTGTACTTGGTTTATAAGGTACAGGAACAGTGACGTAGCATATACGTATGTTGTACCTGGTTTATAGGTTACAGGATCAGTGACGTAGCTTATACATATGTTGTACCTGGTTTATAAGCTACAGGAACGGAGATGTAGCTTATACATATGTTGTACCTGGTTTATAGGTTACAGGATCAGTGACGTATCTTATACGTATGTTGTACCTGGTTACAGTACTTGAGATTGAAGACGCAACACTTTTATCAATCCGTCAGCGATCCGTCAGCGTTCCAAAATCCGTCACCAATCAGTTATCAATCAGTCAGATCAGTCAAATCGTTCCCAATCCGTCAGATCGTTCCCAATCCGTCCATCCGTCAATTGACGGATTTGGAACGATTTGACTGATCTGACGGTTTTATTTGGACTGATCGCTCCAATCCGTCCATTCAACTTCCGGTTAGTAAAATTAATATTTCGAAATGTGAAAATTCGTTTCACTCGCAAATATTAGAAGTATAAAAATGTCAACTGTTATGTCCTCATTGATGGATCGTTTTATCTAATATTAAGGCTAAAACTGGTCTAAAGTTATTAACTAAAAAAAATGGAAATTCCCCCAATCTATTACTAATGCATCTGTGACGAAATATAAACATTACATAGTGTAACAAAATAATTAAAACAAAGTAAATTTAAAAACCCACACACACAATGACTTTTAAAAAGCATCTCGCGTGCCAAGGCGCACGTCCGTATTTTGAAAGCGGAAAACGTCTAGTCTAAAGTTATAAATGATAAATGGAAATCCCCCCCCCCCCCGAAAAAAATCTATCACTAATGCATCTTTGACGGCATATAAACATCACATAGTGTCATTTTATTAAAAAATAATTAAAAAAAGAAATGAAAAAAACCACACACACAATAAATTCAAAAAATATTTGACCTCGCATGCCAAGGCGTACATCTCGTATTTGTCTTCGAAAAGTTTTAAAGCGGAAAAAGCGAGAAACACGAAAAACGTGAAGGCGAAATCGTAACATTTTTCCACTTCGCCTTTTCGCGTTAGCATTATATGTATGTTTGAAGTTTGTTTAACACTATTTTAAAAAAAATATATTAGTTTATATAATACGACGTCAAGTGTTTATTGGGAAGAGCTGGAGTACCCAACGAAACAGCAAAGTTTCGACAGGAAAACTGGTGCTCTTTGCAAATTTATAGGGATGTGTCGAGCACACCATCTCGCTGTAAGGATCAAACATACAACTTGGTGATCAATAATAGGTTACTGCTACCTTAACCTCCGAGGTCGTAGTTTTTTATTGTAAACGCTTAAAAAGATCATTTGTCGTGGTTTGATCAGTTTTTTTTCTTTGCCACAGTTCCTATGAATTCCGGTGTATAATACTGAATAAGATTTACGACAAAAGCGAAAACATCTATTTATATATTTTATTAACTACCCCATAGTGTCACATGAATTTACACAGAATTAAATAAAGAATAAACTTATGTCCCACAGTTCCTAAAAATTCCGCTGTATAATACTGAATAAGATTCACGACAAAAGCGAAAACATCTATTTATATATTTTATTCACTATATATCTCACTGTGTCACATGAATTTACAGAGAATTAAATCTCAAATAAAGAAGAAGGGGCCTCGTTGGCCGAGTGATCAAGGTAGTTCGTCTACTATTGATCACGTGGTCTGTCAACACAGAGATTGTGGGTTCGATTCTCACTGCAGGCAGGGTGTATTCGACTCCAATCTTAATTGACAAGGATTTTCCTACCGCAGGTCGGGGGTTTTCTCCGGGTACTCCGGCTTCCTCCCCCAATAAAACACCATTCAAACAAACAAACAAATAAAGAATAAACTACTGTGCCACAATTCCTGAGAATTCCGGTGTATAATACTGAATACGATTTACGACAAAAGCGAAAACATCTATTTATATATTTTATTCACTATCTCATTGTGTCACATGAATTTACACAGAATCAAATCTCAAATAAAGATTAAACTACTAACAGCGTTTGTATATCGAAGCTTATGAGTTAAAAATGCGAACATGTAAGCGTGATACGAAAATCAATTCTGCTTTTGCATTTTAGCCGTCGCAATTGTTTATTTTACGATTTCTTTTAAAGTCATTCCACAATTAATGATATATAAGTATAAATGGTTTCCTTTAAATTAGGAAGTACTTGCAATTGGTTGATAGGTTTAACAGAGCTGCCCAGCGCGTCCTCAGCTGGCGGACATGGGTTGTTCTCCCGTTATTTATATATACAGTATATATATATTTTTTTTTTGGGGGGTGGGGGTGGTTCAGGTCATATTAAAATTGCCGCGAACCATAGTGACATGTTTAGAGAGTGTCACGCTCCTTGTACGAAAAAAAAAGTAAATCTTACTCCCCAGCCCATGCCCCATATTTTTCAAAATTGCCCTTTTGTCCATCTGTCTCTAATTGATTGGAGGAGCCGAGTGGTGATGTTAGTTCATCAACTATTGATCACGTGGTCTGTCAACACTGAGGTTTCGTGTTCGAATCTCACTGCAGGCAGGGTGCACTCGACTTAATTGAAAGGGAGCCAGTTTTCCTACTGGAGGACGGGTGTTTTATCCGGGTACTCCGGTTTCCTTCTCAAATAAAAACTGGACGCCATGATATAGCGGAAAAATTGCTGAAAGTGGATTAAACAATATTTAAACAAGCAAACAAATCTAATTTATTTATATTTAACTTATTCTCGTCATGAATAGAGCTGAAATACTCTCGCTGAAAGAAAAGCAAACAATCAATCAATACAATAAGTTATTGTTTAAATTGAATGACACTCTTTTAAAGGCAAGTTTTGAAATGGTTCTGTTTCATCGATATGACACTGTAATGACAATGTTAAGACCTAAACAATTTATAACGTTTTGTTAAAAAAATTAATATTTCGTACTGAAACATGTGTCTATCTGTAACACATTTTTACGCTTAACCTCAGTAGTCGCAGACAATTCTCCACGGCGTTATTGGGGCCTAGGTGGCTGATTGGTTAGTCATCTACTGGTTGTCACATGCCTGTCAACAGGTTGCGGATTTTCAAACGACTGCAGATAGGGTGCCCCCGACTCCACTTTAATTGACAAAAGACTGTCGGTTTTTTACCTGTACTCCGGCTTTCTCCCACCCCACCCCCAATAAAAAATGGACGCCATGAAACAAATGGAACAATCCAGCGTAATTGTATGTATACTTTTTTAAACAAATTTTATTGCCTGTCCAATAAAACTTGCGACAAGAATTGCTGTATATTTTACAATACAACTTTTGTTTAGTAAACAATGCGTTTTGATTGACAATGATTGTTTAACAGTTGAACAATTGTTATACACAACAGTTTTATAATTGTATTTAAAATGTTGTAGACAAAATAAAAACACGCAGGCATACATTTAAGTTACTAATAATGATGTCAAAAAGAGACCACGTTCTTTCCTAAATGTGAAATAAATCTGTTACTAATTGGGGGAGTCGGGTCGGCTTAATATATGACAAAAAATATACATGTAACAGGTCGCAAAAAATCACGAGTCGCGGGAATAAAAAAAAGAGAATCAATAATGGATTACGAAAAAAAAACATTTACCTCTTCGTTATTGATGTGCCTTAAATAGAAGTTTTCTGAAGGTTTACAGGACTCGGTTCCTAGATATGTCCTGCTTTAAAGAAATGTGCTTAATTATATAATATAAAGAAAAAAAAATATTTAAATATGTTTATTTATTCATTTAGAACGAGATATTGTATTAACAATTCTTTTAAACGCATGTTTTTATTTTATTATAAAAAAGGTATAATAAATGCATATATTATATACAAATGATGCAGAATCCGTTTTATCTTTAAATTATTAATTTATACGAATCCGTCAATAAACTAACCGATTTATGCATATAATTAAATGACGGATTCTGGATCTCACTGATTGGACTGATCGCTGACGGTTACCAAGGTAATGACGGATTCATAATTTTGGACGGATGTCGTCATCATCAATCAGTCAGCGATCCGTCAGCGTTCCAAAATCCGTCAGCAATCAGTTATCAATCAGTCAAAGTGTTGCGTTTACGGGTGCAAGTACTGTATTACGTACAGGAACGGTGACGTAGCTTATACATATGTTGTACCTGGTTTATAAGCTACAGGAACAGTGACGTAGCTTGTTTGTTTGTTGTACTTGGTTTTTTAAGGAACAGGAACAATGACGTAGCTTGTATTTTGTTGTACCTGGTTTATAAGGTACATGAACAGTGACGTAGCTTATACGTATGTTGTACCTGGTTTATAGGTTACAGGATCAGTGAAGTAGCTTATGCGTATGTTGTACCTGGTTATTAGGTACAGGAACGGTGACGTAGCTTATACATATGTTGTACCTGATTTATAAGCTACAGGAACGGTGACGTAGCTTATACATATGTTGTACCTGGTTTATAAGTTACAGGATCAGTGGTGTAGCTTATACGTATGTTGTACCTGGTTTATGTTACAGGATCAGTGGTGTAGTTTATACGTATGGTGTATCTGGTTTATAAGGTACAGGAACAGTGACGTAGCTTATACGTATGTTGTACCTGGTTTATAGGTTACAGGATCAGTGACGTAGCTTATACGTATGTTGTACCTGGTTATTAGGTACAGGAACGGTGACGTAGCTTGTATTTTGTTGTACCTGGTTTATAAGGTACAAGAACAGTGACGTAGCTTATACGTATGTTGTACCTGGTTTATAGGTTACAGGATCAGTGGTGTATCTTATACGTATGGTGTATCTGGTTTATAAGATACAGGAACAGTGACGTAGCGTATAAGTATGTTGTACCTGGTTTATAGGTTACAGGATCAGTGACGTAGCTTATACGTATGTTGTACCTGGTTATTAGGTACAGGAACGGTGACGTAGCTTGTATTTTGTTGTACCTGGTTTATAAGGTACAAGAACAGTGACGTAGCTTATACGTATGTTGTACCTGGTTTATAGGTTACAGGATCTGTGACGTAGCTTATACGTATGTTGTACCTGGCTATTAGGTACAGGAACGGTGACGTAGCTTATACATATGTTGTACCTGGTTTATAAGTTACAGGATCAGTGGTGTAGCTTGTTTGTTTGTTGAACTTGGTTTATAAGGAACAGGAACAATGACGTAGCTTGTATTTTGTTGTACCTGGTTTATAAGGTACAGGAACAGTGACGTTGCTTACATGTTTGTTGTACATGGTTTATAAGGTAGAGGAACAATGACGTAGCTTACATGTTTGTTGTACCTGGTTTATACGGTGCAGGAACAATGACGTAGCTTACATGTTTGTTGTACCTGGTATATACGATACAGGAACAATGACGTAGCTTATATGTTTGTTGTACCTGGTTTATAAGGTACAGGAACAATGACGTAGTTTACATGTTTGTTGTACCTTCTTTATAAGGTACAGGAACAATGACGTAGCTTGCATGTTTATTTTACTTGGTTTATAAGGTACAGGAACAATGACGTAGCTTACATGTTTGTTGTACCTGCTTTATAAGGTACAGAAACAATGACGTAGCTTGTATTTTGTTCTACCTGGTTTATAATGTACAAGAACAATGACGTAGCTTACATGTTTGTTGTGCCTGGTTTATAAGGTACAGGAACAATGACGTAGCTTGTATTTTGTTGTACCTGGTTTATAAGGTACAGGAACAGTGACGTAGCTTATACGTATGTTGTACCTGGTTTATAAGCTACAGGAACGGTGACGTAGCTTATACATATGTTGTACCTGCTTTATAAGTTACAGGATCAGTTGTGTAGCTTATACGTATGGTGTATCTGGTTTATAAGGTACAGGAACAGTGACGTAGCTTATACATATGTTATACCTGGTTTATAAGCTACAGGAACAGTGACGTAGCTTGTTTGTTTGTTGTACCTGGTTTATAAGGTACAGGAACAGTGACGTAGCTTTTATTTTGTTGTACCTGGTTTATAAGGTACATGAACAATGACGTAGCTTACATGTTTGTTGTACCTGGTATATACGGTACAGTAACAATGACGTAGCTTACATGTTTGTTGTGCCTGGTTTATAAGGTACAGGAACAATGACGTAGCTTACATGTTTGTTGTACCTGGTTTATAAGGTACAGGAACAATGACGTAGGTTACATGTTTGTTGTGCCTGGTTTATAAGGTACAGGAACAATGACGTAGCTTACATGTTTGTTGTACCTGGTTTATAATGTACAGGAACAATGACGTAGTTTGTATTTTGTTGTACCTGGGTTATAAGGTACAGGAACAATGACGTAGCTTACATGTTTGTTGTACCTGGTTTATAAGGTACAGGAACAATGACGTAGCTTACATGTTTGTTGTGCCTGGTTTATTAGGGACAGGAACAATGACTTAGCTTACATGTTTGTTGTACCTGGTTTATAAGGTACAGGAACAATGACGTAGGTTACATGGTTGTTGTGCCTGGTTTATAAGGTACAGGAACAATGACGTAGCTTACATGTTTGTTGTACCTGGTTTAGAAGGTACAGGAACAATGACGTAGCTTGTATTTTCTTGTACCTGGTTTATAAGGTACAGGAACAATGACGTAGCTTACATGTTTGTTGTGCCTGGTTTATAAAGTACAGGAACAATGACGTAGCTTACATGTTTGTTGTACCTGGTTTATAATGTACAGGAACAATGACGTAGTTTGTGTTTTGTTGTACCTGGTTTACAAGGTACAGGAACAATGACGTAGCTTAGATGTTTGTTGTGCCTGGTTTATAAGGTACAGGAACAATGACGTAGCTTGTATTTTGTTGTACCTGGTTTATAAGGTACAGGAACAGTGACGTTGCTTATACGTATGTTGTACCTGGTTTATAAGGTACAGGAACAATGACGTAGCTTACATGTTTGTTGTGCCTGGTTTATTAGGTACAGGAACAATGACGTAGCTTACATGTTTGTTGTACCTGGTTTATAAGGTACAGGAACAATGACGTAGGTTACATGGTTGTTGTGCCTTGTTTATAAGGTACAGGAACAATGACGTAGCTTAAACGTATGGTGTATCTGGTTTATAAGGTACAGCAACAGTGACGTAGCTTGTATTTTGTTGTACCTGGTTTATAAGGTACAGGAACAATGACGTAGCTTACATGTTTGTTGTGCCTGGTTTATAAGGTACAGGAACAATGACGTAGCTTACATGTTTGTTGTACCTGGTTTATAATGTACAGGAACAATGACGTAGTTTGTGTTTTGTTGTACCTGGTTTATAAGGTACAGGAACACTGACGTAGCTTAGATGTTTGTTGTGCCTGGTTTATAAGGTACAGGAACAATGACGTAGCTTACATGTTTGTTGTACCTGGTTTAGAAGGTACAGGAACAATGACGTAGCTTGTATTTTGTTGTACCTGGTTTATAAGGTACAGGAACAATGACGTAGCTTACATGTTTGTTGTACCTGGTTTATAAGGAATAGGAACAATGACGTAGATTACATGTTTGTTGTACCTGGTTTATAAGGTACAGGAACAATGACGTAGCTTACATGTTTCTTGTACCTGGTTTATAAGGTACTGGAACAATGACGTAGCTTACATGTTTGTTGTACCTGGTTTATACGGTACAGGAACAATGACGTAGCTTACATGTTTGTTGTGCCTGGTTTATAACGTACAGAAACAATGACGTAGCTTGTATTTTGTTGTACCTGGTTTATAATTTACAAGAGCAATGATGTAGCTTACATGTTTGTTGTGCCTGGTTTATAAGGTACAGCAACAAAGACGTAGCTTGTATTTTGTTGTACCTGGTTTATAAGGTACAGGAACAGTGACGTAGCTTATACGTATGTTGTACCTGGTTTATAGGTTACAGGATCAGTGACGTAGCTTATACGTATGTTGTACCTGGTTATTAGGTTCAGGAACGGTGATGTAGCTTATACATATGTTGTACCTTGTTTATAAGCTACAGGAACGGTAACGTAGCTTATACATATGTTGTACCTGGTTTATAAGTTACATGATCAGTGGTGTAGCTTAAACGTATGGTGTATCTGGTTTATAAGGTACAGCAACAGTGACGTAGCTTATACATATGTTGTACCTGATTTATAAGCTACAGGAACAGTGACGTAGCTTGTTTGTTTGTTGTACTTGGTTTTTAAGGAACAGGAACAATGACGTAGCTTGTATTTTGTTGTACCTGGTTTATAAGGTACAGGAAGAGTGACGTAGCTTGTATTTTGTTGTATCTGGTTTATAAGATACAGGAACAATGAGGTAGCTTGCATGTTTGTTGTACCTGGTTTATAAGGAACAGGAACAATGACGTAGATTACATGTTTGTTGTACCTGGTTTATAAGGTACAGGAACAATGACGTAGCTTACATGTTTGTTGTACCTGGTTTATAAGGTGCAGGAACAATGACGTAGCTTACATCTTTGTTGTACCTGGTTTATACGGTACAGGAACAATGACGTAGCTTACATGTTTGTTGTGCCTGGTTCATAAGGTACAGGAACAATGACGTAGCTTACATGTTTGTTGTGCCTTGTTTATAAGGTTCAGGAACAATGACGTAGCTTGTATTTTGTTGTTCCTGGTTTGTAACGTACAGGAACAGTGACGTTGCTTATACGTATGTTGTACCTGGTTTATAGGTTACAGGAACAGTGACGTAACTTGTATGTTTGTTGTACCTGATTCATAAGGTACAGGAACAGTGACGTAGGTTATACGTATGTTGTACCTGGTTTATAGGTTACAGTATCAGTGGCGTAGCTTATACGTATGCTGTACCTGGTTATTAGGTACAGGAACGGTGACGTAGCTTATACATATGTTGTAACTGGTTTATAGGCTACAGGAACTGTGACGTAGCTTATACATATGTTGTACCTGGTTTTTAAGGTACAGAATCAGTGGGGTAGCTTATACGTATGGTGTACCTGGTTTATAAGGTATAGGAACAGTGACGTAGCTGATAGGTATATTCTATCTGGTTTATAAGGTACAGGAACAGTGACGTAGCTTATACGTATGTTGTACCTGGTTATTAGGTACTGGAACTGTGACGTAGCTGATGCGTATGTTCTATCTGGTTTATAAGCTACAGGAACAGTGACGTAGCTTATACGTATGTTGTACCTGGTTTATAAGCTACAGGAACAGTGACGTTGCTTATACGTATGTTGTACCTGGTTATTAGGTACTGGAACAGTGATGTAGCTTATACGTATGTTGTACCTGGTTTATAAGCTACAGGAACAGTGACGTAGCTGATACGTATGTTGTACCTGGTTGTTAGGTACTGGAACAATGACGTAGCTGATACGTATATTCTATCTGGTTTATAAGCTACAGGAACACACAGTGACGTAGCTTATACGTATGTTGTACCTGGTTATTAGGTACAGGAACTGTGACGTAGCTTATACGTATGTTGTACCTGGTTATTAGGTTCAGGAACGATGATGTAGCTTATACATATGTTGTACCTTGTTTATAAGCTACAGGAACGGTGATGTAGCTTATACATATGTTGTACCTGGTTTATAAGTTACATGATCAGTGGTGTAGCTTAAACGTATGGTGTATCTGGTTTATAAGGTACAGCAACAGTGACGTAGCTTATACATATGTTGTACCTGATTTATAAGCTACAGGAACAGTGACGTAGCTTGTTTGTTTGTTGTACTTGGTTTTTAAGGAACAGGAACAATGACGTAGCTTTTATTTTGTTGTACCTGGTTTATAAGGTACAGGGAGAGTGACGTAGCTTGTATTTTGTTGTATCTGGTTTATAAGGTACAGGAACAATGAGGTAGCTTGCATGTTTGTTGTACCTGGTTTATAAGGAACAGGAACAATGACGTAGATTACATGTTTGTTGTACCTGGTTTATAAGGTACAGGAACAATGACGTAGCTTACATGTTTGTTGTACCTGGTTTATAAGGTACAGGAACAATGACGTAGCTTACATGTTTGTTGTGCCTGGTTTATAAGGTACAGGAACAATGACGTAGTTTGTATTTTGTTGTACCTGGTTTGTAAGGTACAGGAACAGTGACGTTGCTTATACGTATGTTGTACCTGGTTTATAGGTTACAGGAACAGTGACGTAACTTGTATGTTTGTTGTACCTGATTCATAAGGTACAGGAACAGTGACGTAGGTTATACGTATGCTGTACCTGGTTATTAGGTACAGGAACGGTGACGTAGCTTATACATATGTTGTAACTGGTTTATAAGTTACAGGATCAGTGGTGTAGCTTAAACGTATGGTGTATCTGGTTTATAAGGTACAGCAACAGTGAAATAGCTTATACATATGTTGTACCAGGTTTATAGGCTACAGGAACTGTGACGTAGCTTATACATATGTTGTACCTGGTTTTTAAGGTACAGAATCAGTGGGGTAGCTTATACGTATGGTGTATCTGGTTTATAAGGTATAGGAACAGTGACGTAGCTTATACGTATGGTGTATCTGATTTATAAGGTACAGGAACAGTGACGTAGCTTATGCGTATGTTCTATCTGGTTTTAAGGTACTGGAACAGTGACAGCTGATACGTATATTCTATCTGGTTTATAAGGTACAGGAACAGTGACGTATCTTATACGTATGTTGTACCTGGTTATTAGGTACTGGAACTGTGACGTAGCTGATACGTATGTTCTATCTGGTTTATAAGCTACAGGAACAGTGACGTAGCTTATACGTATGTTGTACCTGGTTTATAAGCTACAGGAACAGTGACGTAGCTTATACGTATGTTGTACCTGGTTATTAGGTACTGGAACAGTGATGTAGCTTATACGTATGTTGTACCTGGTTTATAAGCTACAGGAACAGTGACGTAGCTGATACGTATGTTGTACCTGGTTGTTAGGTACTGGAACAGTGACGTAGCTGATACGTATATTCTATCTGGTTTATAAGCTACAGGAACAGTGACGTATCTTATACGTATGTTGTACCTGGTTATTAGGTACAGGAACTGTGACGTAGCTTATACGTATGTTGTACCTGGTTATTAGGTACAGAAACTGTGACGTAGCTGATACGTATGTTGTACCTGGTTAATAAGCTACAGGAACGGTGACGTAGCTTATACGTATGTTGTACCTGGTTATTATGTACTGGAACAGTGACGTAGCTGATACGTATATTCTATCTGGTTTATAAGCTACAGGAACAGTGACGTAGCTTATACGTATGTTGTACCTGGTTATTAGGTACAGGAACTGTGACGTAGCTTATACGTATGTTGTATCTGGTTATTAGGTACAGGAACTGTGACGTAGCTGATACGTATGTTGTACCTGGTTTATAAGCTACAGGAACGGTGACGTAGCTTATACGTATGTTGTACCTGGTTATTAGGTACAGGAACAGTGAAGTAGCTGTTACGTATGTTCTATCTGGTTTATAAGCTACAGGAACAGTGACGTAGCTTATACGTATGTTGTAACTGGTTATTAGGTACAGGAACAGTGACGTAGCTGTTACGTATGTTCTATCTGGTTTATTGGCTACAGGAACAGTGACGTAGCTTATACGTATGTTGTACCTGGTTATTAGGTACTGGAACAGTGACGTAGCTGATACGTATATTCTATCTGGTTTATAAGCTACAGGAACAGTGACGTAGCTTATACATATGTAGTACCTGGTTTATAAGGTACAGGAACAGTGACGTAGCTTATACGTATGTTGTACCTGGTTATTAGGTACAGGAACAGTGACGTAGCTTATAGATATGTTTTACCTGGTTTATAAGGTACAGGAACAGTGACGTAGCTTATACGTATGTTGTACCTGGTTTATAAGGTACATTAACAGTGACGTAGCTTATACGTATGTTCTACCTGGTTTATAAAGTACAGGAACTGTGATGTAGTTTATACCTGTGTTGTATATGGTTTATAATGTACAGGAGCAATGGCGTTTCTTATATTTTCTGCCACTGTTTTACAGCTAGCCTGTTGTCTTACTCCGAACTGCATACGTTTTATTCTGGAATTGATGCAATCGACGTACCTTTGCAACAAACCATTAATTACAGTTCAACTATAATTTTGCCTATGTGTATTTAAATTTTTATCACTCCCAGCTATTGCTGCCAAAGCCAAACTAGCCATTTGCACGTTATACCACTGTACTAGAATTGTGCTACCCATTCTTTAATACTTTGCAATTTTAATTCACGAACTGAGTGCTTTAACTGCACAAACCAGAAGAGCTTGTTTATATTTTTGCACAAAATGCTTTTGAATGAGAAGAGAATCAAGCAAGAGATGTTTGATTCACACACAATTTCTTATATCTTGATCTTAATCGTTGAGTTCGAGTATAGAATCCAGTTCAGTATATGAACCAGTTCATCATAAAGAGTACAACGACAAATATGTCAGTAGTTGACGCTTCATTTTAAATAATAATTTTATTCAATCAAGGTCTGCTGTATCGACTAGTAAAACAACACTGAAAATTGATTGATTGAATGACCTCTAGTGGCACTATGGTTCAAATTCTGTAGTATCCTTATCGAGATCACACGAGGTGTCAATAGAAAGGGCCGCCAGCAGCACAATAAGTTAGCGTTGAATCAGAAAATGTCAATTTGTCTACAATAAACTACAGTAATATTGTTAAAAATAGCGGAAATTATTTTGATTACAAATATCTAAACTAAATCAGTTGTTACTTGGACGATCATTTTCATATGAATTGTTAAAATGAGTTGGAAATTAAAGTAAAAACCAACATATCTCTTCTTTGAAATTTCATCCATTTTTGACTTTTCAGCTCTTTATACTACTTTAACTCGCGAGACACTAAAATCCCGTCTTTAAAAAGTATACATATTAAAGCATTCGCTTCCACATATGTAGTTGTAGGTTAAAACAATTCCTTTATTTCTACTAAAGAACTAAAAGGCAAATTATGCTACAGCAAGGAACAGGTTTATAGTTAGATTTTCTGATCAACAAAATATTTGTAACCTTTGGGGATATGAATTCCAATGGGTACAAACTGTGCCCAATGTTTCTCAGCAGGCAATATGAATTCCAATGGGTACAAACTGTGCCCAATGTTTCTCAGCAGGCAATATGAATTCCAATGGGTACAAACTGTGCCCAATGTTTCTCAGCAGGCAATATGAATTCCAATGGGTACAAACTGTGCCCAATGTTTCTCAGCAGGCAATATGAATTCCAATGGGTACAAACTGTGCCCAATGTTTCTCAGCAGGCAATATGAATTCCAGTGGGTACAAACTGTGCCCAATGTTTCTCAGCAGGCAATATGAATTCCAATGGGTACAAACTGTGCCCAATGTTTCTCAGCAGGCAATATGAATTCCAATGGGTACAAACTGTGCCCAATGTTTCTCAGCAGGCAATATGAATTCCAATGGGTACAAACTGTGCCCAATGTTTCTCAGCAGGCAATATGAATTCCAATGGGTACAAACTGTGCCCAATGTTTCTCAGCAGGCAATATGAATTCCAATGGGTACAAACTGTGCCCAATGTTTCTCAGCAGGCAATATGAATTCCAGTGGGTACAAACTGTGCCCAATGTTTCTCAGCAGGCAATATGAATTCCAATGGGTACAAACTGTGCCCAATGTTTCTCAGCAGGCAATATGAATTCCAATGGGTACAAACTGTGCCCAATGTTTCTCAGCAGGCAATATGAATTCCAATGGGTACAAACTGTGCCCAATGTTTCTCAGCAGGCAATATGAATTCCAATGGGTACAAACTGTGCCCAATGTTTCTCAGCAGGCAATATGAATTCCAATGGGTACAAACTGTGCCCAATGTTTCTCAGCAGGCAATATGAATTATGGGTACAAACTGTGCCCAATGTTTCTCAGCAGGCAATATGAATTCCAATGGGTACAAACTGTGCCCAATGTTTCTCAGCAGGAAATATGAATTCCAATGGGTACAAACTGTGCCCAATGTTTCTCAGCAGGCAATATGAATTCCAATGGGTACAAACTGTGCCCAATGTTTCTCAGCAGGCAATATGAATTCCAATGGGTACAAACTGTGCCCAATGTTTCTCAGCAGGCAATATGAATTCCAATGGGTACAAACTGTGCCCAATGTTTCTCAGCAGGCAATATGAATTCCAATGGGTACAAACTGTGCCCAATGTTTCTCAGCAGGCAATATGAATTCCAATGGGTACAAACTGTGCCCAATGTTTCTCAGCAGGCAATATGAATTCCAATGGGTACAAACTGTGCCCAATGTTTCTCAGCAGGCAATATGAATTCCAATGGGCACAAACTGTGCCCAATGTTTCTCAGCAGGCAATATGAATTCCAATGGGTACAAACTGTGCCCAATGTTTCTCAGCAGGCAATATGAATTCCAATGGGTACAAACTGTGCCCAATGTTTCTCAGCAGGCAATATGAATTATGGGTACAAACTGTGCCCAATGTTTCTCAGCAGGCAATATGAATTCCAATGGGTACAAACTGTGCCCAATGTTTCTCAGCAGGCAATATGAATTCCAATGGGTACAAACTGTGCCCAATGTTTCTCAGCAGGCAATATGAATTCCAATGGGTACAAACTGTGCCCAATGTTTCTCAGCAGGCAATATGAATTCCAATGGGTACAAACTGTGCCCAATGTTTCTCAGCAGGCAATATGAATTCCAATGGGTACAAACTGTGCCCAATGTTTCTCAGCAGGCAATATGAATTCCAATGGGTACAAATTGTGCCAAATGTTTCTCAGCAGGCAATATGAATTCCAATGGGTACAAACTGTGCCCAATGTTTCTCAGCAGGCAATATGAATTCCAATGGGTACAAACTGTGCCCAATGTTTCTCAGCAGGCAATATGAATTCCAATGGGTACAAACTGTGCCCACTTGCTGATTTGTTCATGCATTATAATAAAAAAGAATTTCTTCAACGTTATTTTCACATATAGATATATTGATGATGTCCTTCCAATTAACAACCCTCAAGATGCGAAGTGACTTCCGTTAATATATTTTTCAGAACTAGAAATAAAGAAAGCACAGAAACAGCATCATCCACATCATTTTTAGTTCTAACAGTTCGAATATGACACCAACGGTCATCTTAGTACAAAAGTTTACAACAAATGAGACGATGAACTTATGAACCAAGGTTACAAGAAAAAAAAAACTCGTCTGCACATTTAATAAGTTTTACTAAAGATACCATTTCGTTGTTGAAAAATATCTCGTTTGAAAAAAATGATTGAAGATAGTTTTCCCAATTGTTGCATACAGTACACAGTGATTGTGCTGCAAAAGTAAAAGTGATTGTTTATATTATACTTCACAAATTTCTAGACATTTCATTGGTTAAAGTGTGTGTATTTTTCCAGTCTTATCCGAATTTAATCACATTTCTCTATAAACCCCTTTCGTTTACGAATAACACCCGTCACCCGTCTGTTATGAATACCACCCGCCTTGATGAATACCAGAATACCACCCGCTCAGACCTGAAATGCATTATACCCATTCCGTTGCAAAAACCGATTTTGATTTAACGTTACTTCCTTCCGCCCAGCAAAATGTTTTATCAGACGACAAATGTCATTCGCAATCGTCTACGAGGATGATCTTGCACCCTTATTGGCACCCTTATACTAGATCACCACACTCAGAAAAGAATACCACCCTCTACTTCGTCTTGGGTGGTATTCTTCCTTCGTGTGGTAATCTAGTATACCACCCTCAAAGTTCTGCAGGCAGTATGTGTATAATTCTGTATTTTCCTTTTTCGATATATTATAAAGTATGTTTCTTATTGTACATCGTTTCGTACAACGCCGTTTGAAGGCGCAGTTTACAACGATCATACAACTGCCTGCATGTAGACTCAGTTCTAAGAGTAATAAATTGTAGTAATAGTGATTAAGTAACTTTAAATAATAAATCGCTGGTGTTAAACCTTCACATGCAAAATCAAACTGTTATAATAGAATCTGATAATTGTTTACACAAAAACGGAATTTGTTGTTGACCTTGGTACATTGGTATGCATAACGTTTACAACAAATCGAGACATGTCTCTTGTTGTGCATAAACTAACTGTTCATTAAATTGAAAATATTATGAAACCAGCGTTTTGGGTATGCATACATGTTTTTAAAAGTTGTGAATTAAATATTTATTGTTGACTTGACTTGTTTAAAAAAACATAATCCGTGTGCAGGTACACGCTTGAAACACTTATATTTTCAACCGATACATGGTACGGATGTGTAACATATTAATTTAAGCTTTCTAACTAGATTAGTACGTGCACATGCATCTGTTTAATCATGTAAATAGGCACAAGAGTAGCTTACATATATTCATTTACTACCTGGAGGTATTGTTACAAATTTATTCGCATTATTATATTTTCGTTTTAAATATAATTATTTATATTTTATTTTTATTTTTACGCTTTGCATTTTTCAGATATAGATATGGTGGGATCCTGTTTTCATTATGGAAGTTACTAGAGAAAAACACCTGACCTTCAGTAGGAACACTGGCAATCCTCATTTATTAAAATTCTAGAATTAAGAGTTAAGCAGTGAGACTCGAATCCGCAGCCTCATTGTCGACAGGCCATCTGCATGATCTAATCATTTCTCAAAGAATATGTTTTTAGTGGACAGTGTTTACATCAATTTTATACCCTAAACCTTAAACCTTAACCCTAAACCCTAATCCTAACCCTAAACCCTAACCCCAACTCTTCCCTTAACTCTTAACCCTAACTCTAACCTTACCTTAACCTTAATCCTAACGCTAAACCTAAACCCTAAATTCAACCCTAATCCTAACCCTAACCCTAACCCAAAACCCTAGCCCTAACCCTATCCCAAACCCTAACCCTAACCCTGACAATCACAATGTGTAAAGGCCTCCGTCACACAATCCTTGTGTCAAGCTTACAACCATAAGGAGTAAAGGCTAACAATCTCAATGTGTCAAGGCCCGCATCACACAATCCGTGTGTCATGCTGACAACCTCAATGTGTAAAGGCCCGCGTCACACAATCCGTGTGTCAAACTGACAATCTCAATGTGTAAAGGCCCCCGTCACACAATCCGTGTGTCAAGCTGACAACCTCAATGTGTAAAGGCCCGCATCACACAATCCGTGTGTCAAGCTGACAACCTCAATGTGTAAAGGCCCGCATCACACAATCCGTGTGTCAAGCCTCGATGGCAACACTGAGATTGCTGGTTCGATTCTCACTTCGGGCAGGGTGTATACGACTCCAATATTAATTGACAAGGATTGCCAGTTTTCCTACAGCAGATCGGGGTTTTCTCTGGGTATTCTGGGTAAAACTGGAAGCCATGATATAGCTGAAAAATTGCTGAAAACGGCGTTAAACAACCACAATGTGTAAAGGCCTCCGTGGGTCAAGCTGACAACCACAATGTGTAAAGGCTCGAGTCAAACAATCCGTGTGCCTAGCTGACGACCACAATAAGTGTGTCAATCTGACAGCCACAATGTGTAAAAGTCGAACAACCCATGTGTCAAGATGACAACCAATGTGTAAAAGTCCGCTACAAACAACCCATGGATCAAGATAACAACCACTGTGTGCAAAGGCCTGCGTCAAACATTCCGAATGTCATGCTGAAAACTAAAATGTGTAAGCGTAACATCATCCATTTGTCAATATAACAACCACATTGTGTAAAGGCACGCGCCAGAATTCGTGTGTTAAGCTGACAACGACAATTTGTAAGCGATACACAATCCGTGTGTCAGGGAGGCATCCAATATGTGTCAAGATAACAGCTAGAATGTGTAGAAGCACGTGTCACTCAATTCATGTGTCAAGATAACAGCTACAATGTGTAAAGGCCAGCTTCATACAAACAGTGTGTAAAGCTGACAACCACATGTGTAAACACCGTGTAAAGGCCACATCTGCTGGTTATCTGCCACACTTGAACTGAAACACCTCTATGTAATGACATCTACTGGACCCTGCTTCCATTCAGCACTTATTAACAAGACCATCTACTGGTGCACTGAAACCATTCATTCCCTCCTTACACCACCATATAACGGTGCACTGCAACCCTTCATTCCCTCTCCACTCCACCATCAACAGGTGCACTGCAACCCTTCATTCACTCTAAACACCACCATCTATTGTTGCACTTCAATCCTTCATTCCCTCCCCACACCACCATCTACGGATGCACTGCAACCCTTCATTCCCTCTCCACTCCACCATCTACTGGTGCACTGCAACCCTTCATTCCCTCTCCACACCACCATCTACTGGTGCACTTCAATCCTTCATTCCCTCTCCACTCCACCATCTACGGGTGCACTGCAACCCTTCATTCCCTCTCCACTCCACCATCTACTGGTGCACTGCAACCCTTCATTCCCTCTCCACACCACCATCTACTGGTGTACTGCAACCCTTCATTCCCTCTCCACACCACCATCTACGGGTGCACTGCAACCCTTCATTCCCTCTCCACACCACCATCTACGGGTGCACTGCAACCCTTCATTCCCTCCGCACACCACCATCTACTGGTGTACTGCAACCCTTCATTCCCTCTCCACAGCACCATCTACTGGTGCGATGCAACCCTTCATTCCCTCTCAACTCCACCATCTACTGGTGCACTACAACCCTTCATTCCTTCTCCACTCCACCATCTACTGGTGTACTGCAACCCTTCATTCCCTCCGCACACCACCATCTACTGGTGCACTGCAACCCTTCATTCCCTCTCCACTCCACCATCTACTGGTGCACTACAACCCTTCATTCCCTCTCCACTCCACCATCTACTGGTGCACTACAATCCTTCATTCCCTCCGAACACCACCATCTACTGGTGTACTGCAACCCTTCATTCCCTCTCCACACCACCATCTACTGGTGTACTGCAACCCTTCATTCCCTCTCCACACCACCATCTACTGGTGCACTGCAACCCTTCATTCCCTCTCCACTCCACCATCTACTGGTGCACTGCAACCCTTCATTCCCTCTCCACACCACCATCTACTGGTGTACTGCAACCCTTCATTCCCTCTCCACACCACCATCTACGGGTGCACTGCAACCCTTCATTCCCTCTCCACTCCACCATCTACTGGTGCACTGCAACCCTTCATTCCCTCCCCACACCACCATCTACGGGTGCACTGCAACCCTTCATTCCCTCGCTACACCACCATCTACTGTTGCACTTCAATCCTTCATTCCCTCTCCACTCCACCATCAACAGGTGCACTGCAACCCTTCATTCCCTCTCCACACCACCATCTACTGGTGTACTGCAACCCTTCATTCCCTCTCCACACCACCATCTACTGGTGCACTGCAACACTTCATTCCCTCTCCACTCCACCATCTACTGGTGTACTGCAACCCTTCATTCCCTCTCCACACCACCATCTACTGTTGCACTTCAACCCTTCATTCCCTCCCCACACCACCATCTACTGGTGCACTGCAACCCTTCATTCCCTCTCCACTCCACCATCTACTGGTGCACTGCAACCCTTCATTCCCTCTCCACACCACCATCTACTGGTGCATTGAAACCCTTCATTCCCTCCCCACACCACCATCTACAGGTGCACTACAATCCTTCATTCCCTCTCCACTCCACCATCTACTGTTGCACTTCAACCCTTCATTCCCTCTCCACACCACCATCTACTGGTGCACTTCAATCCTTCATTCCTCTCCACTCCACCATCTACTGGTGCACTTTAATCCTTCATTCCCTCTCCACTCCACCATCAACAGGTGCATTGCAACCCTTCATTCCCTCCCCACACCACCATCTACTGTTGCACTTCAATCCTTCATTCCCTCTCCACTCCACCATCTACTGGTGCACTTCAATCCTTCATTCCCTCTCCACTCCACCATCAACAGGTGCATTGCAACCCTTCATTCCCTCCCCACACCACCATCTACTGTTGCACTTCAATCCTTCATTCCCTCTCCACTCCACCATCTACTGGTGCACTTCAATCCTTCATTCCCTCTCCACTCCACCATCAACAGGTGTACTGCAACCCTTCATTCCCTCCCCAAACCACCATCTACTGGTGCACTTCAATTCTTCATTCCCTCTCCACACCACCATCTACTGGTGTACTTCAATCCTTCATTCCCTCTCCACACCACCATCTACTGGTGCACTGCAACCCTTCATTCCCTCCCCACACCACCATCTACTGATGAACTTCAATCCTTCATTCCCTCCCCACACCACCATCTACGGGTGCACTGCAACCCTTCATTCCCTCTCCACACCACCATCTACTGGTGTACTGCAAACCCTTCATTCCCTCCGCACACCACCATCTACTGGTGCACTGGAACCCTTCATTCCCTCTCCACTCCACCATCTACTGGTGCACTGCAATTCTTCATTCCCTCCCCACACCACCATCTACGGGTGTACTGCAATCCTTCATTCCCTCTCCACACCACCATCTACTGGTGCACTGCAATCCTTCATTCCCTCTCCACTCCAGCATCTACTGGTGCACTGCAATCCTTCATTCCCTCTCCACTCCACCATCTACTGGTGCACTGCAACCCTTCATTCCCTCTCCACACCACCATCTACTGGTGTACTGCAACCCTTCATTCCCTCTGCACACCACCATCTACTGGTGCACTTCAATCCTTCATTCCCTCTCCACTCCACCATCTACTGGTGCACTGCAACCCTTCATTCCCTCTCCACACCACCATCTACTGGTGCACTTCAATCCTTCATTCCCTCCCCACACCACCATCTACTGATGCACTTCAATCCTTCATTCCCTCCCCACACCACCATCTACGGGTGCATTGCTACCCTTCATTCCCTCCCCACACCACCATCTACTGGTGTACTGCAATCCTTCATTCCCTCTCCACACCACCATCTACTGGTGCACTGGAATCCTTCATTCCCTCTCCACACCACCATCTACTGGTGCACTGCAATCCTTCATTCCCTCTCCACTCCAGCATCTACTGGTGCACTGCAATCCTTCATTCCCTCCCCACACCACCATCTACTGATGCACTTCAATCCTTCATTCCCTCCCCACACCACCATCTACGGGTGCATTGCAACCCTTCATTCCCTCCCCACACCACCATCTACTGGTGTACTGCAATCCTTCATTCCCTCTCCACACCACCATCTACTGGTGCACTGGAATCCTTCATTCCCTCTCCACACCACCATCTACTGGTGCACTGCAATCCTTCATTCCCTCTCCACTCCAGCATCTACTGGTGCACTGCAATCCTTCATTCCCTCCCCACACCACCATCTACTGGTGCACTGCAATTCTTCATTCCCTCCCCACACCACCATCTACGGGTGTACTGCAATCCTTCATTCCCTCTCCACACCACCATCTACTGGTGCACTGCAATCCTTCATTCCCTCCCCACTCCACTATCTACTGTTGCACTTCAATCCTTCATTCCCTCTGCACACCACCATCTACTGGTGCACTGCAACCCTTCATTCCCTCCACACTCCTCCATCTACTTATGCACTTCAATCCTTCATTCCCTCTCCACACCACCATCTACTGGTGCACTTCAATCCTTCATTCCCTCTCCACACCACCATCTACTGGTGCACTTCAATCCTTCATTCCCTCTCCACACCACCATCTACTGGTGCACTGCAATTCTTCATTCCCTCCCCACACCACCATCTACGGGTGTACTGCAATCCTTCATTCCCTCTCCACACCACCATCTACTGGTGTACTGCAATCCTTCATTCCCTCTCCACTCCAGCATCTACTGGTGCACTGCAATCCTTCATTCCCTCTCCACTCCACCATCTACTGGTGCACTGCAACCCTTCATTCCCTCTCCACACCACCATCTACTGGTGTACTGCAACCCTTCATTCCCTCTGCACACCACCATCTACTGGTGCACTTCAATCCTTCATTCCCTCTCCACTCCACCATCTACTGGTGCACTGCAACCCTTCATTCCCTCTCCACACCACCATCTACTGGTGCACTTCAATCCTTCATTCCCTCCCCACACCACCATCTACTGATGCACTTCAATCCTTCATTCCCTCCCCACACCACCATCTACGGGTGCATTGCAACCCTTCATTCCCTCCCCACACCACCATCTACTGGTGTACTGCAATCCTTCATTCCCTCTCCACACCACCATCTACTGGTGCACTGGAATCCTTCATTCCCTCTCCACACCACCATCTACTGGTGCACTGCAATCCTTCATTCCCTCTCCACTCCAGCATCTACTGGTGCACTGCAATCCTTCATTCCCTCCCCACACCACCATCTACTGGTGCACTGCAATTCTTCATTCCCTCCCCACACCACCATCTACGGGTGTACTGCAATCCTTCATTCCCTCTCCACACCACCATCTACTGGTGCACTGCAATCCTTCATTCCCTCCCCACTCCACTATCTACTGTTGCACTTCAATCCTTCATTCCCTCTGCACACCACCATCTACTGGTGCACTGCAACCCTTCATTCCCTCCACACTCCTCCATCTACTTATGCACTTCAATCCTTCATTCCCTCTCCACACCACCATCTACTGGTGCACTTCAATCCTTCATTCCCTCTCCACACCACCATCTACTGGTGCACTTCAATCCTTCATTCCCTCTCCACACCACCATCTACTGGTGCACTTCAATCCTTCATTCCCTCTCCACACCACCATCTACTGGTGCACTTCAATCCTTCATTCCCTCTCCACACCACCATCTACTGGTGCACTGCAACCCTTCATTCCCTCCCCACAACACCATCTACTGGTGTACTGCAACCCTTCATTCCCTCTCCACTCCACCATCTACTGGTGTACTGCAACCCTTCATTCCCTCTCTCCACCACCATCTACTGGTGTACTGCAACCCTTCATTCCCTCCCCACACCACCATCTACTGGTGTACTGCAACCCTTCATTCCCTCTCCACTCCACCATCTACTGGTGTACTGCAACCCTTCATTCCCTCCCCACACCACCATCTACTGGTGCACTGCAACCCTTCATTCCCTCTCCACACCACATCTACTGGTGCACTGCAACCCTTCATTCCCTCCACACTCCACCATCTACTGGTGCAATACAAACCTTCATTCCCTCCCCACACCATCATCTACTGGTGTACTGCAACCCTTCATTCCCTCTCCACTCCACCATCTACTGATGCACTGCAATCCTTCGTTCCCCCTCCACTCCACCATCTACTGATGCACTGCAACCCTTCATTCCCTCTCCATTCCACCATCTACTGGTGCACTGCAACCCTTCATTCCTTCCCCACTCCATTGTCTACTGGTGCACTGCAATCCTTCATCTCTGTCAACTCGATCATCTACTGGCGCACTTCAATCCTTCGTTCCCTCTTCACTCCACCATCTAATAGTGCACTGCAACCCTTCATTCCCTCTCCACACCACCATCTACTAGTGCACTGCAACACTTCATTCCCTCTCCACTCCACCATCTACTGGTGCACTGCAACCCTTCATTCCCTCTCCACACCACCATCTACTGGTGCACTGCAATCCTTCATTCCTTCCCCACACCACCATCTACTGGTACACTTCAACACTTCATTCCCTCTCCACACCACCATCTACTGGTGTACTGCAACCCTTCATTCCCTCTCCACAGCACCATCTACTGGTGTACTGCAACCCTTCATTCCATCTCCACACCACCATCTACAGGTGTACTGCAACCCTTCATTCCCTCCACACTCCACCATCTACTGGTGTACTGCAACCCTTCATTCCCTCTCCACTCCACCATCTACTGGTGTACTGCAACCCTTCATTCCCTATCCACTCCACCATCTACTGGTGTACTGCAACCCTTCATTCCCTCTCCACACCACCATCTACTGGTGTACTGCAACCCTTCATTCCCTCTCCACTCCACCATCTACTGGTGCACTGCAACCCTTCATTCCCTCTCCACACCACCATCTACTGGTGTACTGCAACCCTTCATTCCCTCCACTCTCCACCATCAACTGGTGCACTACAATCCTTCATTACCTCTCCACTGCTCCATCTACTGATGCACTGCAATCCTTCATTCCCTCTCCACTCCACCCTCTACTGGTGCACTGCAATCCTTCATTCCCTCTCCACTCCACCATCTACTGGTGTACTTCAATCCTTCATTCCCTCCACACTCCTCCATCTACTGGTGCACTTCAACCCTTCATTCCCTCCCCACACCACCATCTACTGGTGTACTGCAACCCTTCATTCCCCACCAAACCACCATCTACTGGTGTACTGCAACCCTTCATTCCCTCTCCACACCACCATCTACTGGTGCACTGCAACCCTTCATTCCCTCCCCACTCCACCATCTACTGGTGCACTACAACCCTTCATTCCCTCCCCACACCATCATCTACTGGTGTACTGCAACCCTTCATTCCCTCTCCACTCCACCATCTACTCATGCACTGCAATCCTTCGTTCCCCCTCCACTCCACCATATACTGATGCACTGCAACCCTTCATTCCCTCTCCATTCCACCATCTACTGGTGCACTGCAACCCTTCATTCCTTCCCCACTCCATTGTCTACTGGTGCACTGCAATCCTTCATCTCTGTCAACTCCATCATCTACTGGCGCACTTCAATCCTTCGTTCCCTCTTCACTCCACCATCTAATAGTGCACTGCAACCCTTCATTCCCTCTCCACACCACCATCTACTGGTGCACTGCAACCCTTCATTCCCTCTCCACTCCACCATCTACTGGTGCACTGCAACCCTTCATTCCCTCTCCACTCCACCATCTACTGGTGTACTTCAATCCTTCATTCCCTCTCCACACCACCATCTACTGGTGCACTGCAACCCTTCATTCCCTCCCCACACCACCATCTACTGGTGCACTGCAACCCTTCATTCCCTCTCCACAGCACCATCTACTGGTGCACTGCAACCCTTCATTCCCTCTCCACTCCACCATCTACTGGTGCACTACAACCCTTCATTCCCTCTCCACTCCACCATCTACTGGTGTACTGCAACCCTTCATTCCCTCCGCACACCACCATCTACTGGTGCACTGCAACCCTTCATTCCCTCCGCACACCACCATCTACTGGTGCACTGCAACCCTTCATTCCCTCTCCACTCCACCATCTACTGGTGCACTACAACCTTTCATTCCCTCTCCACTCCACCATCTACTGGTGCACTACAACCCTTCATTCCCTCCCCAATCCACCATCTACTGGTGCACTACAATCCTTCATTCCTCCGCACACCACCATCTACTGGTGTACTGCAACCCTTCATTCCCTCTCCACAGCACCATCTACTGGTGTACTGCAACCCTTCATTCCCTCTCCACACCACCATCTACTGGTGCACTGCAACCCTTCATTCCCTCTCCACTCCACCATCTACTGGTGCACTGCAACCCTTCATTCCCTCTCCACACCACCATCTACTGGTGTACTGCAACCCTTCATTCCCTCTCCACACCACCATCTACGGGTGCACTGCAACCCTTCATTCCCTCTCCACTCCACCATCTACTGGTGCACTGCAACCCTTCATTCCCTCCCCACACCACCATCTACGGGTGCACTGCAACCCTTCATTCCCTCTCCACACCACCATCTACTGGTGCACTTCAACCCTTCATTCCCTCCCCACACCACCATCTACGGGTGCACTGCAACCCTTCATTCCTCTCCACTCCACCATCTACTGGTGCACTGCAACCCTTTATTCCCTCTCCACACCACCATCTACTGGTGTGCTGCAACCCTTCATTCCCTCTCCACACCACCATCTACTGGTGCACTGCAACCCTTCATTCCCTCTCCACTCCACCATCTACTGTTGCACTTCAACCCTTCATTCCCTCCCCACACCACCATCTACTGGTGCACTGCAATTCTTCATTCCCTCTCCACTCCACCATCTACTGGTGCACTTCAATCCTTCATTCCCTCTCCACTCCACCATCAACAGGTGCATTGCAACCTTTCATTCCCTCCCCACACCACCATCTACTGGTGCACTGCAACCCTTCACTCCCTCTCCACACCACCATCTGCTGGTGAATTGCAACCCTTCATTCCCTCCCCACACCACCATCTACAGGTGCACTACAATCCTTCATTCCCTCTCCACTCCACCATCTACTGTTGCACTTCAACCCTTCATTCCCTCCCCACACCACCATCTACTGATGCACTTCAATCCTTCATTCCCTCTCCACACCACCATCTACTGTTGCACTTCAATCCTTCATTCCCTCTCCACTCCACCATCTACTGGTGCACTTCAATCCTTCATTCCCTCTCCACTCCACCATCTACTGTTGCACTTCAATCCTTCATTCCCTCTCCACTCCACCATCTACTGTTGCACTTCAATCCTTCATTCCCTCTCCACTCCACCATTTACTGGTGCACTTCAATTCTTCATTCCCTCTCCTCACCACCATCTACTGATGCACTGCAACCCTTCATTCCCTCCCCACACCACCATCTACTGGTGCACTTCAATTCTTCATTCCCTCTCCACACCACCATCTACTGGTGCACTGCAATCCTTCATTCCCTCTCCACTCCACCATCTACTGATGCACTGCAACCCTTCATTCCCTCCCCACACCACCATCTACTGGTGCACTTCAATCCTTCATTCCCTCCCCACACCACCATCTACTGGTGCACTGCAACCCCTCATTCCCTCTCCACACCACCATCTACTGGTGCACTGCAACCCTTCATTCCTTCTCCACACCACCATCTACTGGTGCACTGCAACCCTTCATTCCCCTCCACTCCACCATCTACTGGTGCACTTCAATCCTTCATTCCCCCTCCACACCACCATCTACTGATGCACTGCAACCCTTCATTCCCTCCCCACACCACCATCTACTGGTGCACTTCAATCCTTCATTCCCTCCCCACACCACCATCTACTGGTGCACTGCAACCCTTCATTCCCTCTCCACACCACCATCTACTGGTGCACTGCAACCCTTCATTCCCTCTCCACACCACCATCTACTGGTGCACTGCAACCCTTCATTCCCCCTCCACTCCACCATCTACTTGTGCACTTCAATCCTTCATTCCCCCTCCACACCACCATCTACTGGTGCACTGCAACCCTTCATTCCCCTCCACTCCACCATCTACTGGTGCATTGCAACCCTTCATTCCCTCCCCACACCACCATCTACTGTTGCACTTCAATCCTTCATTCCCCCTCCACACCACCATCTACTGGTGCACTGCAACCCTTCATTCCCTCTCCACTCCACCATCTACTGGTGTACTTCAATCCTTCATTCCCTCTCCACACCACCATCTACTGGTGCACTGCAATCCTTCATTCCCTCCCCACACCACCATCTACTGATGCACTTCAATCCTTCATTCCCTCCCCACACCACCATCTACTGGTGCACTGCAACCCTTCATTCCCTCCCCACTCCACCATCTACTGTTTCACTTCAATCCTTCATTCCCTCTCCACACCACCATCTACTGGTGCACTGCAACCCTTCATTCCCTCCACACTCCTCCATCTACTGATGCACTTCAACCCTTCATTCCCTCTCCACACCACCATCTACTGGTGTACTGCAACCCTTCATTCCCTCTCCACACCACCATCTACTGGTGCATTGCAACCCTTCATTCCCTCCACACTCCTCCATCTACTGATGCACTTCAATCCTTCATTCCCTCTCCACACCACCATCTACTGGTGTACTGCAACCCTTCATTCCCTCCACACTCCTCCATCTACTGATGCACTTCAACCCTTCATTCCCTCTACACACCACCATCTACTGGTGTACTGCAACCCTTCATTCCCTCCACACTCCTCCATCTACTGATGCACTTCAACCCTTCATTCCCTCTCCACTCCACCATCTACTGGTGCACTACAACCCTTCATTCCCTCTCCACTCCACCATCTACTGTTGCACTTCAATCCTTCATTCCCTCTCCACTCCACCATCTACTGGTGCACTTCAATTCTTCATTCCCTCTCCACACCACCATCTACTGATGCACTGCAACCCTTCATTCCCTCCCCACACCACCATCTACTGGTGCACTTCAATTCTTCATTCCCTCTCCACACCACCATCTACTGGTGCACTGCAATCCTTCATTCCCTCTCCACTCCACC
This sequence comes from Limnoperna fortunei, assembly GCA_944474755.1. Taxonomy (NCBI): domain Eukaryota; kingdom Metazoa; phylum Mollusca; class Bivalvia; order Mytilida; family Modiolidae; genus Limnoperna; species Limnoperna fortunei. Next base: position 77,293,766 of record OX104120.1, on the reverse strand, counting down.
ATCTACTGATGCACTGCAACCCTTCATTCCCTCCCCACACCACCATCTACTGGTGCACTTCAATCCTTCATTCCCTCCCCACACCACCATCTACTGGTGCACTGCAACCCCTCATTCCCTCTCCACACCACCATCTAGTGGTGAACTGCAACCCTTCATTCCCTCTCCACACCACCATCTACTGGTGCACTGCAACCCTTCATTCCCCTCCAATCCACCATCTACTGGTGCACTTCAATCCTTCATTCCCCCTCCACACCACCATCTACTGATGCACTGCAACCCTTCATTCCCTCCCCACACCACCATCTACTGGTGCACTTCAATCCTTCATTCCCTCCCCACACCACCATCTACTGGTGCACTGCAACCCTTCATTCCCTCTCCACACCACCATCTACTGGTGCACTGCAACCCTTCATTCCCTCTCCACACCACCATCTACTGGTGCACTGCAACCCTTCATTCCCCCTCCACTCCACCATCTACTGGTGCACTTCAATCCTTCATTCCCCCTCCACACCACCATCAACTGGTGCACTGCAACCCTTTATTCCCCTCCACTCCACCATCTACTGGTGCATTGCAACCCTTCATTCCCTCTCCACACCACCATCTACTGTTGCACTTCAATCCTTCATTCCCCCTCCAAACCACCATCTACTGGTGCACTGCAACCCTTCATTCCCTCTCCACTCCACCATCTACTGGTGTACTTCAATCCTTCATTCCCTCTCCACACCACCATCTACTGGTGCACTGCAATCCTTCATTCCCTCCCCACACCACCATCTACTGATGCACTTCAATCCTTCATTCCCTCCCCACACCACCATCTACTGGTGCACTGCAACCCTTCATTCCCTCCCCACTCCACCATCTACTGTTGCACTTCAATCCTTCATTCCCTCTCCACACCACCATCTACTGGTGCACTGCAACCCTTCATTCCCTCCACACTCCTCCATCTACTGATGCACTTCAACCCTTCATTCCCTCTCCACACCACCATCTACTGGTGTACTGCAACCCTTCATTCCCTCTCCACACCACCATCTACTGGTGCATTGCAACCCGTCATTCCCTCCACACTCCTCCATCTACTGATGCACTTCAACCCTTCATTCCCTCTCCACACCACCATCTACTGGTGTACTGCAACCCTTCATTCCCTCCACACTCCTCCATCTACTGATGCACTTCAACCCTTCATTCCCTCTCCACACCACCATCTACTGGTGTACTGCAACCCTTCATTCCCTCCACACTCCTCCATCAACTGATGCACTTCAACCCTTCATTCCCTCTCCACACCACCATCTACTGGTGTACTGCAACCCTTCATTCCCTCTCCACACCACCATCTACTGGTGCACTTCAATCCTTCATTCCCTCCCCACACCACCATCTACTGATGCACTTCAATCCTTCATTCCCTCCCCACACCACCATCTACTGATGCACTTCAATCCTTCATTCCCTCCCCACACCACCATCTACTGGTGTACTGCAACCCTTCATTCCCTCTCCACACCACCATCTACTGGTGCATTGCAACCCTTCATTCCCTCCACACTCCTCCATCTACTGATGCACTTCAACCCTTCATTCCCTCTCCACACCACCATCTACTGGTGTACTGCAACCCTTCATTCCCTCTCCACTCCTCCATCTACTGATGCACTGCAATCCTTCATTCCCTCTCCACTCCACCCTCTACTGGTGCACTGCAACCCTTCATTCCCTCTCCACTCCACCATCTACTGGTGTACTGCAAACCCTTCATTCCCTCTCCACTCCTCCATCTACTGATGCACTGCAATCCTTCATTCCCTCTCCACTCCACCCTCTACTGGTGCACTGCAATCCTTCATTCCCTCTCCACTCCACCATCTACTGGTGTACTGCAACCCTTCATTCCCTCTCCACTCCTCCATCTACTGATGCACTGCAATCCTTCATTCCCTCTCCAATCCACCCTCTACTGGTGCACTGCAATCCTTCATTCCCTCTCCACACCACCATCTACTGGTGCACTTCAATCCTTCATTCCCTCTCCACACCACCATCTACTGTTGCACTTCAATCCTTCATTCCCTCTCCACTCCACCATCTACTGGTGCACTGCAACCCTTCATTCCCCCTCCACTCCACCATCTACTTGTGCACTTCAATCCTTCATTCCCCCTCCACACCACCATCTACTGGTGCACTGCAACCCTTCATTCCCCTCCACTCCACCATCTACTGGTGCATTGCAACCCTTCATTCCCTCCCCACACCACCATCTACTGTTGCACTTCAATCCTTCATTCCCCCTCCACACCACCATCTACTGGTGCACTGCAACCCTTCATTCCCTCTCCACTCCACCATCTACTGGTGTACTTCAATCCTTCATTCCCTCTCCACACCACCATCTACTGGTGCACTGCAATCCTTCATTCCCTCCCCACACCACCATCTACTGATGCACTTCAATCCTTCATTCCCTCCCCACACCACCATCTACTGGTGCACTGCAACCCTTCATTCCCTCCACACTCCACCATCTACTGTTACACTTCAATCCTTCATTCCCTCTCCACACCACCATCTACTGGTGCACTGCAACCCTTCATTCCCTCCACACTCCTCCATCTACTGATGCACTTCAACCCTTCATTCCCTCTCCACACCACCATCTACTGGTGTACTGCAACCCTTCATTCCCTCTCCACACCACCATCTACTGGTGCATTGCAACCCTTCATTCCCTCCACACTCCTCCATCTACTGATGCACTTCAATCCTTCATTCCCTCTCCACACCACCATCTACTGGTGTACTGCAACCCTTCATTCCCTCCACACTCCTCCATCTACTGATGCACTTCAACCCTTCATTCCCTCTCCACACCACCATCTACTGGTGTACTGCAACCCTTCATTCCCTCCACACTCCTCCATCTACTGATGCACTTCAACCCTTCATTCCCTCTCCACTCCACCATCTACTGGTGCACTACAACCCTTCATTCCCTCTCCACTCCACCATCTACTGTTGCACTTCAATCCTTCATTCCCTCTCCACTCCACCATCTACTGGTGCACTTCAATTCTTCATTCCCTCTCCACACCACCATCTACTGATGCACTGCAACCCTTCATTCCCTCCCCACACCACCATCTACTGGTGCACTTCAATTCTTCATTCCCTCTCCACACCACCATCTACTGGTGCACTGCAATCCTTCATTCCCTCTCCACTCCACCATCTACTGATGCACTGCAACCCTTCATTCCCTCCCCACACCACCATCTACTGGTGCACTTCAATCCTTCATTCCCTCCCCACACCACCATCTACTGGTGCACTGCAACCCCTCATTCCCTCTCCACACCACCATCTAGTGGTGAACTGCAACCCTTCATTCCCTCTCCACACCACCATCTACTGGTGCACTGCAACCCTTCATTCCCCTCCAATCCACCATCTACTGGTGCACTTCAATCCTTCATTCCCCCTCCACACCACCATCTACTGATGCACTGCAACCCTTCATTCCCTCCCCACACCACCATCTACTGGTGCACTTCAATCCTTCATTCCCTCCCCACACCACCATCTACTGGTGCACTGCAACCCTTCATTCCCTCTCCACACCACCATCTACTGGTGCACTGCAACCCTTCATTCCCTCTCCACACCACCATCTACTGGTGCACTGCAACCCTTCATTCCCCCTCCACTCCACCATCTACTGGTGCACTTCAATCCTTCATTCCCCCTCCACACCACCATCAACTGGTGCACTGCAACCCTTTATTCCCCTCCACTCCACCATCTACTGGTGCATTGCAACCCTTCATTCCCTCTCCACACCACCATCTACTGTTGCACTTCAATCCTTCATTCCCCCTCCAAACCACCATCTACTGGTGCACTGCAACCCTTCATTCCCTCTCCACTCCACCATCTACTGGTGTACTTCAATCCTTCATTCCCTCTCCACACCACCATCTACTGGTGCACTGCAATCCTTCATTCCCTCCCCACACCACCATCTACTGATGCACTTCAATCCTTCATTCCCTCCCCACACCACCATCTACTGGTGCACTGCAACCCTTCATTCCCTCCCCACTCCACCATCTACTGTTGCACTTCAATCCTTCATTCCCTCTCCACACCACCATCTACTGGTGCACTGCAACCCTTCATTCCCTCCACACTCCTCCATCTACTGATGCACTTCAACCCTTCATTCCCTCTCCACACCACCATCTACTGGTGTACTGCAACCCTTCATTCCCTCTCCACACCACCATCTACTGGTGCATTGCAACCCGTCATTCCCTCCACACTCCTCCATCTACTGATGCACTTCAACCCTTCATTCCCTCTCCACACCACCATCTACTGGTGTACTGCAACCCTTCATTCCCTCCACACTCCTCCATCTACTGATGCACTTCAACCCTTCATTCCCTCTCCACACCACCATCTACTGGTGTACTGCAACCCTTCATTCCCTCCACACTCCTCCATCTACTGATGCACTTCAACCCTTCATTCCCTCTCCACACCACCATCTACTGGTGTACTGCAACCCTTCATTCCCTCTCCACACCACCATCTACTGGTGCACTTCAATCCTTCATTCCCTCCCCACACCACCATCTACTGATGCACTTCAATCCTTCATTCCCTCCCCACACCACCATCTACTGATGCACTTCAATCCTTCATTCCCTCCCCACACCACCATCTACTGGTGTACTGCAACCCTTCATTCCCTCTCCACACCACCATCTACTGGTGCATTGCAACCCTTCATTCCCTCCACACTCCTCCATCTACTGATGCACTTCAACCCTTCATTCCCTCTCCACACCACCATCTACTGGTGTACTGCAACCCTTCATTCCCTCTCCACTCCTCCATCTACTGATGCACTGCAATCCTTCATTCCCTCTCCACTCCACCCTCTACTGGTGTACTGCAACCCTTCATTCCCTCTCCACTCCACCATCTACTGGTGTACTGCAAACCCTTCATTCCCTCTCCACTCCTCCATCTACTGATGCACTGCAATCCTTCATTCCCTCTCCACTCCACCCTCTACTGGTGCACTGCAATCCTTCATTCCCTCTCCACTCCACCATCTACTGGTGTACTGCAACCCTTCATTCCCTCTCCACTCCTCCATCTACTGATGCACTGCAATCCTTCATTCCCTCTCCAATCCACCCTCTACTGGTGCACTGCAATCCTTCATTCCCTCTCCACACCACCATCTACTGGTGCACTTCAATCCTTCATTCCCTCTCCACACCACCATCTACTGTTGCACTTCAATCCTTCATTCCCTCTCCACTCCACCATCTACTGGTGCACTTCAACCCTTCATTCCCTCTCCACACCACCATCTACTGGTGCACTGCAACCCTTCATTCCCTCTCCACACCACCATCTACTGGTGTACTGCAACCCTTCATTCCCTCTCCACACCACCATCTACTGGTGTACTACAACCCTTCATTCCCTCTCCACTCCACCATCTACTGGTGTACTGCAACCCTTCATTCCCTCTCCACACCACCATCTACTGGTGTACTTCAATCCTTCATTCCCTCCCCACACCACCATCTACTGGTGCATTGAAACCCTTCATTCCTTCTCCACTCCACCATCTACTGGTGTACTGCAACCCTTCATTCCCTCTCCACACCACCATCTACTGGTGCACTGCAACCCTTCATTCCCTCTCCACACCACCATCTACTGGTGTACTGCAACCCTTCATTCCCTCCGCACACCACCATCTACTGGTGCACTGCAACCCTTCATTCCCTCCCCACACCACCATCTACTGATGCACTTTAATCCTTCATTCCCTCCCCACACCACCATCTACTGGTTCACTGCAACCCTTCATTCCCTCCCCACACCACCATCTACTGATGCACTTCAATCCTTCATTCCCTCCCCACACCACCATCTACTGGTGTACTGCAACCCTTCATTCCCTCTCCACACCACCATCTACTGGTGTACTGCAACCCTTCATTCCCTCTCCACACCACCATCTACTGGTGCACTGCAATCCTTCATTCCCTCTCCACTCCAGCATCTACTGGTGCAGTGCAATCCTTCATTCCCTCTCCACTCCACCATGTACTGGTGCACTGCAACCCTTCATTCCCTCTCCACACCACCATCTACTGGTGTACTGCAAACCCTTCATTCCCTCTCCACACCACCATCTACTGGTGCACTGCAACCCTTCATTCCCTCCCCACACCACCATCTACTGGTGCACTGCAACCCTTCATTCCCTCTCCACACCACCATCTACTGGTGTACTGCAACCCTTCATTCCCTCTCCACACCACCATCTACTGGTGCACTGCAATCCTTCATTCCCTCTCCACTCCAGCATCTACTGGTGCACTGCAATCCTTCATTCCCTCTCCGCTCCACCATCTACTGGTGCACTGCAACCCTTCATTCCCTCTCCACACCACCATCTACTGGTGTACTGCAAACCCTTCATTCCCTCTCCACACCACCATCTACTGGTGCACTTCAATCCTTCATTCCCTCTCCACTCCACCATCTACTGGTGCACTGCAACCCTTCATTCCCTCTCCACACCACCATCTACTGGTGCACTGCAACCCTTCATTCCCTCCACACTCCTCCATCTACTGATGCACTTCAACCCTTCATTCCCTCTCCACACCACCATCTACTGGTGTACTGCAACCCTTCATTCCCTCTCCACACCACCATCTACTGGTGCATTGCAACCCTTCATTCCCTCCACACTCCTCCATCTACTGATGCACTTCAACGCTTCATTCCCTCTCCACACCACCATCTACTGGTGTACTGCAACCCTTCATTCCCTCCACACTCCTCCATCTACTGATGCACTTCAACCCTTCATTCCCTCTCCACACCACCATCTACTGGTGTACTGCAACCCTTCATTCCCTCCACACTCCTCCATCTACTGATGCACTTCAACCCTTCATTCCCTCTCCACACCACCATCTACTGGTGTACTGCAACCCTTCATTCCCTCTCCACACCACCATCTACTGGTGCATTGCAACCCTTCATTCCCTCCACACTCCTCCATCTACTGATGCACTTCAACCCTTCATTCCCTCTCCACACCACCATCTACTGGTGTACTGCAACCCTTCATTCCCTCTCCACTCCTCCATCTACTGATGCACTGCAATCCTTCATTCCCTCTCCACTCCACCCTCTACTGGTGTACTGCAACCCTTCATTCCCTCTCCACTCCACCATCTACTGGTGTACTGCAAACCCTTCATTCCCTCTCCACTCCTCCATCTACTGATGCACTGCAATCCTTCATTCCCTCTCCACTCCACCCTCTACTGGTGCACTACAACCCTTCATTCCGTCTCCACTCCACCATCTACTGGTGTACTGCAACCCTTCATTCCCTCTCCACACCACCATCTACTGGTGTACTTCAATCCTTCATTCCCTCCCCACACCACCATCTACTGGTGCATTGCAACCCTTCATTCCCTCTCCACTCCACCATCTACTGGTGTACTGCAACCCTTCATTCCCTCTCCACACCACCATCTACTGGTGCACTGCAACCCTTCATTCCCTCTCCACACCACCATCTACTGGTGTACTGCAACCCTTCATTCCCTCCGCACACCACCATCTACTGGTGCACTGCAACCCTTCATTCCCTCCCCACACCAGCATCTACTGATGCACTTTAATCCTTCATTCCCTCCCCACACCACCATCTACTGGTGCACTGCAACCCTTCATTCCCTCTCCACACCACCATCTACTGGTGTACTTCAATCCTTCATTCCCTCCCAACACCACCATCTACTGGTGCATTGCAACCCTTCATTCCCTCTCCACTCCACCATCTACTGGTGTACTGCAACCCTTCATTCCCTCTCCACACCACCATCTACTGGTGCACTGCAACCCTTCATTCCCTCTCCACACCACCATCTACTGGTGTACTGCAACCCTTCATTCCCTCCGCACACCACCATCTACTGGTGCACTGCAACCCTTCATTCCCTCCCCACACCACCATCTACTGATGCACTTCAATCCTTCATTCCCTCCCCACACCACCATCTACTGGTGCACTGCAACCCTTCATTCCCTCCCCACACCACCATCTACTGATGCACTTCAATCCTTCATTCCCTCCCCACACCACCATCTACTGGTGTACTGCAACCCTTCATTCCCTCTCCACACCACCATCTACTGGTGCACTGCAACCCTTCATTCCCTCTCCACACCACCATCTACTGGTGTACTGCAACCCTTCATTCCCTCTCCACACCACCATCTACTGGTGTACTGCAACCCTTCATTCCCTCTCCACTCCTCCATCTACTGATGCACTGCAATCCTTCATTCCCTCTCCACTCCACCCTCTACTGGTGTACTGCAACCCTTCATTCCCTCTCCACTCCACCATCTACTGGTGTACTGCAAACCCTTCATTCCCTCTCCACTCCCCCATCTACTGATGCACTGCAATCCTTCATTCCCTCTCCACTCCACCCTCTACTGGTGCACTACAACCCTTCATTCCGTCTCCACTCCACCATCTACTGGTGTACTGCAACCCTTCATTCCCTCTCCACACCACCATCTACTGGTGTACTTCAATCCTGCATTCCCTCCCCACACCACCATCTACTGGTGCATTGCAACCCTTCATTCCCTCTCCACTCCACCATCTACTGGTGTACTGCAACCCTTCATTCCCTCTCCACACCACCATCTACTGGTGCACTGCAACCCTTCATTCCCTCTCCACACCACCATCTACTGGTGTACTGCAACCCTTCATTCCCTCCGCACACCACCATCTACTGGTGCACTGCAACCCTTCATTCCCTCCCCACACCAGCATCTACTGATGCACTTTAATCCTTCATTCCCTCCCCACACCACCATCTACTGGTGCACTGCAACCCTTCATTCCCTCTCCACACCACCATCTACTGGTGTACTTCAATTCTTCATTCCCTCCCAACACCACCATCTACTGGTGCATTGCAACCCTTCATTCCCTCTCCACTCCACCATCTACTGGTGTACTGCAACCCTTCATTCCCTCTCCACACCACCATCTACTGGTGCACTGCAACCCTTCATTCCCTCTCCACACCACCATCTACTGGTGTACTGCAACCCTTCATTCCCTCCGCACACCACCATCTACTGGTGCACTGCAACCCTTCATTCCCTCCCCACACCACCATCTACTGATGCACTTCAATCCTTCATTCCCTCCCCACACCACCATCTACTGGTGCACTGCAACCCTTCATTCCCTCCCCACACCACCATCTACTGATGCACTTCAATCCTTCATTCCCTCCCCACACCACCATCTACTGGTGTACTGCAACCCTTCATTCCCTCTCCACACCACCATCTACTGGTGCACTGCAACCCTTCATTCCCTCTCCACACCACCATCTACTGGTGTACTGCAACCCTTCATTCCCTCTCCACACCACCATCTACTGGTGTACTGCAACCCTTCATTCCCTCTCCACACCACCATCTACTGATGCACTGCAATCCTTCATTCCCTCTCCACTCCAGCATCTACTGGTGCACTGCAACCCTTCATTCCCTCTCCACTCCACCATCTAATGGTGCACTGCAACCCGTCATTCCCTCTCCACACCACCATCTACTGGTGCACTGCAACCCTTCATTCCCTCTCCACACCACCATCTACTGGTGCACTGCAACCCTTCATTCCCTCTCCACACCACCATCTACTGGTGTACTGCAACCCTTCATTCCCTCTCCACACCACCATCTACTGGTGCACTGCAATCCTTCATTCCCTCTCCACTCCAGCATCTACTGGTGCACTGCAATCCTTCATTCCCTCTCCACTCCACCATCTACTGGTGCACTGCAACCCTTCATTCCCTCTCCACACCACCATCTACTGGTGTACTGCAAACCCTTGATTCCCTCTCCACACCACCATCTACTGGTGCACTTCAATCCTTCATTCCCTCTCCACTCCACCATCTACTGGTGCACTGCAACCCTTCATTCCCTCTCCACACCACCATCTACTGGTGCACTTCAATCCTTCATTCCCTCCCCACACCACCATCTACTGGTGCACTGCAATCCTTCGTTCCCCCGCCCACTCCACCATCTACTGGTGCACTGCAACCCTTCATTCCCTCTCCACACCACCATCTACGGGTGCACTTCAACCCTTCATTCCCTCCGCACACCACCATCTACTGGTGCACTGGAACCCTTCATTCCCTCCCCACTCCACCAACTACTGTTGCACTTCAATCCTTATTCCCTCTCCACACCACCATCTACTGGTGCACTGCAACCCTTCATTCCCTCCACACTCCTCCATCTACTGATGCACTTCATCCTTCATTCCCTCTCCACACCACCATCTACTGGTGTACTGCAACCCTTCATTCCCTCTCCACACCACCATCTACTGGTGCACTGCAACCCTTCATTCCCTCCCCACAGCACCATCTACTGGTGTACTGCAACCCTTCATTCCCTCTCCACTCCACCATCTACTGGTGTACTGCAACCCTTCATTCCCTCTCCACACCACCATCTACTGGTGTACTGCAACCCTTCATTCCCTCTCCACACCACCATCTACTGGTGCACTGCAACCCTTCATTCCCTCTCCACTCCACCATCTACTGTTGTACTGCAACCCTTCATTCCCTCCCCACACCACCATCTACTGGTGCACTGCAACCCTTCATTCCCTCTCCACACCACATCTACTGGTGCACTGCAACCCTTCATTCCCTCCCCACTCCACCATCTACTGGTGCACTACAAACCTTCATTCCCTCCCCACGCCATCATCTACTGGTGTACTGCAACCCTTCATTCCCTCTCCACTCCACCATCTACTGATGCACTGCAATCCTTCGTTCCCCCTCCACTCCACCATCTACTGATGCACTGCAACCCTTCATTCCCTCTCCATTCCACCATCTACTGGTGCACTGCAACCCTTCATTCCCTCTCCACTCCACCATCTACTGTTGTACTGCAACCCTTCATTCCCTCCCCACACCACCATCTACTGGTGCACTGCAACCCTTCATTCCCTCTCCACACCACATCTACTGGTGCACTGCAACCCTTCATTCCCTCCCCACTCCACCATCTACTGGTGCACTACAAACCTTCATTCCCTCCCCACGCCATCATCTACTGGTGTACTGCAACCCTTCATTCCCTCTCCACTCCACCATCTACTGATGCACTGCAATCCTTCGTTCCCCCTCCACTCCACCATCTACTGATGCACTGCAACCCTTCATTCCCTCTCCATTCCACCATCTACTGGTGCACTGCAACCCTTCATTCCTTCCCCACTCCATTGTCTACTGGTGCACTGCAATCCTTCATCTCTGTCAACTCTATCATCTACTGGCGCACTTCAATCCTTCGTTCCCTCTTCACTCCACCATCTAATAGTGCACTGCAACCCTTCATTCCCTCTCCACACCACCATCTACTAGTGCACTGCAACCCTTCATTCCCTCTCCACTCCACCATCTACTGGTGCACTGCAACCCTTCATTCCCTCTCCACACCACCATCTACTGGTGCACTTCAATCCTTCATTCCTTCCCCACACCACCATCTACTGGTGCACTTCAACCCTTCATTCCCTCTCCACACCACCATCTACTGGTGTACTGCAACCCTTCATTCCCTCTCCACAGCACCATCTACTGGTGTACTGCAACCCTTCATTCCATCTCCACACCACCATCTACAGGTGTACTGCAACCCTTCATTCCCTCCACACTCCACCATCTACTGGTGTACTGCAACCCTTCATTCCCTCTCCACTCCACCATCTACTGGTGTACTGCAACCCTTCATTCCCTATCCACTCCACCATCTACTGGTGTACTGCAACCCTTCATTCCCTCTCCACACCACCATCTACTGGTGTACTGCAACCCTTCATTCCCTCTCCACTCCACCATCTACTGGTGCACTGCAACCCTTCATTCCCTCTCCACACCACCATCTACTGGTGTACTGCAACCCTTCATTCCCTCCACACTCCACCATCTACTGGTGCACTACAATCCTTCATTCCCTCTCCACTCCTCCATCTACTGATGCACTGCAATCCTTCATTCCCTCTCCACTCCACCCTCTACTGGTGCACTGCAATCCTTCATTCCCTCTCCACTCCACCATCTACTGGTGTACTGCAATCCTTCATTCCCTCCACACTCCTCCATCTACTGGTGCACTTCAACCCTTCATTCCCTCCCCACACCACCATCTACTGGTGTACTGCAACCCTTCATTCCCTCTCCACACCACCATCTACTGGTGCACTGCAACCCTTCATTCCCTCCCCACTCCACCATCTACTGGTGCACTACAACCCTGCATTCCCTCCCCACACCATCATCTTCTGGTGTACTGCAACCCTTCATTCCCTCTCCACTCCACCATCTACTGATGCACTGCAATCCTTCGTTCCCCCTCCACTCCACCATCTACTGATGCACTGCAACCCTTCATTCCCTCTCCATTCCAACATCTACTGGTGCACTGCAACCCTTCATTCCTTCCCCACTCCATTGTCTACTGGTGCACTGCAATCCTTCATCTCTGTCAACTCCATCATCTACTGGCGCACTTCAATCCTTCGTTCCCTCTTCACTCCACCATCTAATAGTGCACTGCAACCCTTCATTCCCTCTCCACACCACCATCTACTTGTGCACTGCAACCCTTCATTCCCTCTTCACTCCACCATCTACTGGTGCACTGCAACCCTTCATTCCCTCTCCACACCACCATCTACTGGTGCACTGCAACCCTTCATTCCTTCCCCACACCACCATCTACTGGTGCACTTCAACCCTTCATTCCCTCTCCACACCACCATCTACTGGTGTACTGCAACCCTTCATTCCCTCTCCACACCACCATCTACTGGTGTACTGCAACCCTTCATTCCCTCTCCACAGCACCATCTACTGGTGTACTGCAACCCTTCATTCCATCTCCACATCACCATCTACAGGTGTACTGCAACCCTTCATTCCCTCCACACTCCACCATCTACTGGTGTACTGCAACCCTTCATTCCCTCTCCACTCCACCATCCACTGGTGTACTGCAACCCTTCATTCCCTATCCACTCCACCATCTACTGGTGTACTGCAACCCTTCATTCCCTCTCCACTCCACCATCTACTGGTGTACTGCAATCCTTCATTCCCTCTCCACTCCACCATCTACTGGTGCACTGCAACCCTTCATTCCCTCTCCACACCACCATCTACTGGTGTACTGCAACCCTTCATTCCCTCCACACTCCACCATCTACTGGTGCACTACAATCCTTCATTCCCTCTCCACTCCTCCATCTACTGATGCACTGCAATCCTTCATTCCCTCTCCACTCCACCATCTACTGGTGCACTGCAATCCTTCATTCCCTCTCCACTCCACCATCTACTGGTGTACTGCAATCCTTCATTCCCTCCACACTCCTCCATCTACTGATGCACTGCAATCCTTCATTCCCTCTCCACTCCACCCTCTACTGGTGCACTGCAATCCTTCATTCCCTCTCCACTCCACCATCTACTGGTGTACTGCAATCCTTCATTCCCTCTCCACTCCTCCATCTACTGATGCACTGCAACCCTACATTCCCTCTCCACTCCACCATCTACTGGTGCACTACAATCCTTCATTCCCTCTCCACACCACCATCTACTGGTGCACTACAACCCTTCATTCCCTCTCCAATCCTCCATCTACTGATGCACTGCAATCCTTCATTCCCTCTCCACTCAATCGTCTACTTGTGCACTGCAACCCTTCATTCTCTCTCCACTCCACTATCTACTGGTGCACTGCAACCCTTCATTCGATCTACAAACAACTACTAATTAATGGCTCTTTTCCACCCTTAATCAGCTCTCCACACCATCATCTTCCGGTGTGCTGACACTTTTTCTTACCTTTCGACACTACTATCTACTAATACTCTATCTCCTAGTCTACGATATGTACTTGTCAACGATGTTTTTAAATGATATTAATATTCAGTACTCGTAACTTGTCTTACGTATTGACGACAACTTTGTCATGCATATATATATGCATGACAAAGTTGTCGTCAATACGTAAGACAAGAATATTAATATCATTTAAAAACATCGCTGGTGCACTGCAACCCTTCATTCGACTGGTTGTGGTGACGATGGAGTGTGGAAGGAATGAAGGGTCGCAGTGCACCAGTAGATGATGGAGTGGAGAGGGAATGAAAGATTGCAGTGCGCCAATATAGCGGATTTGGCCGAGGGGTCTAGACCGCTGGACATAGTGCAGGCAATTTGGTGCCACAGTGTCACAACATTGCGAGTTCGAATCCCGCTGAGGGTAAACACAAATTTGACAGTGTTAAAAATCTAATTCAAACAGTGTTGGGCTTAATTTGTTATATACAAGTCTAGAAGATTATGCAACGATACAAATGACGGTGTTTCTTGTCAAAAAGTTAGACAAAGACTGATCAACGAATGGCCTTAGTCATTGAATGTCAATATTAATAAATGACGTAAACAAGTCATAACATATTGATCTTAAACTTTCTCAGTCCAACTTAACCCAAAATAGTTTCTTCCCAGTCCGCCACCCGCGGACGTGCCGTGCTGTTACTTGGCTTTGCTCAAATATTCCAACAAGATGTAATCAAAATTACCAAGGTGACAAATTCATTACGCCAGACGCGCGTTTCTTCTACTCAAGACTCATCAGTGGCGTTTAACTTGAGTCTTGAGCAGACGAAACGACGTAATGAATTTGTCACCTGATAGATAGATGGATGGATGGATGGATGGATGGATGGATGGATGGATGGATGGATGGATGGATAGATAGATAGATAGATAGATAGATAGATAGATAGATAGATAGATAGATAGATAGATAGATAGATAGATAGATAGATAGATAGATAGATAGATAGATAGATAGATAGATAGATAGATAGATAGATAGATAGATAGATAGATATGACAACCCCACCACCATCACCACCATCTACTGGTGTTATAGATAGCCTGACAACCCCACCACCATCTACTGGTGTTATAGATAGCGCTTTCTCTGAATTAAGCGACAAATACATCGGCGTTGCAACCCGTACGCTAAAACGCAGATACGTACATATCATGGTCGCAATAAATTGCTGCGTACATAATAAATTGTTACTCTTAGAATAATTTTTAGCAGGTTGTCCGACTTCTCGTGTTGAGTCGCCGATTTGACGATTTGTTAGAGTTTCTAGGGGCCTCGGGCGCCCTCCATACACCCTTCCATATAACCACATCTTACGATGTGAGACGTCAATCATAATATTTTGCGTACATTTCATTTGGGCTAGCTTCGACCCTGGAATACGTAACAAAATATATTTGTATTTAATATGAATAATATATGTTTATTTATTTCTGCTGAGTAATTTTATTGCTTTATTGTCTAAAACGAATTTTGTAAATTATGTTTCCTTTTGTTTCACAAGTACATGCATGTTTTGATTTATTACATGACATTTTTTAAATCAATTATCAAGTATAAACAAGTGTTCGACTTTGGAACAAGCATTGATGATAACACATTGTTATTAAAAAATAAAATACGTATTGTAATCTATATGGCGATTCGGGGGTTTCATCAATATTTCAACTACTAGTATTTCATGGTTCCAGTTTTTATTGGCGGAGGAAGCCGTAGTACCAGATAAATACAGGCAATCCCTGTCAATTAAGGTGGAGTCGAGGACACTGTACCCGCAACCTCTGAGTTGACAGACATATGAGTCGAGGACACCCTACCCGCAACCTCAGTGTTGACAGGCATGTGAGTCGAAGACACCCTTCCACATCCTCTGAGTTGACAGGCACGTGAGTCAATGACACCGTACCGCAACCTCTGTGTTGACATGCATATGAGTCAAGGACACCGTATCCCCAACCTCTGTTTTGACAGGCATGTGAGTCGAGGACACCCTACCCGCAAACTCTGTGTTGACAGGCATGTGAGTCGAGAACACCCTACCCGCAACCTCTGTGTTGACAGGCATGTGAGTCGTGGACACCCTACCCGCAACCTCTGTGTTGACAGGCATGTGAGTCGTGGACACCTTAACCGCAAACTCTGTATTGACAGGCATGTGAGTCGAGGACCCCTTTCCCGCAACCTCTGTGTTGACAGGCGTGTTAGTCGAGTACACCCTTCCCGCAACCTATAAGTTGACAGGCCTGGACACCCTACACAATTTTGCCGACGAAATAATGCAGCTGCCATTGTCGTATTAAAATCCAGCTACCTAGCTATCGGAAGTTTACGGTAGTCAATTTTAGGTAGCAAGATACGGTTTTGTAGCTTAGTTTCGAATGTCCCCCTGTGAAATTTCTTAATATAATGATATGGTTAAGTTGCAGGTTATGCACAAGTATGATAAATGAAATGCAGTAAATTTTTAAATTGTCATTTAAAAAGTGTCATGTTTATAGAAAAAAAATAGATATAATATTTGGGTATCATCCTTGTTATAGTAGTAAAACACCGAGACTGTGACAATTTTGCTGCTAGTTTTACCTTTCATTAACCAATAAAAAGCCTCCAATATGGCAGCTCCCATTAGAACACATTTGTGTGAAATCGAGGTGGATGACAGGTATTTTACCAGTGATTTTTTGTTGAGGAATACATTGAAATAAACAAATATGTGCCATATTGATGCTCTGTTAGGCGTTAGTGTCAGAATTTTTCAAATGAAGCTGAATTCTCGTAAATTGTCCAATTTTCTCACTGTAAACAACTGTTTTCGATCAATGATTTTTAAAAATCTGATAAAGTTAACATAAAATTATGAGTGCTGTACACAATGTAAATATATGTATCACATTTCTATTACATTTGAGTCAATGAAAAATGTCATAAATGATTTTATTTGACAAAACAGGACCACAACCTCCGTTCGATAACATTTCATTGCAAAGAACTGTAGATTGCATCCTTAATACTGCGTAGCTATTTGAATAGACCACCCTTGAAAAAAGCTACCGGTATGAACTAAATTAATTACATTTATCTCCCTTATACCGTGAGGTGAAGTTAGATAGTTGATTTATTTTAAAACAATCATATGAAAATATAGTTGTTTGTATATTGTTATTTACTATCCACAAGGCCATAACGGCATAAAGTGGGTTCCGGTGATAGTAAATAATAAATTTACTAAACATCTGTACTACTGTCTGTAGATTTACTCCCTGAAAACAATTTCCACAACTGGGAGATTTATGTGTTGTGAGAGAAATGATTGTTGGAATATTTTCCAAGAAATTATCCACGAAAAATCAGCAGCTACCTTACATCTATACATTGTAAAACAGAATCATCTACCTTACATCTATACATTGTATAACAGAATCAGCTACCTTACATCTATACATTGTATAACAAAATCAGCGACCTTACATATATACATTGTATAACAGAGAAATCAGAAATATGGCCCATGTAAAAAGCTTTAGGATTAAATTTACTCACAGAAATTCCACCTCACATATTTTTGGGCGTTGTCTCACCCCCCCCCCCCCCCCCCGCCCCAAAAAAAAATCCACAAATAAAAATGGTATGCTGCCAAAGTCCTGTTGTTTACTCCTTTAAGCTTCGTGATTCGACTCTGTATCACTTTGATGTAATTTGATGCAATATTTATGTCCATATTCGGATCAATTGTTTTAATGGGCGCACGGTTTACAATGTTTTAGCATATGAAATATCATGGTACTTTATTCTAGCCCCCACCCCCAACATTGTCGACTCATAGTTCTTGTAAATTCGCTATGTAAACTTTAAACATTGGTGACATCTTAAGGTGGTCATATAAAACATCTGGAATAGGATCAGTTTTTAATTTAAATGTTTTCTGCAATAATTACGTTTAAACCCTTGCACACTGACCTTAATAATGTCAATTTTGTTTGTTTAATGCTATAAACACAAATCCTAGCACATCTAGTGAAGTGTCAAATCCGATGCCTCTTACTGGGATACTTTTACAGTCTTCATTAATAGCTTTACTCTTTCCTATTAATTAGACATTATACAAATATACTAATATATACTCTAACCATAACCCTAACCCTGTCTATTTGCCGTATTAATTTGAATAGGGAAGCAACTAATCTTAACATAACATCGGTCGCATTAGGTAATATTTGATGAATAATCAATTGATTTTACTTAATAAGAAAAATTACTGTTGAGTATAAATTTGAAGTAGAAATTCACTACATTATTTTGTATAGAATTTATAAACAGGGAATTAAAAAGATAATAAGATACTATACAATTGATGACATATAGGGTTAGGGTTATGTGATATAGGTCGCTATCAGGATTTATAAGCCATAGAAAATGTTAGAAAATGCTAGGCGAGGTGAATATACATTTTTGAGGGCTGATCAATCCTGATAGCGGCCGTATATCGAAGTGATTAATTGTTTTATTACATGAATAAAACCATCATCTCTCTTGATCAGAAAAACAGAGGATGCCTTTTCTACTGGAGCCTCTGCTTTGTAATTGCTTGTAATTGCAATATTTTTTATTTAATACTGCAGATGTGTTATAAAAATGTTGCTGTCCTATCTAGTGAATAATTGTATGGTTACAATTCAGTATTTATATTTGTTAAACAAATTGTGTGATTGCAGTATATTGGTTTTAAATTAAAACGTCAAAAAAAAATTTTGTTTTTTTCAGTGATGATATTGTGACGAAAAAACTTGCAGTCCTATCAATGCTGAAAATAACAAAGTTTGAAGTCCCATATTAATGCCAGCATAAAAAATTATGTGTCCTATTGCATTTTGCACCGGCCCTATCATCCAAATAAATATTGACCGGACCCTTACATGACTGGAAATTTTCGTGATATTGATTGGGTGTAGAAAAATCTCAACATTCTTAAAATTACATAAAAATATTAAAATTTGTTGTTGCTGCACAGCAGTCAAGCGGAATCCAATATTTACGGAAGCGTATTAGTGTAATTTTATCATATAAACATTGTGAGCCTCGGTTGCCAAGTGGTTAAGGTAGTTCGTAATTTTCTATTAATCACTTGGTCTGTCAACAGTGAGGTTGCAGAATCGGGTCTCACTGAGGACTCCAATTTTAATTGACAAGGATTCCCAGTATTTCTACCGGTCTGGGTTTTATCTGGGTACTCCGTCGTACAATATCTGACGTAGCTGAAAGTGGTGTTAAACACCATTCAAATAAACAAACAAACAGCAGTTATACAGTGAAGAGAGCACTGTCTAAAAAAATGAAGCTAGCTTTGCAATAAATTTAAAATAAATTTCATTGGTTGGATAAAATTTGTTCATAGTTGGTTGACTACCAGGGGAGACTATTTGAAAATGTTGATATTTAGACTCTTATTTATATTTTTATGAACATATGGGATGTGGTACAAACACATACCCCCTTTTTTATTATGTTTATATTATGATAAATGTTATATTAATGGACCAATATCCCCAGTTGATATTCAGCTGTAATAATGATTATTATGTACACTGGTAACAGTTATTGGTCAAAAATTGTCGATGCCGAATAAACTGGAAAAATGCAGTAACAGTTTACTGGTTAAAATCGAGCATGTCTGGTTGTATAAGTTTTGTTTAAACATTAGTATTCTAAAAATAACTCACAAAGATGCAAGCAAACAATACAAAAATAATAATTGTGTAACAGTTATTTTGATATAATAAAATATGGGATGTAAGAATTAACCAAAATTATCCAGTGAAATATATTTTACAACTTTTACTTGTTATGGAGAATTGTGTTCAATCGTTAGACTCTTTGAACCAAATAATAAACGGTGTACATCAACAGGACCATTGTAGTTAATAGAAACAATTGATTTGTCCCTAATGTATGGCAATAAAATAAATAATGGTCACGTAACTCAAAGTGAACACAAAAGCAATTCGTTGAGTCAGCTAGATTGTTAGAAAAGGATGTTAATAAAAATATAACAGTTCATTTGTAATTAAGCGTGGAATATTTGACCTTGTCTAGACCCAGCAAAATAATATGCGTAGTTATATTTTTCGTTTTGTAGAAGGTAAATAAATATAATGTATATATCTGAGCTCCCGGAGCATGCGAATGTGAACGCATACAGATTTTTGTATCTAGTATTAGTCGCCTTGTAATATTTTTGATTAAAATTGAAATAGCTACATTTAAGTATACTAGGGTGCTTTGAGATAAAAATGTTATTTCTGACTGAAGAACAATTTTTTTAAAACTTCCATCCCCAAACCCGCTAGACAATAAGAAAATAACTGATAAGCACGCAACATAAAGAAAGACCGATATGATCTTTATGTGAACAGTACTAATCTGCAGATTTACTTGTGTGCCAGTATCTCTAATAATTCAGCCCAGAATTTTACCCAATTACTAAGAAATGTGAAAATATGCAGTTAATTACAGTCTTGGTTTTAGCCACAACACAAAAATTGGTCAGTTTTATTAAAGACATTTCCTGTTATATACGCTAAATAGCTTCAAATTAACCAAAGTACGTTTTGTGATTCACAATTAAGCAGGCACCATTCAGGATAAAAACAAGATCCTGGGGCCAGCTCAGTTTGGGTCATGTTAAGGTGAACAGTAATAGAGCACAAAACTATTTTCGTATAATGGGCAATGGATTTGAATTTCTTGTTCAGAGTGTATATACATTATCAAGTGGACATTTTTATTCAAAGTTAATGAAGACCATATAATAATAATACTGATATTGTAAGTTCATGAAGACCATATAAGAATATTGATATAAAAAACCAATGAAGACCTTGTAATAAAACTGCTTTTGTAAGTTAATGAAGACCATATAATAATACTGATATAGTAAGTTAATGAAGACCATATAATAATGCTGCTTTTGTTAGTTAATGAAGACCCTATAATAATACTGATATTGTAAGTTAATGAAGACCATATAATAATACTGATATTGTAAGTTAATGAAGACCATATAAGAATACTGATATTGTAAGTTAATGAAGACCATATAATAATACTGATATTGTAAGTTAATGAAGACCATATAAGAATACTGATATTGTAAGTTAATGAAGACCATATAATAATACTGATATTGTAAGTTAATGAAGACCATATAATAATACTGATAGTGTAAGTTAATGAAGACCATATAAGAATACTGATAGTGTAAGTTAATGAAGACCATATAATAATACTGATATTGTAAGTTAATGAAGACCATATAAGAATACTGATAGTGTAAGTTAATGAAGACCATATAATAATACTGATAGTGTAAGTTAATGAAGACCATATAAGAATACTGATAGTGTAAGTTAATGAAGACCATATAATAATACTGATAGTGTAAGTTAATGAAGACCATATAATAATACTGATAGTGTAAGTTAATGAAGACCATATAAGAATACTGATAGTGTAAGTTAATGAAGACCATATAATAATACTGATATTGTAAGTTAATGAAGACCATATAATAATACTGATAGTGTAAGTTAATGAAGACCATATAATAATACTGATAGTGTAAGTTAATGAAGACCATATAATAATACTGATAGTGTAAGTTAATGAAGACCATATAAGAATACTGATAGTGTAAGTTAATGAAGACCATATAATAATACTGATAGTGTAAGTTAATGAAGACCATATAATAATACTGATATTGTAAGTTAATGAAGACCATATAAGAATACTGATAGTGTAAGTTAATGAAGACCATATAAGAATACTGATAGTGTAAGTTAATGAAGACCATATAATAATACTGATAGTGTAAGTTAATGAAGACCATATAATAATACTGATAGTGTAAGTTAATGAAGACCATATAATAATACTGATAGTGTAAGTTAATGAAGACCATATAATAATACTGATAGTGTAAGTTAATGAAGACCATATAATAATACTGATAGTGTAAGTTAATGAAGACCATATAATAATACTGATAGTGTAAGTTAATGAAGACCATATAATAATACTGATAGTGTAAGTTAATGAAGACCATATAATAATTCTGATATTGTAAGTTAATGAAGACCATATAAGAATACTGATAGTGTAAGTTAATGAAGACCATATAAGAATACTGATAGTGTAAGTTAATGAAGACCATATAATAATACTGATATTGTAAGTTAATGAAGACCATATAATAACACTGATATTGTAAGTTAATGAAGACCATATAATAATACTGATATTGTAAGTTAATGAAGACCATATAATAATATTGATATTGTAAGTTAATGAAGACCATATAATAATACTGATATTGTAAGTTAATGAAGACCATATAATAATACTGATAGTGTAAGTTAATGAAGACCATATAATAATACTGATATTGTAAGTTAATGAAGACCATATAATAATACTGATAGTGTAAGTTAATGAAGACCATATAATAATACTGATAGTGTAAGTTAATGAAGACCATATAATAATACTAATAGTGTAAGTTAATGAAGACCATATAATAATACTGATATTGTAAGTTAATGAAGACCATATAATAATACTGATAGTGTAAGTTAATGAAGACCATATAATAATACTAATAGTGTAAGTTAATGAAAAAGTTACAAGAACAACGGATATTTAATACCTCTGTTTTGATCAGAAAACATGAAAAACAGGTGGTGTATTCTTAAGTGCTGCAAAAAAATGCACCAATTTTAATTTCGATGAAAAAAATTCCATAGATTTATGAAATATTCATCTTTCACATGTGTAATTTTTGACTTGTGACGACCTTTCGTTTTCGAGAAAAAAATTTCAAAGTCGAGCATTATTTCCGTTGCTGTTCATTCATGTGTGATAATTTTCGGTGTGTTCGTATATGAAACAGATGAACAAGGTGCGTGTGATTTGCCATTTGGTTATGTAAAAAGTCTCGTTTTAGTGCTGTAAATTTTATTTTAAAGGTGTTTAAATTTGAAAATAAATAGAATAAAAAATAATGACGATATATCTTTTTTATTATTATTTCTTTTTTAAATTCTTCAAATAGTTCGATAAAATAATTGTTCGCATAAATGGCACAGAACAGCGTTGGATGGCAGAGGGTTCTCGGACTACTTATTTTCATGCAAATGCTATATTTTTACGTTCGCGTGGGGACAACAAGGTAGAACAATTAACACTAGAAGGCCAACATCTTATGTGCAAAACGTGGCACAGACTTAATAAGTCGCAAGTTCGCAAGACAAAACCTTTCAAAATGATCTAAATTTTAAGAAAGAAATTCAATTCACACTGACGTAAGTGATTTGCTCTCCTTGCTGTATATTTCTTTAATAAATATGAACGCCCTCAACCCTAGAACGAATAATCGTACCCTCGCTTTTTTGGCGTTAATCCGACACATCACAAAACTAACTTCGGATTATAACGGCAGTAAAAATCGGCCTACCACCCCCCCCCCCCCAACTTCGTAAAACAAACCAGAAAATAAACGTCCAACAAACACATATAAATGTAATTTGTGCATACAATATTTGTTCAAGGAGGGTTTTTTGAAATCGTGACATTTAACTGAAATTCCGAATCTGCATGGTTATGGCGGTGGGGGGGGGGGGGTCCAAAATAACATTGCAAAATCTGCATCATGAATCTTCCACAAGTATATGCCCATGGAGTATTATCAAAACTTTCCCACTACGTAAGAACTCTAAAACTGTTGTCTGTATATTGGTATCTCCCTATTCATTATAGCCAAATACACCAAAAAATCCCACACACAGTCATAAATGCCAGCAACACCTTTTAGAAGACATCTAACAATTATGATCTACTTGAATAAATTTGATCAGATTATTTTGTGCATGCATTTTTTCAGATTTTATCTATCAAGATTGTAAAAAAATGAAACAATTACTTGCATTTTATATTTTATTTTCTATTTTCAGTCATTGACACTTGGTTGTTTGGTGGCTCCAAAAAATTATCTGACTTTATACTAGACACCATTAGATAAGGATAATTCGACCCAACTTTGCTTAACGTTGGCAAAAACGGGTTTCCGAGTAGATATTTTAAACAAAAGCACACGAATGAATTTTAAACATAGTCCATTGATTCAATAATTAAACCATAAAACGACCAGGCCAATGAACAATACTGCAAGACAATGGCACATTAAAGTCAGGTTGGGGAAATAACTGAACACACATTATTAAGAACATTGTAAAACTGTTCAAATTCTTAATTTTGTAAAGCACAATCCTTTTCCTGCATAAGACCGTCTCATGAATATGCATTCTCAAGCACATTCAATACGTCAGTAAAGTATTAAAGATGATTGGAAGAGGCGGTACAAGTGGTTTCTATACAACCATGGCTAGTTAGGCTTGCACATGATGACGCCTTCTAGTATAAACCATCTCCAGACCTTGATACAATTGCAGGTTACCTACATACAGAGCATCTCTACAACAAAAAATAGATTTTCATTTAGGAAAAAAACAGTAAATGATAATTTAAGAATATGAAAATAATTTGGGAATGCAAAGTATTTTAAAGTTATCAGTAATAGCCTAAATAGGAATTTTGTAAAAATTTTTAGCTCACACGGCCTGCCATACCACAGGCAATTACCGGACGTGAATCACTTGACCGTTACATTACTTTTAGACTTGTCTCCCTTAATTAATTGACAACGGACACATTTAAGTGCTGCGATTTTTTGCACCACGTTACAATTACTTCAAACAAACTTAAATCAAATCTATATATAATTACCTTTGTCCCATAGAAGATCCGATTTGTGACTACATCGGGAACAGTGTTTTAAAAATTTTCAAAGGTCTGTCAACATTTTCTAAAGTTGTTCCTTGACGATGGAAAAATGTTTATAGCTACTTTTTTTTAGACTGTAATTTTCTGCTGTCATTGCTCGACGGAGGAAGCATTCGCGTCTTAGAATATCATAGTATTGTGTATTCTTGAGTTGAACTGTATTAGCTGTGTACATGTTTCAAGTCTAGTCAAAAACTTCGCGTCAATACGAAAATGGAGGTCTTTCCAAGTGACTGCATCTCATGAATATTTTGAAGGTAGATAATTCAATGTCACCACAAATCGGACTGTCCACAACCGACCGACCCCAAAAAAACCAAACGCATGTTGCTTTATTTATAAACAGTATTACCTGTATTAAAAAGCCGGAACTATGGCTGTATAATTGAAGGACTCTGTACTATGGCTGTATAATTGAAGGACTCTGTACTATGGCTGTATAATTGAAGGACTCTGTACTATGGCTGTATAATTGAAGGACTCTGTACTATGGCTGTATAATTGAAGGACTCTGTACTATGGCTGTATAATTGAAGGACTCTGTACTATGGCTGTATAATTGAAGGACTCTGTACTATGGCTGTATAATTGAAGGACTCTGTACTATGGCTGTATAATTGAAGGACTCTGTACTATGACTGTATAATTGAAGGACTAACAGTACAAATTGTACTTTTCACATATTCTTGGCTTAAATTTGTTTATATTCTCGGACATTTACACGTCGTAAATTCTTTAAACTTGTTTACAAGAAATAAAGATTGTTTTACTAGTGCGTACGACGTCATATGGAGTCTGGTAACTTGATTTGATACCAGTTTTAAAATCTTGTTCATGTGTGCACTTGTTTGCGTGTAAATTTCATTATTTTCTTAAAACGCAAGAGTTTACTCTTGATATATTCTTTTCTACGTTGTCAGGTGGTGTCGAACCTAACCCTAACCTAACCCGAGGGGATAAAAATTTGTTCAACGTAAGGCTTTATATTTATCGGTTAAAACGCTACTTGTTTGAATTCACAAAATGCAAGCGGTAATAAAAATTAATACATCTGATAGAAAGTACTTATTCTAGCTGTATATCATCAATTGTTTTCTTTCAAAAAATCATAAAATACGCCAAATATTTTTAAAAGATTGACATCTGTCTCAGCATTTTCAATTCGAATCTTAATTAGAAATGATGCGGAAACCTGCTTTGATTTTCACAGTAGATTTACAGAACGTATCGACAAAGTCGTATCGGTGTTACATTTCATAGAAATTAATAGAAGTAATTACATTAAGAATCAATGTATTGTTTGCAACAAAAGAGTAATTATGATTATTATTATACCGCATCAGTTTACTTTGGTTTGTAATAAAAAGTGATACATACAGAGTATTTGTAAATTGATTAAATATTGAGACATTTCAGAAGAATAAAGAATTACTGACAGGTACCAGCAGCTACTCGTCAACTGAGTATAATAATTGATGAAAAAAGCGGAAAAGTTTAATGTGTAATTCAACTCCCACAAAGAGACAAACACAAAAGAACAGCGGTATAACGAGGATAATTTGGTATTGTTGTCACACATGAAATCGTCATGATCGTAATGCATTATTGAAATTATATCCGTGATGTCAGAGTACTGGCGTATTAATCTTTGATTGCTGCAATTTGTTTATTATTTTGTGTTATTTACTCTACCAATTTCTAATTTTAGTTAAATGAATGTTCGATCTAATCGTCATGTTCAGAATTTTATTCGTCATATTTCTGTGATTGGTACTATTTAAGTGCACGCTGTGAACAAATCTGGAACTTCATATTGTTGTCAAATATTTACATATCATAAAAATTATTGGATTGAAACTGATTATTTGTTGACTAACAAATACACTTCTTATTTAAAGTTGTTACTGATCACAGTATTGTTTTCTTCAAATTTCCAAATTAGTGTAAGAATCACCAAAATATCACGATTTCAAACAATCAACAATTAAGTACGCATTAACCATGTATTTATGCTTAAATTTAATAAACAATTTCATGGCAAAATATATATGCTAACATTTTATCAGATTTCTTACTTCCTCCTACGATATATTGTCAACTTTCAGAGATATATAGATAATATTGGATATATCGTATACGTCATATATTAAAATGGCAAAAATTGAAATGTTTCTAACATATGTCTGTAAGATATGTAATAAAGATGTTAATATATTGTATAAGATATCTTTTATAATATGAATATATCCGTGATCTTAATACAATGTGTAAAGGACGTGTAACACAATCCATGTGTCAAGCTAACAACCGTAATGTGTAAAGACCCGTGTAACACAATCCGTTGGTCAAGCTGACAACCACAATGTGTAAAGGACGTGTAACACAATCCGTTGGTCAAGCTGACAACCACAATGTGTAAAGGACGTGTAACACAATCCATGTGTCAAGCTGACAACCACAGTGTGTAAAGACCCGTGTAACACAATCCGTTGGTCAAGCTGACAACCACAATGTGTAAAGGCTCGGTCTCACAATCCGTGTGTCAAGCTGACAACCACAGTGTGTAAAGGCCCGTGTAACACAATCCGCTGGTCAAGCTGACAAACACAATGTGTAAAGACGTACCGGTTTAACACAATCCATGTGTCAAGCTGACAACCATAATGTGTCAAGACCCGGGTCACACAATCCGTTGGTAAGCTGACAACCACAATGTGTAAAGGCCCGCGTCACACAATCCGTGTGTCAAGCTGACAACCACAATGTGTAAAGGCCCGCGTCACACAATCCGTGTGTCAAGCTGACAATCATAATGTGTAAAGTCCCATGTAACACAATTCGTGTGTCAAGCTGACAACCACAATGTGTAAAGGCCCGCGTCACACAATTCGTGTGTCAAGCTGACAACCACAATGTGTAAAGGCCCGCGTCACACAATCCATGTGTCAAGCTGACAACCATAATGTGTCAAGACCCGGGTCACACAATCCGTTGGTAAGCTGACAACCACAATGTGTAAAGGCCCGCGTCACACAATCCGTGTGTCAAGCTGACAACCACAATGTGTAAAGGCCCGCGTCACACAATCCGTGTGTCAAGCTGACAATCATAATGTGTAAAGTCCCATGTAACACAATTCGTGTGTCAAGCTGACAACCACAATGTGTAAAGACCCGTTTAACACAATCCATGTGTAAAGCTGACAACCATAATGTGTAAAGGCCCGGATCACACAATCAGTGTGTCAAGCTGACAACCGCAATGTGTAAAAGGACCGCGTCACACATAATCCATGTGTCGAGCTGACAACCAGAACTAAAACTTGTGGCATGTAATTGCGCGTTACTTCACAAATCGGAGCTGGATATTCTAAACAGACGATGGAAGCAGGAAAACGGTATAAACACGTTAACTTGACCCCCACAAAGTCCGGATATCAGTATAATTGAAAATGTTTGGAAAGTGTTAAAGGCGCAAGTTCAAAAAAGGGGTAAATAAAATTTTTAACGCTACTGACTTGGAAAGAGTGGTTCTTGACATTTAGAAACGACTTCCATTATATAATATTACAGTCTTTATGCAAGCATGCCAAAACGAATTCATATGATATAAGTATACTGGTTTCTTTGTCAGTTTAAAGTATGGCCAAAAGTTGTTATTTAACTCACGTCGGCTATTTTGCAAAATCATTTATAGCATTAAAAAATGTACTTCAAAGAACAAGGTAGAACACTTGACAAAACCAGAGGGAAATAAAATATGAAACTTTCCAATACAATGTCAAATGTACCTCAAAGAATAAGGTAGAAAAACAGGAGTCGACTAGAGAATAAGGTCGAAAACGGGAGTCGACTAGAGGAAAATGACACATTCAATAATACAATATATTTACAAATGTACTTCAATACATCATCTAACAAAGATTATTGAAAATCTTATGCACATAGTGTAATATTTCACAAGTAAAATCATTGACGTCACAATACTTGTCTAAGTTTCAATAGATCATCCATACAATAAAGTTCGTCTACAAGACTTAGTATAGAATTGCTATAAAGAGATTTTGATTGATTGATATTTTATTACGTCATATAATTCTTTAAGGTTTTTATTTTCCTGACAATCTTTTAATATTTATTATTTTGCATTTTTCAAAATCATTTAGTTTATTTAAGTTTAACTAAAGCACAAACATATTGTTAAACATTACACATATAGATATGTTTAAATTAAAAACAAACCTCTATTTTTAACTTTGTTTTATAGTTACAAACTATTTAACGCAGTTCAGCATTTGAAATTTTTAAATAAATTTTTCAAAATAAAAAAAAAGTTATTTAAATCAATTAAAAACATCTTATAAAAACAGTTACATGTTAACCTTATTCTTCCCTCAGGAGAAGTTCTTTGAGCGAAAACTTTGCACAAGAATTCTACAGTATTGTTGTAATTAAAACTGGTGGTGTAAATGTGTAGTTACCAGTGAATATAATGAGTGGTTACCAGTGAAAGTAATGCGTGGTTACCAGTGAATATAGTGCGTAGTTACCAGTGAATAAAATGCGTAGTTACCAGTGAATATGATGCGTGGTTACCAGTGAAAGTAATTCGTGGTTACCAGTGAATATAATGCGTGGTTACCAGTGAAAGTAATGCGTGGTTACCAGTGAATATAATGCGTAGTTACCAGTGAATATAATGCGTGGTTACCAGTGAAAATAATGCGTGGTTACCAGTGAAAGTAATGCGTGCTTACCAGTGAATATAATGCAAGCTACCAGTGAATATAATGCGTGGTTACCAGTGAATATAATGCGTGGTTACCAGTGAATATAATGCGTGGTTACCAGTGAAAATAATGCGTGGTTACTAGTGAATGTAATGCGTGGTTACTATGTAATGCGTGGTTACCAGTTAATGTAATGCGTGGTTACCAGTGAATGTAATTTATGGTTACCAGAGAATGTAATGTGTCACTACAAAGGAATGTGATGCGTTCTTACCGGTGAATTTAATGTATGGTTATCAGTGAATGTAATGTGTGGTTACCAGTAAATGTAATATGTGGTTATTAGTGAATGTAATGTATGGTTATCAGTGAATGTAATGCGTGGTTATCAGTAAATGTAATATGTGGTTATTAGTGAATGTAATGTGTGGTTATCAGTGAATGTAATGAGTGGTTACCAGTGAATGTAATTTATGGTTACCAGAGAATGTAATGTGTCACTATAAAGGAATGTGATTCGTTCTTACCGGTGAATTTAATGTATGGTTATCAGTGAATGTAATGTGTGGTTACCAGTGAATGTTATGTGTTGTTTTCAGTGAATGTAATATGTGGTTATCAGTGAACGTAATATGTGGTTATTAGTGAATGTAATGCGTGGTTATCAGTGAATGTAATGCGTGGTTACCAGTGAATGTAATATGTGGTTATCAGTGAATGTAATGCGTGGCTACTAGTGAATGTAATGCGTAGTTACCAGTGAATGTAATGCGTAGTTACCAGTGAATGTAATGTGTGGTTACCAGTGAATGTAATGCGTGGTTACAAGTGAATGTAATGCGTCGTTACCAGCAAGAGTAATGCGTGGTTACCAGCGAATATAATGCGTGGAAACCAGTGAATGTAATGCGTGGTTACCAGTTAATGTAATGCGTGGTTACCAGTTAATTTAATTTGTGGTTACAAGTGAATGTAATGCGTCGTTACCAGTAAAAGTAATGCGTGGTTACCAGTAAAAGTAATGCGTGGTTATCAGTGAATGTAATGTGTGGTTATCAGTGAGTGTAATGCGTGGTTACCAGTGAGTGTAATGCGTGGTTACTAGTGAATGTTATGCGTGGTTACCAGTGAATGTAATGCGTAGTAACCAGTGACGGTAATGTGTGGTTACCACTGAATGTAATATGTGGTCATCAGTGAATGTTATATGTGGTTATTAGTGAAGGTAATGTGTGGTTATCAGTGAATGTAATGCGTCGTTACAAGTGAATGTAATGCGTGGTTACAAGTGAGTGTAATGCGTGGTTACCAGTGAATGTAATGTATGGTTACAAGAGAATGTAATGTATGGTTACAAGAGAATGTAATGTGTCATTACAAAAGAATGTGATGCGTTTTAACCGGTGAATTTAATGACTGTATGGTTATCAGTGAATGTAATGTGTGGTTACCAGTGAATGTTATGTGTTGTTTTCAGAGAAACCATGTGTACAACGTCCACAGTATATAACCAAACCATATGTAAAATCTCCACAGTATATAACCAAACCATGTGTACAACCTCCACAGTATATAACCAAACCATGGGTGCAACCTCCACAGTATATAACCAAACCATGGGTACAATCTCCACAGTATATAACCAAACCATGTGTACAACCTCCACAGTATATAACCAAACCATGTGTACAACCTCCACAGTATATAACCAAACCATGTGTACAACCTCCACAGTATATAACCAAACCATGTGTACAATAATCACAGTATATAACCAAACCATGTGTACAATAATCACAGTATATAACCAAACCATGTGTACAATAATCACAGTATATAACCAAACCATGTGTACAAACTCCACAGTATATAACCAAACCATGTGTGCAATAATCACAGTATATAACCAAACCATGTGTACAATAATCACATTATATAACCAAACCATGTGTGCAATCTCCACAGTATATAACCAAACCATGTGTACAACCTCCACAGTATATAACTAAACCATGTGTACAATCTCCACAGTATATAACCAAACCTTGTGTACAATCTCCACAGTATATAACTAAACCCATGTGTACAATAATCACAGTATATTACCAAACCCTGTGTACAACCTCCCCAGTATATAACCAAACCATGTGTACAATCTCCACAGTTTGCAACCAAACCATGTGTACAATCTCCACAGTATATAACTAAACCATGTGTACAACCTCCACAGTATATAACCAAACCATGTGTACAACCTCCACAGTATATAACCAAACCATGTGTACAATCTCCACAGTATATAACTTAACCCATGTGTACAATAATCACAGTATATAACCAAACCATGTGTACAATAATCACAATATATAACCAAAACCATGTGTACAATAATCACACTATATAACCAAACCATATGTACAACCTCCACAGTATATAACCAAACCATGTGTACAATCTCCACAGTATATAACCAAACCATGTGTACAACCTCCACAGTATATAACCAAACCATGTGTACAATCTCCACAGTATATAACCAAACCATGTGTACAACCTCTACAGTATATAACCAAACCTTGTGTACAACCTCCACAGTATATAACCAAACCATGTGTACAACCTCCACAGTATATAACCAAACCATGTGTACAATCTCCACAGTATATAACCAAACCATGTGTACAATCTCCACAGTATATAACCAAACCATGTGTACAACCTCCACAGTATATAACCAAACCATGTGTACAATCTCCACAGTATATAACCAAACCATGTGTACAATCTCCACAGTATATAACCAAACCATGTGTGCAATCTCCACAGTATATAACCAAACCATGTGTACAATCTCCACAGTATATAACCAAACCATGTGTGCAATCTCCACAGTATATAACCAAACCATGTGTACAATCTCCACAGTATATAACCAAACCATGTGTACAATAATCACAGTATATAACCAAACCATGTGTACAATCTCCACAGTATATAACCATACCATGTGTACAATAATCACAGTATATAACCAAACCATGTGTACAATCTCCACAATATATAACCAAACCATGTGTACAATAATCACAGTATATAACCAAACCATGTGTACAATAATCACAGTATATAACCAAACCATGTGTACAACCTCCACAGTATATAACTAAACCATGTGTACAATCTCCACAGTATATAACGAAACCATGTGTACAACCTCCACAGTATATAACCAAACCATGTGTACAATAATCACAGTATATAACCAAACCATGTGTACAATCTCCACAGTATATAACCAAACCATGTGTACAACCTCTACAGTATATAACCAAACCTTGTGTACAACCTCCACAGTATATAACCAAACCATGTGTACAACCTCCACAGTATATAACCAAACCATGTGTACAATCTCCACAGTATATAACCAAACCATGTGTACAATCTCCACAGTATATAACCAAACCATGTGTACAACCTCCACAGTATATAACCAAACCATGTGTACAATCTCCACAGTATATAACCAAACCATGTGTACAATCTCCACAGTATATAACCAAACCATGTGTGCAATCTCCACAGTATATAACCAAACCATGTGTACAATCTCCACAGTATATAACCAAACCATGTGTGCAATCTCCACAGTATATAACCAAACCATGTGTACAATCTCCACAGTATATAACCAAACCATGTGTACAATAATCACAGTATATAACCAAACCATGTGTACAATCTCCACAGTATATAACCATACCATGTGTACAATAATCACAGTATATAACCAAACCATGTGTACAATCTCCACAGTATATAACCAAACCATGTGTACAATAATCACAGTATATAACCAAACCATGTGTACAATAATCACAGTATATAACCAAACCATGTGTACAACCTCCACAGTATATAACTAAACCATGTGTACAATCTCCACAGTATATAACGAAACCATGTGTACAACCTCCACAGTATATAACCAAACCATGTGTACAATAATCACAGTATATAACCAAACCATGTGTACAATAATCACAGTATATAACCAAACCATGTGTACAACCCCCACAGTATATAACCAAACCATGTGTACAATCTCCACAGTATATAACCAAACCATGTGTACAATCTCCACAGTATATAACCAAACCATGTGTACAACCTCCACAGTATATAACCAAACCATGTGTAGAATAATCACAGTATATAACCAAACCATGTGTACAACCTCCACAGTATATAACCAAACCATGTGTACAATAATCACAGTATATAACCAGACCATGTGTACAATAATCACAGTATATAACCAAACCATGTGTACAACCTCCACAGTATATAACCAAACCATGTGTACAATCTCCACAGTATATAACCAAACCATGTGTACAATCTCCACAGTATATAACCAAACCATGTGTACAACCTCCACAGTATATAACCAAACCATGTGTACAATAATCACAGTATATAACCAAACCATGTGTACAACCTCCACAGTATATAACCAAACCATGTGTACAATCTCCACAGTATATAACCAAACCATGTGTACAATCTCCACAGTATATAACCAAACCTTGTGTACAAACTCCACAGTATATAACCAAACCTTGTGTACAATAATCACAGTATATAACCAAACCAAGTGTACAATAATCACAGTATATAACCAAAAAATGTGTTCAAACTCCACAGTATATAACCAAACCATGTGTACAATCTCCACAGTATATAACCAAACCATGTGTACAATAATCACAGTATATAACCAAACCTTGTGTACAAACTCCCCAGTATATAACCAAACCTTGTGTACAATAATCACAGTATATAACCAAACCAAGTGTACAATAATCACAGTATATAACCAAAAAATGTGTTCAAACTCCACAGTATATAACCAAACCATGTGTACAATCTTCACAGTATATAACCAAACCATGTGTACATCCACAGTATATAACCAAACCATATGTACAATAATCACAGTATATAACCAAAAAATGTGTTCAAACTCCACAGTATATAACCAAACCATGTGTACAATAATCACAGTATATAACCAAACCATGTGTACAATCTTCACAGTATATAACCAAACCATGTGTACATCCACAGTATATAACCAAACCATATGTACAATAATCACAGTATATAACCAAACCATGTGTACAATAATCACACTATATAACCAAACCATGTGTACATCCACAGTATATAACCAAACCATGTGTACAATAATCACAGTATATAACCAAACCATGTGTACAACCTCCACAGTATATAACCAAACCATGTGTACATCCACAGTATATAACCAAACCATGTGTACAATAATCACACTATATAACCAAACCATGTGTACAATAATCACAGTATATAACCAAACCATGTGTACAATAATCACAGTATATAACCAAACCATGTGTACAATAATCACAGTATATAACCAAACCATGTGTACAATAATCACAGTATATAACCAAGCCATGTGTACAATAATCACAGTATATAACCAATTTAGTTTAAACATATTTTATTTGCTCAAATTTGCAAAAAGGATAAGACACAAGTTGGACAAACTTATGAAGTCTTCTCCAAATATACAATATGTAACAAAAGAACATTTATGGAGCATGCATACAATTTAATACAATATATATGTTATGTGTAAGATAAGATCTTTACAATACATGAGATAAGTGGAATGAACCAGAAAAAAAACTTAGCAAAGATAAACGAATAAATAGAGAATAAGTGGGGTGATGAATTGTGTGCTTCAAGAGCCCTGTGTACAAGTTATTTATCAACATGGAATCTTTCTGACCCTTTGATATACTCAAATACATCTTTAAAAACTAGTTTGTTCTGCTCAGTGGACAATAACGGGTTTACCACATGTTAAAAGTTCAAGATTTATTTGACAATAATTGGGCAGCCAGGAAAGGTTCTCAAATAATCTGTCTCTAATGATGGTATATTTAGAACATGCAAAGAAATAATGATATGAATCTTCACGGTTAGATCCACAACAACAGGATGGATCAGAAATAATATTAACTCTGTAAAGATCAAAGTTTAAAAATGAAGCTAAGCATCTTAGCTGGGTTAGGACAATATTAAATTTACGCTGTCCATATTCATAATGATTCGGAACTTTTATACATGGGTTCATGTTTTTAAGTTCGGATTTGAATTTAAATATAGAATCGACATTACGGATCGACATATCCAAACTGTTCCACTGTCGAATAGTTGATGGTATGAATGATTCGTTAGTTAAGGACAGTCTACAATAAGGGGTCATAATGTTATTACCGTTACGCAAGTGATACACTGAAGTGCTTTGTATAGTTGGTGGTATTAGATTACACAGATATGCTGGTAATCTATGTTGTATATTATAAAACATTTGTAGCTTTCTACGTTTCCTACGCTCGACTAAAGGCTCCCACCCAGTTTCAGTATAAATATTAGTTGTATTAGTAAAACTTGGTAGGCCTGTGACAATTCGAGCAGCCTCTAGCTGCAGTAGCTCGAGCTTATTACAGTAACCCACACCAACGTTGTCCCAAACTTCACAGGCATACTCGAAAAGGGGTCTTATCAAGACTAAATAGAGTTTCTCTAGATTTTTTCGATTAAGTTTGTATTTCAGCTTCCTTAGTACATTTAGGTGCCTTGAAACACTACATATAATATTTTCAATATGTATGTTCCACTTAGCATCGCTGCTAAAAGTGACTCCTAGATGTTTATGAAAAGTAGTAACTGGAATGTCTATATTATTTAATGAAAACCTCATTTCTGGCTGTGATATATTTGAAAATAACATAATTTCTGTTTTTTCCGGATTAAACGACATTAACCATTATAACCAAACCATGTATACATCCACACTATATAACCAAACCATGTGTACAACCTCCACAGTATATAACCAAACCATGTGTACAATAATCACAGTATATAACCAAACCATGTGTACAATAATCACACTATATAACCAAACCATGTGTACATCCACACTATATAACCAAACCATGTGTACAACCTCCACAGTATATAACCAAACCATGTGTACAATCTCCACAGTATATAACCAAACCATGTGTACAATCTCCACAGTATATAACCAAACCATGTGTACAACAATCACACTATATAACCAAACCATGTGTACATCCACACTATACAACCAAACCATGTGTACATCCACACTGTATAACCAAACCATGTGTACAACCTCCACAGTATATAACCAAACCATGTGTACAATAATCACAGTATATAACCAAACCATGTGTACAACCTCCAAAGTATATAAACAAACCATGTGTACAACCTCCACAGTATATAACCAAACCATGTGTACAACCTCCACAGTATATAACCAAACCATGTGTACAATCTCCACCGTATATAACCAAACCATGTGTACAATAATCACAGTATATAACCAAACCATGTGTACAACCACCTCCACAGTATATAACCAAACCTTGTGTACAATCTCCACAGTATATAACCAAACCATGTGTACAATAATCACACTATATAACCAAACCATGTGTACATCCACACTATATAACCAAACCATGTGTACAACCTCCACAGTATATAACCAAACCATGTGTACAATAATCACAGTATATAACCAAACCATGTGTACAACCTCCAAAGTATATAAACAAACCATGTGTACAACCTCCACAGTATATAACCAAACCATGTGTACAACCTCCACATTATATAACTAAACCATGTGTACAATAATCACAGTATATAACCAAACCATGTGTACAATCTCCACAGTATATAACCAAACCATGTGTACAACCTCCACAGTATATAACCAAACCATGTGTGCAATCTCCACAGTATATAACCAAACCATGTGTACAATAATCACAGTATATAACCAAACCATGTGTGCAATCTCCACAGTATATAACCAAACCATGTGTACAATAATCACAGTATATAACCAAACCATGTGTACAATAATCACAGTATATAACCAAACCATGTGTACAACCTCCACAGTATATAACCAAACCATGTGTGCAATCTCCACAGAATATAACCAAAGCATGTGTACAATAATCACAGTATATAACCAAACCATATGTACAATAATCACAGTATATAACCAAGCCATGTGTGCAATCTCCACAGTATATAACCAAACCATGTGTACAATAATCACAGTATATAACCAAACCATGTGTGCAATCTCCACAGTATATAACCAAACCATGTGTACAATAATCACAGTATATAACCAAACCATGTGTACAACCTCCACAGTATATAAACAAACCATGTGTACAACCTCCACAGTATATAACCAAACCATGTGTACAACCTCCACAGTATATAACCAAACCATGTGTACAATCTCCACCGTATATAACCAAACCATGTGTACAATAATCACAGTATATAACCAAACCATGTGTACAACCACCTCCACAGTATATAACCAAACCTTGTGTACAATCTCCACAGTATATAACCAAACCATGTGTACAATAATCACACTATATAACCAAACCATGTGTACATCCACACTATATAACCAAACCATGTGTACAACCTCCACAGTATATAACCAAACCATGTGTACAATAATCACAGTATATAACCAAACCATGTGTACAACCTCCAAAGTATATAAACAAACCATGTGTACAACCTCCACAGTATATAACCAAACCATGTGTACAACCTCCACAGTATATAACTAAACCATGTGTACAATAATCACAGTATATAACCAAACCATGTGTACAATCTCCACAGTATATAACCAAACCATGTGTACAACCTCCACAGTATATAACCAAACCATGTGTACAATAATCA
This sequence comes from Limnoperna fortunei, assembly GCA_944474755.1. Lineage (NCBI taxonomy): Eukaryota > Metazoa > Mollusca > Bivalvia > Mytilida > Modiolidae > Limnoperna > Limnoperna fortunei. Next base: position 77,255,137 of record OX104120.1, on the reverse strand, counting down.
CACTATATAACCAAACCATGTGTACAATCTCCACAGTATATAACCAAACCATGTGTGCAATCTCCACAGTATATAACCAAACCATATGTACAATAATCACAGTATATAACCAAACCATGTGTGCAATCTCCACAGTATATAACCAAACCATGTGTACAATAATCACAGTATATAACCAAACCATGTGTACAATAATCACAGTATATAACCAAACCATGTGTACAACCTCCACAGTATATAACCAAACCATGTGTGCAATCTCCACAGTATATAACCAAAGCATGTGTACAATAATCACAGTATATAACCAAACCATATGTACAATAATCACAGTATATAACCAAACCATGTGTGCAATCTCCACAGTATATAACCAAACCATGTGTACAATAATAACAGTATATAACCAAACCATGTGTGCAATCTCCACAGTATATAACCAAACCATGTGTACAATAATCACAGTATATAACCAAACCATGTGTGCAATCTCCACAGTATATAACCAAACCATGTGTACAATAATCACAGTATATAACCAAACCATGTGTACAACCTCCACAGTATATAACCAAACCATGTGTACATCCACAGTATATAACCAAACCATGTGTACAATAATCACAGTATATAACCAAACCATGTGTACAATAATCACAGTATATAACCAAACCATGTGTACAATCTCCACAGTATATAACCAAACCATGTGTACAATCTCCACAGTATATAACCAAACCATGTGTACAATCTCCACAGTATATAACCAAACCATGTGTACAATAATCACAGTATATCACCAAACCATGTGCACAATCTCCACAGTATATAACCAAACCATGTGTACAATCTCCACAGTATATAACCAAACCATGTGTACAACCTCCACAGTATATAACCAAACCATGTGTGCAATCTCCACAGTATATAACTAAACCATGTGTACAATAATCACAGTATATAACCAAAACATGTGTACAATAATCACAGTATATAACCAAACCATGTGTACAACCTCCACAGTATATAACCAAACCATGTGTACAACCTCCACAGTATATAACTAAACCATGTGTACAATAATCACAGTATATAACCAAACCATGTGTGCAATCTCCACAGTATATAACCAAGCCATGTGTACAATAATCACAGTATATAACCAAACCATGTGACTGTACAATAATCACAGTATATAACCAAACCATGTGTACAATAATCACAGTATATAACCAAACCATGTGTACAATAATCACAGTATATAACCAAACCATGTGTGCAATCTCCACAGTATATAACCAAACCATGTGTACAATCTCCACAGTATATAACCAAACCATGTGTACAATAATCACAGTATATAACCAAACCATGTGTACAATAATCACAGTATATAACCAAACCATGTGTGCAATCTCCACAGTATATAACCAAACCATGTGTACAATCTCCACAGTATATAACCAAACCATGTGTACAACCTCCACAGTATATAACCAAACCATGTGTGCAATCTCCACAGTATATAACCAAAGCATGTGTACAATAATCACAGTATATAACCAAACCATATGTACAATAATCACAGTATATAACCAAACCATGTGTGCAATCTCCACAGTATATAACCAAACCATGTGTACAATAATCACAGTATATAACCAAACCATGTGTACAATAATCACAGTATATAACCAAACCATGTGTACAACCTCCACAGTATATAACCAAACCATGTGTGCAATCTCCACAGTATATAACCAAACCATGTGTACAATAATCACAGTATATAACCAAACCATATGTACAATAATCACAGTATATAACCAAACCATGTGTGCAATCTCCACAGTATATAACCAAACCATGTGTACAATAATCACAGTATATAACGAAACCATGTGTACAATCTCCACAGTATATAACCAAACCATGTGTACAATAATCACAGTATATAACGAAACCATGTGTACAACCTCCACAGTATATAACCAAACCATGTGTGCAATCTCCACAGTATATAACCAAACCATGTGTACAATAATCACAGTATATAACCAAACCATGTGTGCAATCTCCACAGTATATAACCAAACCATGTGTACAATAATCACAGTATATAACCAAACCATGTGTACAACCTCCACAGTATATAACCAAACCATGTGTACATCCACAGTATATAACCAAACCATGTGTACAATAATCACAGTATATAACCAAACCATGTGTACATCCACAGTATATAACCAAACCATGTGTACAATAATCACAGTATATAACCAAACCATGTGTAAAATAATCACAGTATATAACCAAACCATGTGTACAATCTCCACAGTATATAACCAAACCATGTGTACAATCTCCACAGTATATAACCAAACCATGTGTACAATCTCCACAGTATATAACCAAACCATGTGTACAACCTCCACAGTATATAACCAAACCATGTGCACAATCTCCACAGTATATAACCAAACCATGTGTACAACCTCCACAGTATATAACCAAACCATGTGTACAACCTCCACAGTATATAACTAAACCACGTGTACAATAATCACAGTATATAACCAAACCATGTGTGCAATCTCCACAGTATATAACCAAACCATGTGTACAATAATCACAGTATATAACCAAACCATGTGACTGTACAATAATCACTGTATATAACCAAACCATGTGTACAATAATCACATTATATAACCAAACCATGTGTACAATCTCCACAGTATATAACCAAACCATGTGTACAATCTCCACAGTATATAACCAAACCATGTGTACAATCTCCACAGTATATAACCAAACCATGTGTACAATAATCACAGTATATAACCAAACCATGTGACTGTACAATAATCACAGTATATAACCAAACCATGTGTACAATAATCACAGTATATAACCAAACCATGTGTACAACCTCCACAGTATATAACCAAACCATGTGTACAATAATCACAGTATATAACCAAACCATGTGTACAATCTCCACAATATGTAACCAAACCATGTGTACAATCTTCACAGTATATAACCAAACCATGTGTACAATAATCACAGTATATAACCAAACCATGTGTACAATAATCACAGTATATAACCAAACCATGTGTACAATAATCACAGTATATAACCAAACCATGTGTACAATAATCACAGTATATAACCAAACCATGTGTGCAATCTCCACAGTATATAACCAAACCATGTGTACAATCTCCACAATATGTAACCAAACCATGTGTACAATCTCCCCAGTATATAACCAAACCATGTGTACGATCTCCACAATATGTAACCAAACCATGTGTACAAACTCCCCAGTATATAACCAAACCATGTGTACAACAATCACACTATATAACCAAACCATGTGTACATCCACACTATACAACCAAACCATGTGTACATCCACACTGTATAACCAAACCATGTGTACAACCTCCACAGTATATAACCAAACCATGTGTACAATAATCACAGTATATAACCAAACCATGTGTACAACCTCCAAAGTATATAAACAAACCATGTGTACAACCTCCACAGTATATAACCAAACCATGTGTACAACCTCCACAGTATATAACCAAACCATGTGTACAATCTCCACCGTATATAACCAAACCATGTGTACAATAATCACAGTATATAACCAAACCATGTGTACAACCACCTCCACAGTATATAACCAAACCTTGTGTACAATCTCCACAGTATATAACCAAACCATGTGTACAATAATCACACTATATAACCAAACCATGTGTACATCCACACTATATAACCAAACCATGTGTACAACCTCCACAGTATATAACCAAACCATGTGTACAATAATCACAGTATATAACCAAACCATGTGTACAACCTCCAAAGTATATAAACAAACCATGTGTACAACCTCCACAGTATATAACCAAACCATGTGTACAACCTCCACATTATATAAATAAACCATGTGTACAATAATCACAGTATATAACCAAACCATGTGTACAATCTCCACAGTATATAACCAAACCATGTGTACAACCTCCACAGTATATAACCAAACCATGTGTGCAATCTCCACAGTATATAACCAAACCATATGTACAATAATCACAGTATATAACCAAACCATGTGTGCAATCTCCACAGTATATAACCAAACCATGTGTACAATAATCACAGTATATAACCAAACCATGTGTACAATAATCACAGTATATAACCAAACCATGTGTACAACCTCCACAGTATATAACCAAACCATGTGTGCAATCTCCACAGTATATAACCAAAGCATGTGTACAATAATCACAGTATATAACCAAACCATATGTACAATAATCACAGTATATAACCAAACCATGTGTGCAATCTCCACAGTATATAACCAAACCATGTGTACAATAATAACAGTATATAACCAAACCATGTGTGCAATCTCCACAGTATATAACCAAACCATGTGTACAATAATCACAGTATATAACCAAACCATGTGTGCAATCTCCACAGTATATAACCAAACCATGTGTACAATAATCACAGTATATAACCAAACCATGTGTACAACCTCCACAGTATATAAAAAAACCATGTGTACAACCTCCACAGTATATAACCAAACCATGTGTACAACCTCCACAGTATATAACCAAACCATGTGTACAATCTCCACCGTATATAACCAAACCATGTGTACAATAATCACAGTATATAACCAAACCATGTGTACAACCACCTCCACAGTATATAACCAAACCTTGTGTACAATCTCCACAGTATATAACCAAACCATGTGTACAATAATCACACTATATAACCAAACCATGTGTACATCCACACTATATAACCAAACCATGTGTACAACCTCCACAGTATATAACCAAACCATGTGTACAATAATCACAGTATATAACCAAACCATGTGTACAACCTCCAAAGTATATAAACAAACCATGTGTACAACCTCCACAGTATATAACCAAACCATGTGTACAACCTCCACAGTATATAACTAAACCATGTGTACAATAATCACAGTATATAACCAAACCATGTGTACAATCTCCACAGTATATAACCAAACCATGTGTACAACCTCCACAGTATATAACCAAACCATGTGTGCAATCTCCACAGTATATAACCAAACCATATGTACAATAATCACAGTATATAACCAAACCATGTGTGCAATCTCCACAGTATATAACCAAACCATGTGTACAATAATCACAGTATATAACCAAACCATGTGTACAATAATCACAGTATATAACCAAACCATGTGTACAACCTCCACAGTATATAACCAAACCATGTGTGCAATCTCCACAGTATATAACCAAAGCATGTGTACAATAATCACAGTATATAGCCAAACCATATGTACAATAATCACAGTATATAACCAAACCATGTGTGCAATCTCCACAGTATATAACCAAACCATGTGTACAATAATAACAGTATATAACCAAACCATGTGTGCAATCTCCACAGTATATAACCAAACCATGTGTACAATAATCACAGTATATAACCAAACCATGTGTGCAATCTCCACAGTATATAACCAAACCATGTGTACAATAATCACAGTATATAACCAAACCATGTGTACAACCTCCACAGTATATAACCAAACCATGTGTACATCCACAGTATATAACCAAACCATGTGTACAATAATCACAGTATATAACCAAACCATGTGTACAATAATCACAGTATATAACCAAACCATGTGTACAATCTCCACAGTATATAACCAAACCATGTGTACAATCTCCACAGTATATAACCAAACCATGTGTACAATCTCCACAGTATATAACCAAACCATGTGTACAATAATCACAGTATATCACCAAACCATGTGCACAATCTCCACAGTATATAACCAAACCATGTGTACAATCTCCACAGTGTATAACCAAACCATGTGTACAACCTCCACAGTATATAACCAAACCATGTGTGCAATCTCCACAGTATATAACTAAACCATGTGTACAATAATCACAGTATATAACCAAAACATGTGTACAATAATCACAGTATATAACCAAACCATGTGTACAACCTCCACAGTATATAACCAAACCATGTGTACAACCTCCACAGTATATAACCAAACCATGTGACTGTACAATAATCACAGTATATAACCAAACCATGTGTACAATAATCACAGTATATAACCAAACCATGTGTACAATAATCACAGTATATAACCAAACCATGTGTGCAATCTCCACAGTATATAACCAAACCATGTGTACAATCTCCACAGTATATAACCAAACCATGTGTACAATAATCACAGTATATAACCAAACCATGTGTACAATAATCACAGTATATAACCAAACCATGTGTGCAATCTCCACAGTATATAACCAAACCATGTGTACAATCTCCACAGTATATAACCAAACCATGTGTACAACCTCCACAGTATATAACCAAACCATGTGTGCAATCTCCACAGTATATAACCAAAGCATGTGTACAATAATCACAGTATATAACCAAACCATATGTACAATAATCACAGTATATAACCAAACCATGTGTGCAATCTCCACAGTATATAACCAAACCATGTGTACAATAATCACAGTATATAACCAAACCATGTGTACAATAATCACAGTATATAACCAAACCATGTGTACAACCTCCACAGTATATAACCAAACCATGTGTGCAATCTCCACAGTATATAACCAAAGCATGTGTACAATAATCACAGTATATAACCAAACCATATGTACAATAATCACAGTATATAACCAAACCATGTGTGCAATCTCCACAGTATATAACCAAACCATGTGTACAATAATCACAGTATATAACGAAACCATGTGTACAATCTCCACAGTATATAACCAAACCATGTGTACAATAATCACAGTATATAACGAAACCATGTGTACAACCTCCACAGTATATAACCAAACCATGTGTGCAATCTCCACAGTATATAACCAAACCATGTGTACAATAATCACAGTATATAACGAAACCATGTGTGCAATCTCCACAGTATATAACCAAACCATGTGTACAATAATCACAGTATATAACCAAACCATGTGTACAACCTCCACAGTATATAACCAAACCATGTGTACATCCACAGTATATAACCAAACCATGTGTACAATAATCACAGTATATAACCAAACCATGTGTACATCCACAGTATATAACCAAACCATGTGTACAATAATCACAGTATATAACCAAACCATGTGTACAATAATCACAGTATATAACCAAACCATGTGTACAATCTCCACAGTATATAACCAAACCATGTGTACAATCTCCACAGTATATAACCAAACCATGTGTACAATCTCCACAGTATATAACCAAACCATGTGTACAACCTCCACAGTATATTACCAAACCATGTGCACAATCTCCACAGTATATAACCAAACCATGTGTACAACCTCCACAGTATATAACCAAACCATGTGTACAACCTCCACAGTATATAACTAAACCACGTGTACAATAATCACAGTATATAACCAAACCATGTGTGCAATCTCCACAGTATATAACCAAACCATGTGTACAATAATCACAGTATATAACCAAACCATGTGACTGTACAATAATCACTGTATATAACCAAACCATGTGTACAATAATCACATTATATAACCAAACCATGTGTACAATCTCCACAGTATATAACCAAACCATGTGTACAATCTCCACAGTATATAACCAAACCATGTGTACAATCTCCACAGTATATAACCAAACCATGTGTACAATAATCACAGTATATAACCAAACCATGTGTACAATAATCACAGTATATAACCAAACCATGTGTACAATAATCACAGTATATAACCAAACCATGTGTACAACCTCCACAGTATATAACCAAACCATGTGTACAATAATCACAGTATATAACCAAACCATGTGTACAATCTCCACAATATGTAACCAAACCATGTGTACAATAATCACAGTATATAACCAAACCATGTGTACAATAATCACAGTATATAACCAAACCATGTGTACAATAATCACAGTATATAACCAAACCATGTGTACAATAATCACAGTATATAACCAAACCATGTGTACAATAATCACAGTATATAACCAAACCATGTGTGCAATCTCCACAGTATATAACCAAACCATGTGTACAATCTCCACAATATGTAACCAAACCATGTGTACAATCTCCCCAGTATATAACCAAACCATGTGTACGATCTCCACAATATGTAACCAAACCATGTGTACAAACTCCCCAGTATATAACCAAACCATGTGTACAATCTCCACAGTATATAACCAAACCATGTGTACAATAATCACAGTATATAACCAAACCATGTGTACAACCTCCACAGTATATAACCAAACCATGTGTACAATAATCACAGTATATAACCAAACCATATGTACAATAATCACAGTATATAACCAAAAAATGTGTACAATAATCACAGTATATAACCAAACCATGTGTACAATCTCCACAGTATATAACCAAACCATGTGTACAATAATCACAGTATATAACCAAACCATGTGTACAACCTCCACAGTATATAACCAAACCATGTGTACAATAATCACAGTATATAACCAAACCATATGTACAATAATCACAGTATATAACCAAAAAATGTGTACAATAATCACAGTATATAACCAAACGATGTGTACAATAATCACAGTATATAACCAAACCATGTGTACAATAATCACAGTATATAACCAAACCATGTGTACAATAATCACAGTATATAACCAAACCATGTGTACAATAATCACAGTATATAACCAAACCATGTGTACAACCTCCACAGTATATAACCAAACCATGTGTACAATAATCACAGTATATAACCAAACCATGTGTACAATAATCACAGTATATAACCAAACCATGTGTACAACCCCCACAGTATATAACAAAACCATGTGTACAATCTCCACAGTATATAACCAAACCATGTGTACAATAATCACAGTATATAACCAAACCATGTGTACAATAATCACAGTATATAACCAAACCATGTGTACAATCTCCACAGTATATAACCAAACCATGTGTACAACCTCCACAGTATATAACCAAACCATGTGTACAATCTCCACAGTATATAACCAAACCATGTGTACAATAATCACAGTATATAACCAAACCATGTGTACAATAATCACAGTATATAACCAAACCATGTGTACAACCTCCACAGTATATAACCAAACCATGTGTACAATCTCCACAGTATATAACCAAACCATGTGTACAATAATCACAGTATATAACCAAACCATGTGTACAATAATCACAGTATATAACCAAACCATGTGTACAATCTCCACAGTATATAACCAAACCATGTGTACAACCTCCACAGTATATAACCAAACCATGTGTACAATCTCCACAGTATATAACCAAACCATGTGTACAACCTCCACAGTATATAACCAAACCATGTGTACAATCTCCACAGTATATAACCAAACCATGTGTACAATAATCACAGTATATAACCAACCCATGTGTACAATAATCACAGTATATAACCAAACCATGTGTCCAATCTCCACAGTATATAACCAAACCATGTGTACAATCTCCACAATATGTAACCAAACCATGTGTACAATCTCCCCAGTATATAACCAAACCATGTGTACGATCTCCACAATATGTAACCAAACCATGTGTACAAACTCCCCAGTATATAACCAAACCATGTGTACAATCTCCACAGTATATAACCAAACCATGTGTACAATCTCCACAGTATATAACCAAACCATGTGTACAAACTCCCCAGTATATAACCAAACCATGTGTACAAACTCCCCAGTATATAACCAAACCATGTGTACAAACTCCCCAGTATATAACCAAACCATGTGTACAATAATCACAGTATATAACCAAACCATGTGTACAACCTCCACAGTATATAACCAAACCATGTGTACAATAATCACAGTATTTAACCAAACCATATGTACAATAATCACAGTATATAACCAAAAAATGTGTACAATAATCACAGTATATAACCAAACCATGTGTACAATCTCCACAGTATACAACCAAACCATGTGTACAATAATCACAGTATATAACCAAACCATGTGTACAACCTCCACAGTATATAACCAAACCATGTGTACAATAATCACAGTATGTAACCAAACCATATGTACAATAATCACAGTATATAACCAAAAAATGTGTACAATAATCACAGTATATAACCAAACGATGTGTACAATAATCACAGTATATAACCAAACCATGTGTACAATAATCACAGTATATAACCAAACCATGTGTACAATAATCACAGTATATAACCAAACCATGTGTACAATAATCACAGTATATAACCAAACCATGTGTACAACCTCCACAGTATATAACCAAACCATGTGTACAATAATCACAGTATATAACCAAACCATGTGTACAATAATCACAGTATATAACCAAACCATGTGTACAACCCCCACAGTATATAACAAAACCATGTGTACAATCTCCACAGTATATAACCAAACCATGTGTACAATAATCACAGTATATAACCAAACCATGTGTACAATAATCACAGTATATAACCAAACCATGTGTACAATCTCCACAGTATATAACCAAACCATGTGTACAACCTCCACAGTATATAACCAAACCATGTGTACAATAATCACAGTATATAACCAAACCATGTGTACAATAATCACAGTATATAACCAAACCATGTGTACAATCTCCACAGTATATAACCAAACCATGTGTACAATAATCACAGTATATAACCAAACCATGTGTACAATCTCCACAGTATATAACCAAACCATGTGTACAATAATCACAGTATATAACCAAACCATGTGTACAATAATCACAGTATATAACCAAACCATGTGTACAATAATCACAGTATATAACCAAACCATGTGTACAATAATCACAGTATATAACCAAACCATGTGTGCAATCTCCACAGTATATAACCAAACCATGTGTACAATAATCACAGTATATAACCAAACCATGTGTACAATAATCACAGTATATAACCAAACCATGTGTACAACCTCCACAGTATATAACCAAACCATGTGTGCAATCTCCACAGTATATAACCAAAGCATGTGTACAATAATCACAGTATATAACCAAACCATATGTACAATAATCACAGTATATAACCAAACCATGTGTGCAATCTCCACAGTATATAACCAAACCATGTGTACAATAATCACAGTATATAACGAAACCATGTGTACAATCTCCACAGTATATAACCAAACCATGTGTACAATAATCACAGTATATAACGAAACCATGTGTACAACCTCCACAGTATATAACCAAACCATGTGTGCAATCTCCACAGTATATAACCAAACCATGTGTACAATAATCACAGTATATAACGAAACCATGTGTGCAATCTCCACAGTATATAACCAAACCATGTGTACAATAATCACAGTATATAACCAAACCATGTGTACAACCTCCACAGTATATAACCAAACCATGTGTACATCCACAGTATATAACCAAACCATGTGTACAATAATCACAGTATATAACCAAACCATGTGTACAACCTCCACAGTATATAACCAAACCATGTGTACATCCACAGTATATAACCAAACCATGTGTACAATAATCACAGTATATAACCAAACCATGTGTACAATAATCACAGTATATAACCAAACCATGTGTACAATCTCCACAGTATATAACCAAACCATGTGTACAATCTCCACAGTATATAACCAAACCATGTGTACAATCTCCACAGTATATAACCAAACCATGTGTACAACCTCCACAGTATATAACCAAACCATGTGCACAATCTCCACAGTATATAACCAAACCATGTGTACAACCTCCACAGTATATAACCAAACCATGTGTACAACCTCCACAGTATATAACTAAACCACGTGTACAATAATCACAGTATATAACCAAACCATGTGTGCAATCTCCACAGTATATAACCAAACCATGTGTACAATAATCACAGTATATAACCAAACCATGTGACTGTACAATAATCACTGTATATAACCAAACCATGTGTACAATAATCACATTATATAACCAAACCATGTGTACAATCTCCACAGTATATAACCAAACCATGTGTACAATCTCCACAGTATATAACCAAACCATGTGTACAATCTCCACAGTATATAACCAAACCATGTGTACAATAATCACAGTATATAACCAAACCATGTGACTGTACAATAATCACAGTATATAACCAAACCATGTGTACAATAATCACAGTATATAACCAAACCATGTGTACAACCTCCACAGTATATAACCAAACCATGTGTACAATAATCACAGTATATAACCAAACCATGTGTACAATCTCCACAATATGTAACCAAACCATGTGTACAATAATCACAGTATATAACCAAACCATGTGTACAATAATCACAGTATATAACCAAACCATGTGTACAATAATCACAGTATATAACCAAACCATGTGTACAATAATCACAGTATATAACCAAACCATGTGTACAATAATCACAGTATATAACCAAACCATGTGTACAATCTCCACAGTATATAACCAAACCATGTGTACAATCTCCACAATATGTAACCAAACCATGTGTACAATCTCCCCAGTATATAACCAAACCATGTGTACGATCTCCACAATATGTAACCAAACCATGTGTACAAACTCCCCAGTATATAACCAAACCATGTGTACAATCTCCACAGTATATAACCAAACCATGTGTACAATAATCACAGTATATAACCAAACCATGTGTACAACCTCCACAGTATATAACCAAACCATGTGTACAATAATCACAGTATATAACCAAACCATATGTACAATAATCACAGTATATAACCAAAAAATGTGTACAATAATCACAGTATATAACCAAACCATGTGTACAATCTCCACAGTATATAACCAAACCATGTGTACAATAATCACAGTATATAACCAAACCATGTGTACAACCTCCACAGTATATAACCAAACCATGTGTACAATAATCACAGTATATAACCAAACCATATGTACAATAATCACAGTATATAACCAAAAATGTGTACAATAATCACAGTATATAACCAAACGATGTGTACAATAATCACAGTATATAACCAAACCATGTGTACAATAATCACAGTATATAACCAAACCATGTGTACAATAATCACAGTATATAACCAAACCATGTGTACAATAATCACAGTATATAACCAAACCATGTGTACAACCTCCACAGTATATAACCAAACCATGTGTACAATAATCACAGTATATAACCAAACCATGTGTACAATAATCACAGTATATAACCAAACCATGTGTACAACCTCCACAGTATATAACCAAACCATGTGTACAATCTCCACAGTATATAACCAAACCATGTGTACAATAATCACAGTATATAACCAAACCATGTGTACAATAATCACAGTATATAACCAAACCATGTGTACAATCTCCACAGTATATAACCAAACCATGTGTACAACCTCCACAGTATATAACCAAACCATGTGTACAATCTCCACAGTATATAACCAAACCATGTGTACAATAATCACAGTATATAACCAAACCATGTGTACAATAATCACAGTATATAACCAAACCATGTGTACAACCCCCACAGTATATAACAAAACCATGTGTACAATCTCCACAGTATATAACCAAACCATGTGTACAATAATCACAGTATATAACCAAACCATGTGTACAATAATCACAGTATATAACCAAACCATGTGTACAATCTCCACAGTATATAACCAAACCATGTGTACAACCTCCACAGTATATAACCAAACCATGTGTACAATCTCCACAGTATATAACCAAACCATGTGTACAACCTCCACAGTATATAACCAAACCATGTGTACAATCTCCACAGTATATAACCAAACCATGTGTACAATAATCACAGTATATAACCAACCCATGTGTACAATAATCACAGTATATAACCAAACCATGTGTCCAATCTCCACAGTATATAACCAAACCATGTGTACAATCTCCACAATATGTAACCAAACCATGTGTACAATCTCCCCAGTATATAACCAAACCATGTGTACGATCTCCACAATATGTAACCAAACCATGTGTACAAACTCCCCAGTATATAACCAAACCATGTGTACAATCTCCACAGTATATAACCAAACCATGTGTACAATCTCCACAGTATATAACCAAACCATGTGTACAAACTCCCCAGTATATAACCAAACCATGTGTACAAACTCCCCAGTATATAACCAAACCATGTGTACAAACTCCCCAGTATATAACCAAACCATGTGTACAATAATCACAGTATATAACCAAACCATGTGTACAACCTCCACAGTATATAACCAAACCATGTGTACAATAATCACAGTATATAACCAAACCATATGTACAATAATCACAGTATATAACCAAAAAATGTGTACAATAATCACAGTATATAACCAAACCATGTGTACAATCTCCACAGTATATAACCAAACCATGTGTACAATAATCACAGTATATAACCAAACCATGTGTACAACCTCCACAGTATATAACCAAACCATGTGTACAATAATCACAGTATATAACCAAACCATATGTACAATAATCACAGTATATAACCAAAAAATGTGTACAATAATCACAGTATATAACCAAACGATGTGTACAATAATCACAGTATATAACCAAACCATGTGTACAATAATCACAGTATATAACCAAACCATGTGTACAATAATCAGAGTATATAACCAAACCATGTGTACAATAATCACAGTATATAACCAAACCATGTGTACAACCTCCACAGTATATAACCAAACCATGTGTACAATAATCACAGTATATAACCAAACCATGTGTACAATAATCACAGTATATAACCAAACCATGTGTACAACCCCCACAGTATATAACAAAACCATGTGTACAATCTCCACAGTATATAACCAAACCATGTGTACAATAATCACAGTATATAACCAAACCATGTGTACAATAATCACAGTATATAACCAAACCATGTGTACAATCTCCACAGTATATAACCAAACCATGTGTACAACCTCCACAGTATATAACCAAACCATGTGTACAATAATCACAGTATATAACCAAACCATGTGTACAATAATCACAGTATATAACCAAACCATGTGTACAATCTCCACAGTATATAACCAAACCATGTGTACAATAATCACAGTATATAACCAAACCATGTGTACAATCTCCACAGTATATAACCAAACCATGTGTACAATAATCACAGTATATAACCAAACCATGTGTACAATAATCACAGTATATAACCAAACCATGTGTACAATAATCACAGTATATAACCAAACCATGTGTACAATAATCACAGTATATAACCAAACCATGTGTGGAATCTCCACATATATAATCAAACCGTGTAGAATCTCTATGCTACTATTAAACTCTGTATTATGTGTGATTGGTGTCTTAAATGTCTTAAGATATATACTTTATAAATCTCTGTCGTATAACTTAATGCTAGCAGTTTGTGTCTTATATAGAAATATCAGTTTTGTCTGATAAATAGTGAAAATTGATCAAAATTTTACTGCAAGTGCAACGTGCCACATCCTATCTGACAAATTCAGACTTGTTTTTAATGTTGCTGATAGATCGACCTGACCAAAATAATATCAGAAGCTGCCAACCTACCAGATACTTCCTGACAAATTCAGACTTGTTTTTAATGTTGCTGAAAGATTGTGACCTAGCCAAAATGATACCAAAAGCTGCCAACCTACCAGATCATCACTGACAATTTCAGACTTGTTTTTTAATGTTGCTGAAAGATTGTGACCTAGCCAAAGTGATACCAGAAGCTGCCAACCTACCAGATCATCCCTTAATAATTCAGCCTTGTTTTTTAATATTGCCGAAAGATTGCGACCTGGCCAAAATAAAACTAAAAGCTGTCAAGCAATCAGATCATCCACTCCGTTCTATTTTGAATTTATTGGATAATGCGACTCGGTCAAAATTAAACCAGAAACTGTCAGTCAACCAGATCATCTCCGATTACTTCAACCTTGGTTTTTGAGATTGCGACCTGGCCGAAATTATAAAAGAAGCTGTCAATCGACCATATCATTCTCTTATGCCTGCTTTGAGATTGGCTGTCAACTAGGTAGCGAAAATTTATTAATGGTAGGAAGCCATTTTAATGCATGCCTGATAGCGATGGATCAATTGCCAGCTTGTCAAACCAGAACTTGTGTTTATAATTTGTATTGTGCTAACAATGTCACAATTCACCGTCCCGTCGTGGACACTCATTTCTGTATGGCAGGAAAAAGCGCCGACAAGATGCAATTCAATAAATGTAGATGTGTTTACGGATCGAACCCACGATTTCCCACGCAACGGAAACACATCACTTAATAGAAATGAAATTTGCTACTAGTTTGCAATAATGAAAACATCCATTCACGACTTCTGAATGTACAATTGATTTACAGTATTTTCAAGTTTTATAACTAATGATGTCTGCTAACTACAGAAACTAATTTGAAAGTTAACCTTGTCAATGAAACATTAATTGCTTAAGATATAGTACGTTAAATAAATCAAAATACAGAGGTCCTTTGGAAAAATCAGTATGCATCTAATGTCAATGCAAGTCAAACTGCTGATTGGTTTAAGAACAGCAGATGTCTTCAAATTTGAATTAATATCATCACTTGTTAGTTAAATTCAGATTCTTGATGAAGATTTGAAAAAAAATGTTTATTCCTTGGAATACAAATGAAACCTACATGTTTTGCTTTTCATTTACTCAAGAACGTTGACACCGTAAAAAAAAGAATGTTTTTTTCGTGGCTGATAAGCACTGGGCAGGTTCTTTCATTGATGACACCCATCAGAAGATCACTTATATTTTAACTTCAATTTTCCATGATTTTTGTTAGTTGATTTTTTGTTTGAAGTTAATAATGTTTCTAATATTAATCTGTTTTATAATATGCTAAAATCGTGATCGACAGAAGTATAGGTTTTTTATCGTTTTATTGAGCACAGCGAGTTTTAATTGTCGTTTGACTATTATGAAAATAATAGTGCGTCAGTAGAGCAGCTGTAACTCTAATTGCTTGGTCGTACATTAGCAGCTTTAACTCTAATTGCTTGGTCATCCATTAGCAGCTTTGCTTTTGGTCGTCAATAGGGCAGCTTTAACTCAAATTGCTTGGTCGTCCATTAGCAGCTTTGCTTTTGGTCGTCAGTAAGGCAGCTTTAACTCTAATTGCTTGGTCGTCCATTAGCAGCTTTGCTTATAATCGTCAGTAGGTCAGCTTTAACTCTAATTGCTTGGTCGTCAATAGGGCAGCTTTAACTCAAATTGCTTGGTCGTCCTTTAGCAGCTTTGCTTTTGGTCGTCAGTAGGGCAGCTTTAACTCAAATTGCTTGGTCGTACATTAGCAGCTTTGCTTTTGGTCGACAGTAGGTCAGCTTTAACTCTAATTGCTTGGTCGTCAATAGGGCAGCTTTCACTCTAATTGCTTGGTCGTCAATAGGGCAGCTTTAACTCTAATTGCTTGGTCGTCCATTAGCAGCTTGCTTTTGGTCGTCAGTAGGGCAGCTGTAACTCTAATTGCTTGGTCGTCAATAGGGCAGCTTTCACTCTAATTGCTTGGTCGTCAATAGGGCAGCTTTAACTCTAATTGCTTGGTCGTCCATTAGCAGCTTTGCTTTTGGTCGTAAACGGGCAGCTTTAACTCTAATTGCTTGGTCGTCAGTAAGGTAGCTTTAACTCCAATTGCTTGGTCGTACATTAGTAGCTTTGCTTTTGGTCGTCAGTAGGGCAGCTTTAACTCTAAAAATATTGCTTGGTCGTACATTAGCAGCTTTGCTTTTGGTCGTCAGTAGGTCACCTTTAACTCTAATTGCTTGGTCGTACATTAGCAGCTTTGCTTTTGGTCGTCAGTAGGTCGCCTTTAACTCTAATAGCTTGGTCGTACATTAGCAGCTTTGCTTTTGGTCGTCAGTAGGTCAGCTTTAACTCTAATTGCTTGGTCGTCCATTAGCAGCTTTGCTTTTGGTCGTAATAGGGCAGCTTTAACTCTTATTGCTTGGTCGTACATTAGCAGCTTTGCTTTTGGTCGTCACTAAGGCAGCTTTAACTCTAATTGCTTGGTCGTACATTAGCAGCTTTGCTTTTGGTCGTCAGTAAGGCAGCTTTAACTCTAATTGCTTGGTCGTACATTAGCAGCTTTGCTTTTGATCGTCAGTAGGGCGGCTTTAACTCTAATTGCTTGGTCGTCCATTAGCAGCTTTGCTTATGGTCGTCAATAGGGCAGCTTTAACTCTAATTGCTTGGTCGTACATTAGCAGCTTTGCTTTTTGTCGTCAGCAGGGCAGCTTTAACTCCAGCTTTGCTTTTGGTCTTCAATAGGGCAGCGTTGACAACATGTTTGCCTATTTCTTTAACAGAGTATGACTACACAATGTTTGCATATTTCTGTAACATGGTATGACAACAGAATGCCTGCCTATTTCTCTAACATGGTATGATAACAGAATGCCTGCGTATTTCTGTTACATCGTATGACAACAGAATACCTGCTTATTTCTGTAAGTAGAACAACATAATGCATGTTAGTTTATGTAACAGTATACGAAAACAGAATGCTTGCCCATTTCTGTAACAGAGTATGCAAACATAATCGATCGTATGGTAGTTGGTATCTTTTTAACAAACTCATAGTTTTTAAAACATTAAATGCGGACATATGGTTCATGAGTACTGATATGGTAAGTACTCCGATATTGGGATAAACAATTACACCATTTGTGTTTACACGAGGAGTAGGATTCCTCGACTGTGATATCTGCTAAAAGACAATCTCCATATGTAGGTTCCTCAATTACGATAATTGATTTGTACAAATAAGTTAACTTAATTGAATATGTTTGTAGGAGTAATTGGGCATGATGTATAATAATAGTACAAAGATCAATGTCAAAGAATTCTCACAAATTAAAATTCGTTTTTTGTTCTATAGACATTGACTGACGTCGCTTTAATTATGTAATTCGTTGATATTAAATTATTCAAATAAATTAATTTCATGTCACATGAAAAGAACTACTGATTGTTTTATTGTTTTAATGTTATACCAGCGTCCAGTTTGTATTGGGGTCGAAGTGAAAAACACCCGAATTTCAGAAGAATAACTGGCAACTCTTGTCATTAAGATATGAGTCGAGGTCCCCCATTATGATGCATTTCCACAACATCCTTGTATAAATCTTAACCGTTCGGACCTGGAGGAAGCAACGACAGAAGATTTAAAGTAATATGAAAAAGGACAACATCATTAATCCAATAAAAATTGAAATTATTTAACATAAAATTGTCTATGTGTTGATATCCATTTCTGTTCATTTGTCTAAATGTTTGAAACGTTTTCATTTAATGTATCCGACCCATAATTGAAGTTAACTTTTAATTAGATTTTTCGACCAAGAAATGTAGCTTTATTAAATTATTGTAGTGCTAATTAATGATACATTGTATATATTTTTCAATCTAATTAAAATTAGATTTCACAAGCTCCCCCTTTTTGTTATTGTCGCTGTGAAGATCTAACAACATTCCATTACAGGTCATCTCAGGACGAACTTCTGTATTAACCAATCAAAAACTGTCTTCACCAACCTTTAATGTTTGGGGAATCCTCCGTCATTATTCGAAATCTCTCTAGCATTATTGTATCTTTTTCTTATGTAAACCCGAAGTTAAGTTAAAAGCTTAAGTTTGATTGGTTAATATTTTGGGGATACCCAAATTTTTTAATTGGATAATATTTATATCAAAAGTTCAATCTGAAATTACCTGTAATGGGATGTTGTTAGATCTTCACAGCGACAATAACAAAAAAAAATGGTGGAGCTAGTGAAAGATTTAATTTTAATTAGATGGTATATTGTTTTAATTGGTTTGATGTTAATAAAATGAAAGCTAATCCAGAAAAATTTCAGGCAATTGCCATAGGGAACAAAACAAAAAATGGGAACTTGAAATTCACTTTGGATGGGCATGTAATTGAATGTGAAAATGAAATTGAACTTTTGGGAGTGACAATAGATTATCAGCTGCGTTTTAATACATACATCTCCATTATTTGTAATAAGGCCTCAAGACAGTTAAATGTTTTAAAAAGAATAGGTAAACATTTATCTAAGCTGGGAAGATTGACAATATACTATTCATTTATTTTATCAAACTTCAATTATTGTCCTATTGTTTGGCACTTTTGTGGGGAGGGTAATACTAAAAAAATGGAAAAAATTCAAGAACGTGCCTTGAGGTTTATATACGAAGATAATTCAAGTGACTATGAGACTCTTTTATACAAATCTAGAATGCCAACTTTAAAAATTAGAAGAATGAGATGTATGGCAATTGAGGTTTTTAAAATTATACATAAGAAATCACCACTGTACTTACAAGATATTATTAGTTTTAAAAATTCTAATTACTCTTTCAGAAAGGAAAACTCTGTTAATATTCCACAGGTGAGAACAACACATTATGGTTTGCATTCACTGAGATATGCTGGAGCAACACTCTGGAATGAGCTGCCTGACAACATTCGTGCAGAGGCAAACCTCAACCAATTCAAAAGCCTTATCAACAACTGGAATGGCAGTTATTGCAGATGTAGCTCCTGCAGGTCTCAGTGAATCACTCCTTTGAGCCTTCGCTTATACATGT
The DNA here is from genome assembly GCA_944474755.1 of Limnoperna fortunei. Classification (NCBI taxonomy): domain Eukaryota; kingdom Metazoa; phylum Mollusca; class Bivalvia; order Mytilida; family Modiolidae; genus Limnoperna; species Limnoperna fortunei. The sequence goes on along the minus strand of OX104120.1, from coordinate 77,234,245 downwards.
AGTATGCTGTGTTGATGCTTATTTTACTTTATCTCACATTGATATTTTGATTATTTATATTTAAGTGGTCGCTAATTCTTAGTTTTGTACTATATTTTCTATATTTAAAATGTGGATTTTAATTTCAAATTTTGATCAAGTCCTTTAGTTTATTTTTATTATCAATAGAAATAATTTTATCGTTTAACATATTTTGATAATAAATTTTAATGTCGGATTTTATATAAGTTTTAATAATTTTCAAATGTTCTAGTTTTTGCCTGTTTGTAATATATCAATGAGAAAGGAAGCAAAAGTGAACCCTGAATTAGTTCCAGCTTCAGCCAGATATTAAGTTAATTAAAATTATTCCTAATAATGGGTTTATATTAGTAATGAAAAGTCGTGCTAAATACATCATAGTTAATGTTTGTATATGCCACTCAATAGGCAATTTTGAGGCATTCTGTCTAATTCAAAGAGTATTTTTGCAATTTTTCTAATAAAAGTTCAGGGATCTACAAGAATCTGAAAGACAACCAGAGATCAAAGCTCTTTTTCGCTTTGAACTATGTTATTTACTAGTCTAAATATGTTATATAGAGAGTATCTGGCATTATTGTGTTACTAATAGAAGTAATAGGATACTCTTACATGTATATCTAGATAGTTAGTATAAGTAATAGGATACTCTTACACGTGTATCTAGATAGTTAGTATAAGTAATAGGATACTCTTACAGGTATATCTAGATAGTTAGTATAAGTAATAGGACACTCTTACACGTGTATCTAGATAGTTAGTATAAGTAATAGGATACTCTTACAGGTATATCTAGATAGTTAGTATAAGTAATAGGATACTCTTACAGGTATATCTAGATAGTTAGTATAAGGAATAGGATACTCTTACATGTATATCTAGATAGTTAGTATAAGTAATAGGATACTCTTACAGGTATATCTAGATAGTTAGTATAAGTAATAGGATACTCTTACAGGTATATCTAGATAGTTAGTATAAGTAATAGGATACTCTTACAGGTATATCTAGATAGTTAGTATAAGTAATAGGATACTCTTACACGTGTATCTAGATAGTTAGTATAAGTAATAGGATACTCTTACAGGTATATCTAGATAGTTAGTATAAGTAATAGGATACTCTTACACGTGTATCTAGATAGTTAGTATAAGTAATAGGATACTCTTACAGGTATATCTAGATAGTTAGTATAAGTAATAGGATACTCTTACAGGTATATCTAGATAGTTAGTATAAGTAATAGGATACTCTTACAGGTATATCTAGATAGTTAGTATAAGTAATAGGATACTCTTACACGTGTATCTAGATAGTTAGTATAAGTAATAGGATACTCTTACAGGTATATCTAGATAGTTAGTATAAGTAATAGGATACTCTTACAGGTATATCTAGATAGTTAGTATAAGTAATAGGATACTCTTACAGGTATATCTAGATAGTTAGTATAAGTAATAGGATACTCTTACACGTGTATCTAGATAGTTAGTATAAGTAATAGGACACTCTTACAGGTCTATCTAGATAGTTAGTATAAGTAATAGGATACTCTTACAGGTATATCTAGATAGTTAGTATAAGTAATATGACACTCTTACAGGTATATCTAGATAGTTAGTATAAGTAATAGGACACTCTTACAGGTATATCTAGATAGTTAGTATAAGTAATATGACACTCTTACAGGTATATCTAGATAGTTAGTATGAGTAATAGGATACTCTTACAGGTATATCTAGATAGTTAGTATAAGTAATAGGATACTCTTACAGGTATATCTAGATAGTTAGTATAAGTAATAGGATACTCTTACAGGTATATCTAGATAGTTAGTATAAGTAATAGGACACTCTTACAGGTATATCTAGATAGTTAGTATAAGTAATAGGATACTCTTACAGGTATATCTAGATAGTTAGTATAAGTAATATGACACTCTTACAGGTATATCTAGATAGTTAGTATAAGTAATAGGATACTCTTACAGGTATATCTAGATAGTTAGTATAAGTAATATGACACTCTTACAGGTATATCTAGATAGTTAGTATAAGTAATAGGATACTCTTACAGGTATATCTAGATAGTTAGTATAAGTAATAGGATACTCTTACAGGTATATCTAGATAGTTAGTATAAGTAATAGGATACTCTTACAGGTATATCTAGATAGTTAGTATAAGTAATAGGATACTCTTACAGGTATATCTAGATAGTTAGTATAAGTAATAGGATACTCTTACAGGTATATCTATATAGTTAGTATAAGTAATAGGATACTCTTACAGGTATATCTAGATAGTTAGTATAAGTAATAGGACACTCTTACAGGTATATCTAGATAGTTAGTATAAGTAATAGGATACTCTTACAGGTATATCTAGATAGTTAGTATAAGTTATAGGACACTCTTACAGGTATATCTAGATAGTTAGTATAAGGAATAGGATACTCTTACAGGTATATCTAGATAGTTAGTATAAGTAATAGGATACTCTTACAGGTATATCTAGATAGTTAGTATAAGTAATAGGATACTCTTACAGGTATATCTAGATAGTTAGTATAAGTAATAGGATACTCTTACAGGTATATCTAGATAGTTAGTATAAGTAATAGGATACTCTTACACGTGTATCTAGATAGTTAGTATAAGTAATAGGATACTCTTACAGGTATATCTAGATAGTTAGTATAAGTAATAGGATACTCTTACACGTGTATCTAGATAGTTAGTATAAGTAATAGGATACTCTTACAGGTATATCTAGATAGTTAGTATAAGTAATAGGATACTCTTACAGGTATATCTAGATAGTTAGTATAAGTAATAGGATACTCTTACAGGTATATCTAGATGGTTAGTATATGCCTTAATAGCAAATAAAACTTGCAGGTCTTTCTTGATAATTCTTCTGTACTTGAGACTGAAATTTGATATTTAATAAGCAGCCCTATATATTAATATTTTGAGACATTTATTTAGTTAGTAAAAAAAATCATACTTTTATAATGATGGATGGCGGCCATTTTTCACAAAACATGGACACTTTATTCAGACTATTTTGAAGTTATTATTATTGTGATTATTTTTATTAATAATTTTATTATTAAATTAACTAGTACGTTTTTACATCAATAAGGCTATTGTTATTACATTTTTGACTGTCCCGAAATAAAACTAAAAAACGGAATTTTGGACTTTGATGAACACATTGCATCTTTAATTTTACCACAATGCAGTTTGTTTCCTTTAAATTAAACTATCGAATATTAATAACAATGCTATACTAACAGTTTTCTATCAGCCTTTTATTCTTTTACTGTGTGTTAACAAGACTACAAATGTCATAGTATGTGATTGCTTATACTGGACACTTTGTTCAATATATATCATTCTTGTATACAAGCTCTTACTGCTGATTAAATTCTTCATAAATATTTGGTTCTCATGTTTTACCCCTTGTTGCATTGCAGTAATTTATTCATTAGAATATAAAGGACAATAGGACACTCTGTCTTGTTGTGTTCTGTTGACGTGATGACCGGTCGGCCTAAAGTAATAATTGATTTTCTATCAAATTGATAAATGGAATAGCATTGCCACTGCGTTTCAAAGAGAATCGTTTTATTTCAAGACATTTTGATACAATCGACTTCCTCTTTTTCACAATAATTCAACGTCAACTAAAACCGCGAAAAGACGGGAAATAGCTCTGGGCAGTTTTATGACACACATACGAAAAGCTTATAACATTTATGATAGAGTCCCGTCCTTTATTTTGTTTTCAGATAAAGAGAAAGCCGTCGGCTGTGCAGTGTGCCATTGCATATTAAATAAATATTTACGTTACGGTTGTCTGTCCGTTTGTGAAACTTAAAACTCGAACTGTTGTTATATCATTACAATATATACAACCTACATAACATAAAAAGCGAAAAGTAATCGAATAAAAAAAATCTAAAAAGAAAAAATATGCTTTTTTACGTGTTATAAACTGTATATTGATCGCTTCAAATAAACAAGCTTACCTGATAAAGAAACTATGTTCATCGTAGAATATAATATACAAACAAATTTAATAAATAAACTGTATGTTGATCGTTGAATATAAACTAATTAATCTCAGAAAAACGGAATGCTGATCGCTGAACGTGGACAAAATCATCTCGTAAATGAACTGTAGTATATCGCTTAAAATAAACCGACTCATCTTATGAAGACACTGTATGTTGTATTTAATAAAGATACAGGATATATTATATAAGTGTCTAATGAATTAACCAAACAATGTCGATGTCTGTATACAAAACATCCAAGTACCACTACTGATGGGATATTTATCCAAAAAAATCTATGTATAACTAATAATGTACACATCAACTAACGTATCTGATGGACTTTATATTGTAAACATTGCCTAACGTATCTGATGGACTTTATATTGTAAACATTGATTAACGTATCTGATGGACTTTATACTGTAAACATTGCTTAACGTATCTGATTAGAATTTTATACTGTTAACATTGCCTAACGTATCTGATGGGGCGTTTATACTGTAAACATTGCCTAACGTATATGATTGGACGTTTATACTAAAACATTGCCTAACGTATCTGATGGGACGATTATACAGTAAACATCGATTAACGTATCTGTTGGACGTGAATGCTAAAAACATCGACTAGTGTATCTGACGAGATGTTTATACTTAATTAAAATATTCACTCACATATTTAAGAGTCATTTAAAGGGACGTTATACTTCGACTAACGTAGCTGATATGACGTTTATACCGTAAACATCGACTAAAGTATCTGATGGGACGTTTATACTGTAAACATCGACTAGCGTATCTGATGAGACGTTTTTGCTGTAAACATCGACTAACGTATCTGATGGGACTTTTATACTGTAAACATCGACGAACTTGCCTCATGGGACGGTTATACTATAAATATCGACCAAATTAGCCGATAGGACGTTTACACTGTAAACATCGACTAACGTATCTGATGGGACGTTTATACTGTTAACATTGACTAACGTATCTGATGGGAAATTTATACTGTGCTTATACATCGACTAACTTGTCTCATGGGACGTTTACACTGTAAATATCGAATAACGTATCTGATGGGACGTTTATACTGTAAACACCGACTAACGAATCTGATGTAAAGTTTATACTGTAAACTTCGACTAACACATCTGATGGGAGATTTATACTGTACAGTCAAATCGACTAACGTATCTTATGGGATTTTTATACTGTAAACATAGACAACGTATCTGATTGGACGTTTAGACTGTAAACATCGACTAATGCATCTGATGGTACATTTAAACTGTAAACATCGACTAACACATCTGATGGGACATTTATAGTGTTAAAATAGACTAACGTATCTTATGGGATATTTATACTGTAAATATCGACTAACGTATTTGATGGAAAGTTATATGTAAACATCGACTAACGCATCTGTTGGAAAGTTTATACTGTAAACATCGACTAACACATCAGATGGGATATTTTTTACCGTAAACATCGACTAACGTATCTGATGGACTTTATACAGTAAACATTGCTTAACGTATCTGATTAGACGTTTATACTGTTAACATTGCCTAACGTATCTGTTGGGGCGTTTATACTGTAAACATTACCTAACGTATCTGATTGGACGTTTATACTAAAAACATTGCCTAACGTATCTGATGGGACGATTATACTGTAAACATCGATTAACGTATCTGGTGGACGTGAATGCTAAAAACATAGACTAGTCTATCTGATGAGAGGTTATACTTAATTAAAATATTGACTCACATATTTAAAGGGACGTTATACTTCGACTAACGTATCTGATGGGACCTTTATACTGTAAACATCGTCTAAAGTTTCTCATGTGACATTTATACTGTTAACATTGACTAACGTATCTTATGGGACGTTTATACTGTAAATATTGACTAAAGTATCTGATGGGACGTTTATACTGTAAACATCGACTAACTTATCTGATGGGACGTTTTTTGCTGTAAACATTGACTAACGTATCTGATGGGACTTTTATACTGTAAACATCGACGAACTTGTCTCATGAGGTTTTTTTTATACTGTAAATATCGACTTTCGTATCTTATGGGACGTTTATGCTATCATATGCAACTATTACTGTCATAATTAGGTTCGATATCTCTGTTTGTCAATAAACGACTGTTGTGTATCATTAACACCAAAATTTTTTAATATATCAAATTGCTGTTATTATTAATAAAATTATTTTTTTTAAACATATTTTTTTTATTAATTGACAATTTTTTCCATTTTTTATATATACTTTTATTTTGTATCTTTATCATTTATGGAGTTCCTCGTTTAATTATTGTTGTTTCCCCGTGGCATCATAATTTTTTTTATACTAAAAAAATACTACTATAGTTCATAATTTAATACAATTAATGCATTAATGAATTATGGTTACATAATAAACATTTGTGACAGTTGTGTTATTTAGAACACCTTTAATGTATTGAAATTTAACCCATGCTGTGTCTTCCTGATAAAGCTTGTACTGCCATAAACTTGTATTATCTGTACAGGATGTTTATTGAACACCTTTTTCCTTAAAACTTGAATTTTGAATACCTTTATGACTGAGAAAAATGTGCCAAAAATGGGGATATTTTTGTAATTAACTTTTACATAAATACTTTATAAATGTTTATCACAAAGTTAATTACCACATTTTCAATTCAAGACAATGCAATTGCAGTTAGTTTTTTCTAACAGTATTTTATTAGTCAAATACCCCTAAAGTACTTTTTGTTTAATTATTAAAATATTAAACATGTTACAAATTTCTGAGATATAATTAAACCATAAATATGCCACACAACCCTGTCCCTTTTCTGAACCACGTTGTCTGAACTGCGCCATGTTAAAAATTGTAAAATGAGTTAATTTCAAACGAAATGGGAAGTATGAAGATCCTAAATTAAAGTGTTAAAAATGTCAAAATTCAATACATTAATATGTCTACTTTTTGTATATATGTGCAAAACTATGTTTATACGAACTGTATTTATGCAATTTATATCAGAAGTGGAGCATATTTGACAATTTTCCATTGAAACAATGTTACCAGAAGGCAGAAAATAAGGCTTTTTTCAAACAAAATGGGAAGTATTTTGCAAGTAATTTAAACTGATAAAATTCATATCATTCGAAAGATAAGAAACTGTAGAACTGGGAACAATGTGCAAAACATATTATATTTTATTTATTTAACAAGATATCGGCGTTTTTTCAAATCGTCCCATTGATCATCTATTGAGTGGAAAATCCAATATGGCTGACAACAATACGTCACAGAAGTCACGTGATGTCGCTAATAGTCTTCTAATGTATCTTATGGGACGTTTTTCCGACGCAGTCGGTATTATATTCACTTTTTACCCTTTGACCTCATGACACTTCACCTCTCGTAATTCTGTTTCTTGATTGGTTAAAAACCAATTGGACGGGGGTTCGGAACAGGGTAGTAAATTGGACAGGGGCTCGGAACAGGGTGGTAATTCACCTTTCGTGTACTATTATTATTAGATTTTACCGTCTGTTTGTTTATAAAATTATTTCATAGTGCAATTTAAGTATAAAGAACAATAGAGATGGGCTGCAGTTTGTAAAATTTTATATCAAACAACTTGTACAAAAATGTTAAATATTTTTTATTTGAAGTACAGCGCAAATTAAATGCATATTAACACGCTGGATTTTAGCGGGCTTTTATGGAGGATAAAAAAGACGAAGAGACGAAATTTTAATTAATTTCTAAATACAAATTAACAATCATTTTATATTCATGTTGATATTAAATTAAATGTATTATTGTTCTTGGGCGTCCGTCGTAGTACACACATAGATAGAGAGTTGTGGCTCTAATTGAAAAGTATACTTTGCTTATTCAGTAAATTTTAAACTATAAACATTTTATTAAAAAATTTCTAATATTTAATTTGTTTACATTATTGTATAACTGCTTTGGTGCTCGCAGAAAAACTTCATTTCTATATCTTAGGCATTGGGTTTCAATACATAACATCAATCAACTTTCTGGAATACATGTACATGTACAGCAAAGTACATGTAGTTGTATGTACATTATCAATTTTAACGGTATGCTTGGTAAATCTGTTAATATCGAAAACACGTAAATAAAAGGGGGCACACATGTATAAATGAATAATTTCAAACTCGTTTCATCTGGGACTAGTGTTAATTTATAGGTTCATGATTTCATTCACGTAGTAATAATTGTCCGTCAGTACTTCCCTCAAAAAATTTCCATCAAACATTTCTGGTCTATTGAAACGGGGAATTTGTATGACAATAAAGGCGATTCGTAGTTCAATGCATAACGCAATTTATATCTTTACTGCGTCGGTTATCTTTTTTAAAGATAGTACTTGTTACTATAAACATCGACTAACATATCTGATGGGACTTTTATACTGTAAACATCGACGAACTTGTATCATGGGACGTTTATGCTATAAATATCGATTAACGTATTTCATAGGACGTTTATACTGAAAGCATCGACTAACGTATCTGATGGGAGTTTATACTGTAAACATCGACTAACACATCTGATGGAAAGTTTATACTGGAAATATGGACTAACACATCTGATGGGGGATTTATACTGTTAACATCGACTAACGTATTTTATGGGAAGTTTATACTGTAAACATCGACTTACGTATCTGATGGGTCGTTTATACTGTAAACATCGATTAACGTATCTGATGGGAAGTTTATACTGTTAACATAGACAACGTATCTGATAGGACGTTTACATTGTAAACATCGACTAACCTATTTGATTTTTCGTTTATACTGCGTATCAGATAGGACATTTATACTGTTAAAACCGACTACCGTATTAGAATGAACTTTTATTGAAAACATTAGTACAAATACTAATGAGGTGTTTATACTATAAACATCGACTAACGTATCTGATTGGACGTTTATGCTCATACATGTAACTTCAAAGTATAGCTAAAGATATGTTCATTATGAAAATATCAAATTAAAACTACTGATGTGATGTTTATCCTAAAAACATTTACTAACGTATCTGAAGGTATGTTAATACTATAAACATTGACTAACTTGTCTTACATACAGATACAATGTTGAGTTAAAACATTATGTTTGTGGAATTTCCCTCAATTTGTTATGCAGTGTAAATAAGACTAGGTTTAATATTTAATTAAAAGTAAGGCTATAGTTTATTGTCAACAAAACTATTACCAATTAGCTCATTTTATGTTTTTATTAATAGTTTTACCACTAATGCATCTTGCATTTTAAGATATTTTCAGGGCCAATTCCATTTTCCAGCAAACAAGACTAGTGCTACCAAGGCAAATTAAAAGTCGATTTATTATCTTGAATACCATCGATAATGAATAATCATATAATATTAATTTCTGTTGACGATCGGTGTTAGGGATAGACAATTTGTATACAATTTTAAAGAGTAGAATGAAAGCATGCAGACCTAGTCTGCTGGAATCAGAATAAAATAACTGACGTCTTTTACCGAGACTTCTATTATCAACCTTGAACCACTTACTGTGACTTTTTCATTCACACTATGTGGCCCCATTTTCCATTTTTCCAGCTTGAGCCAGTAATTCGTTTTTCACTTATCCTCCGAGGTCCACTTTTGTCCAGGTTAAAGTTCTTTGCATTTTTTCACTCAGCTACTGAGGCTCCTTTTTGTCAACCATTAACCACTTACAGTACCTTTTTCACGCATTCACTGATGTCCCATTTTTATTAACTTTAAACACTTACTACTTTTTCAGGTAGTTCGAGAATCCTCTGCCGTCCAACGCTTTTTTTGCGTGGTCCCACGCAAAGAAAGCGTTGGACGGCAGAGGATTCTCGGACTATTTTTCAGGCTGCCACCAAGCCCCCTTTTGTCTAACTTTAACAACTTTCCTTTCACCCATCCAACGAGGATCCTTTTGTCTAACTTAAACAACATTCCTTTCACCCAGCCACCAAGGTTTTTTTGCCTAACAAACAACTTTCCTTTCACCCAGCCAACGAGGCTACTTATTGTCTCACAAACAACATTCCTTTCACCCAGCCAACGAGGATCCTTTTTGTCTAACAAACAACATTCCTCTCACTCAGCCAACGAGGCTTCTTTTTGTCTAACAAACAACTTTCCTTTCACCCAGCCAACGAGGATCCTTTTTGTCTAACAAACAACATTCCTTTCACCCAGCCAATGAGGATCCTTTTGTCTAACAAACAACATTCCTCTCACTCAGCCAACGAGGCTTCATTTTGTCTAACAAACAACTTTCCTTTCACCCAGCCAACGAGGATCCTTTTTGTCTAACAAACAACATTCCTTTCACCCAGCCAACGAGGATCCTTTTTGTCTAACAAACAGCTTTCCTTTCACCCAGCCACCAAGGATCCGTTTTGTCTAACAAACAACTTTCCTTTCACAAAGACAACGAGGATCCTTTTTGTCTAACAAACAACTTTCCTTTCACCCAGCCACCAAGGATCCTGTCATTGATCACCTGTGATACCCTAACATTATAACATGGTGTTACTGACTCCTGTCATTGATCACCTGTGATACCCTAATAACATGGTGTTACTGACTCCTGTCATTGATCACCTGTGATACTCTAACATTACAACATGGTGTTACTGACTCCTGTCATTGATCCCCTGTGATACTCTAACATTACAACATGGTGTTACTGACTCCTGTCATTGATCACCTGTGATACCCTAACATAATAACATGGTGTGACTGACTCCTGTCATTGATCACCTGTGATACCCTAACATTATAACATGGTGTTACTGACTCCTGTCATTGATCACCATTGATACCCTAACATTATAACATGGTGTTACTGACTCCTGTCATTGATCACCTGTGATACCCTAACATTATAACATGGTGTTACTGACTCCTGTCATTGATCACCTGTGATACCCTAACATTATAACATGGTGTTACTGACTCCTGTCATTGATCACCTGTGATACCCTAACATTATAACATGGTGTTACTGACTCCTGTCATTGATAACCTGTGATACCCTAACATCATAACATGGTGTTACTGACTCCTGTCATTGATCACCTGTGATACCCTAATATTATAACATGGTGTTACTGACTCCTGTCATTGATCACCTGTGATACCCTAACATTATAACATGGTGTTACTGACTCCTGTCATTGATCACCTGTGATACCCTAACATTATAACATGGTGTAACCGACTCCTGTCATTGATCACATGTGATACCCTAATAACATGGTGTGACTGACTCCTGTCATTGATCACCTGTGATACCCTAACCCTAACATAATAACATGGTGTTACTAACTCCTGTCATTGATCACCTGTGATACCCTAACATTATAACATGGTGTTACCGACTCCTGTCATTGATCACATGTGATACCCTAATAACATGGTGTGACTGACTCCTGTCATTGATCACCTGTGATACCTAATATTATAACATGGTGTTACCGACTCCTGTCATTGATCACCTGTGATACCCTAATAACATGGTGTGACTGACTCCTGTCATTGATCACCTGTGATACCCTAACCCTAACATAATAACATGGTGTTACTGACTCCTGTCATTGATCACCTGTGATACCCTAACATAATAACATGGTGTGACTGACTCCTGTCATTGATCACCTGTGATACCCTAACATAATAACATGGTGTTACTGACTCCTGTCATTGATCACCTGTGATACCCTAACATTATAACATGGTGTTACTGACTCCTGTCATTGATCACCTGTGATACCCTAACATAATAACATGGTGTGACTGACTCCTGTCATTGATCACCTGTGATACCCTAACATAATAACATGGTGTTACTGACTCCTGTCATTGCTCACCTGTGATACCCTAACATTATAACATGGTGTTACTGACTCCTGTCATTGATCACCTGTGATACCCTAACATTATAACATGGTGTTACCGACTCCTGTCATTGATCACATGTGATACCCTAATAACATGGTGTGACTGACTCCTGTCATTGATCACCTGTGATACCTAATATTATAACATGGTGTTACCGACTCCTGTCATTGATCACCTGTGATACCCTAATAACATGGTGTGACTGACTCCTGTCATTGATCACCTGTGATACCCTAACATTATAACATGGTGTTACTGACTCCTGTCATTGATCACCTGTGATACCCTAACATAATAACATGGTGTGACTGACTCCTGTCATTGATCACCTGTGATACCCTAACATAATAACATGGTGTTACTGACTCCTGTCATTGCTCACCTGTGATACCCTAACATAATAACATGGTGTTACTGACTCCTGTCATTGATCACCTGTGATACCCTAACATAATAACATGGTGTGACTGACTCCTGTCATTGATCACCTGTGATACCCTAACATAATAACATGGTGTGACTGACTCCTGTCATTGATCACCTGTGATACCCTAACATTATAACATGGTGTTACTGACTCCTGTCATTGATCACCTGTGATACCCTAACATAATAACATGGTGTGACTGACTCCTGTCATTGATCACCTGTGATACCCTAACATAATAACATGGTGTTACTGACTCCTGTCATTGATCACCTGTGATACCCTAACATAATAACATGGTGTTACTGACTCCTGTCATTGATCACCTGTGATACCCTAACATAATAACATGGTGTGACTGACTCCTGTCATTGATCACCTGTGATACCCTAACATAATAACATGGTGTTACTGACTCCTGTCATTGATCACCTGTGATACCCTAACATTATAACATGGTGTTACTGACTCCTGTCATTGATCACCTGTGATACCCTAACATAATAACATGGTGTTACTGACTCCTGTCATTGATCACCTGTGATACCCTAACATAATAACATGGTGTGACTGACTCCTGTCATTGATCACCTGTGATACCCTAACATAATAACATGGTGTGACTGACTCCTGTCATTGATCACCTGTGATACCCTAACCCTAACATAATAACATGGTGTTACTGACTCCTGTCATTGATCACCTGTGATACCCTAACATAATAACATGGTGTTACTGACTCCTGTCATTGATCACCTGTGATACCCTAACATTATAACATGGTTTCACTTTAACATGTCGGTTACCAGTACTTCCTATATTTCGTTTCAATTATATAACAACAAATAATAATGGATATAAATGGTGCTATAGAAATAGAAGTTTATCAATAAAGTAGCAATAACTTTATGAATGACCGAGTTTATTGGCTATTAAGTATTATTTATTTCTTTATGTAATGTTGTGTAACGCTGTGATTAATTAAGACTCGATTGTATAATCTGTCGATCGTTTTCGGGTAAAATATGGATCTCTATGGTCTCTATGAAAGATAATACCATAAGGGTAATTGTGGCAGGTTATAAGGGTCTCTGTTGCAAGTTATACAATAGAGGTCGGTATTGCAAGATCCACAATAAACGTCCCATGGCAGGTCATTCAATATAAATTTTTATGGCAGGTGATACAATATGGGGTTTATGGTATGGTATACACTGTGGTCCTAATGACAGAGTGTACAGTATGGTTCTTAATGACAGAATAATTCTTATATGATTTGCATATTAAGAAAAAGTTTATAAGACTGGTCGAGATTACTTCCGGTAGACGTTGTCATCGGAATGTATCTTTTGATGAAGACTTAATTTATTGATGGGAAATGACGTTGGCTGAACTACTTACTGGTAGAGTAACCAGTGTAAACAAAGATGGAGGCATTCAGTATCTACGGCTATCAAATTACAAATTATTTGTTTGATGAATATACATTAATTATTTGTTTAATTACAAAACTTTTTTGTGACCGATTAAGAAAATAAAATTTATCGATTTAAGTTAAAACTTAGTTGTGTGTTAATTTGTATTAAAATTAGAAAATGGTTTATGGAATAACATTTTTAAGTAAAATTAACGAAATATTTACATGTCAATCCCGCTGCCGAAATATGAAATAAAAACTCTGAATTGGGATTACATTAGGTCGATTAAATTTCTTAATGTAATTTTAAAGAATTATCAGGATGGAACAACATTTTTAATGGATTCAAGACCAACTCAACTCTTCATGACAGGTTGATATACAGATAAATCCATTGAAAACGGTGTTCAATCCTATATTATCCAGTATGATTCTTTATGACCAGGTATACAATATTTTCTGCGTGGCAGATTGATATACAGATAAATCAATTGAAATAGTGTTTAATCCTATATTATCCAGTATGATTCTATATGACCAGGTATACAATATTATCTTCATGGCAGGTTGTACAATATGGGCTAATAGAAGGCTATAAGATAAGTTTCTTTACAGCAGGTACTAGTAATACACTATGGGTCTTCATAGCACGTTATACAATATAGGTCTTAAAAAGCAGATTATACAATATAGTCTTAATGGCAGATTGTACAATATAGTCTTAATGGCAGATTGTACAATATAGTCTTAATGGCAGATTGTACAATATAATCTTAATGGCAGATTGTACAATATAGTCTTAATGGCAGATTGTACAATATAATCTCAATGGCAGATTGTACAATATAATCTTAATTGCAGATTGTACAATATAATCTTAATGGCAGATTGTACAATATAATATATAATCTTAATGGCAGATTGTACAATATAATCTTAATGGCAGATTGTACAATATAGTCTTAATGGCAGATTGTACAATATAATCTCAATGGCAGATTGTACAATATAATCTTAATGGCAGATTGTACAATATAATCTTAATGGCAGATTGTACAATATAATCTCAATGGCAGATTGTACAATATAGTCTTAATGGCAGATTGTACAATATAATCTCAATGGCAGATTGTACAATATAATCTTAATGGCAGATTGTACAATATAATCTTAATGGCAGATTGTACAATATAATATATAATCTTAATGGCAGATTGTACAATATAATCTTAATGGCAGATTGTACAATATAATCTTAATGGCAGATTGTACAATATAATCTTAATGGCAGATTGTACAATATAGTCTTAATGGCAGATTGTACAATATAATCTCAATGGCAGATTGTACAATATAATCTTAATGGCAGATTGTACAATATAGTCTTAATGGCAGATTGTACAATATAATCTTAATGGCAGATTGTACAATATAATCTTAATGGCAGATTGTACAATATCTTAATGGCAGATTGTACAATATAATCTTAATGGCAGATTGTACAATATAATCTTAATGGCAGATTGTACAATATAGTCTTAATGGCAGATTGTACAATATAGTCTTAATAGCAGATTGTACAATATATAGTCTTAATGGCAGATTGTACAATATGGTCTTAATGGCAGTTTTATAAAACATGATTTGGCGAGAACGGCATGCCACAAGTATTCGATTTAAAAATATCAATTAAAACTATTTGCATACTGACACGTTAAGACATGATTGCTAGCTTTAACATATCTTAACAACGATCTTTTTAGTATGAAATGTCATTGGTGACACTGATGTGAATTGATATTTAATTTGAACTATACGAAACATTTAATATATATTGGATAATGAATTATAATCGCGTCAGCTACAATGTCCGGTTGCAAAATCTTAAAACCATGCAAACCTTTTTCTTTGGCTAAATCCTAGCAACTCTCAAAGCACATTTTTTAAGCAAAAAAAGAACAATTTCTTTTAAAGGACCATTTTCAAACCAAGCAAACAATTACAAGGTTTCAAGGATCGGCTGAAACCCAAGCACAAATTTTAAAAAATCTTTACAGAGAAAGGCTTAAGTCAAGCATTGGTATTACTAGGCAAAAATAAAAACAAAATCTTTCATGAGTTAACCTAAAAATACGCAATTATAAAAAAAATGTTGTAAATGAGAAGCTAAAGCCAAGCAAATCAAATACAATATTTCGAAGAAAGGGCAAAAACTGAGCAAAATTAAAAACAATCTTTCAAACTATATCCAAGCAATATAACAAATTTAAAAAAAAAAAAAAACAATACCAATAATGTTAAAGAAAACTCATTTAAAATTCAGACTGAAAACAAAGAAAAAAATTAACAATTTCAAATGACAGGCTTAACCTAAGCAAAGATCGAAAGGGAAAAAAATATATTTAAAAGAGAGGCTAGCCAACCTATGACATGTTTAAAACCAAGCAAAATTAAAAACAAATCTTTTAAAGGACAGGTTGAAAACAAAAAGTTAAAAAATAATTTCAAAATAATATTGAAAGAAGAAAAAAGAGGGGGGGTCATGTTTAACGTTAAAATTGACCAGGTATTTAAGGAGAGAAGATACAAAAGAAAGCAGAAAGGGAGACGAGCACTGCTATGACAAGCTTAAAATTGTTATCATGTTTAATAAATTGCTGCACTGCTAGGACAAGCTTAAAATTGTCATCATGTTTAATTGCTGCAATGCTAAAAACAAGCTTAAAATTGTCATCATGTTTAATAAATTGCTGCACTGCTAGGACAAGCTTAAAATTGTCATCATGTTTAATTGCTGCACTGCTAGGACAAGCTTTAAACTGTTATCATGTTTAATAAATTGCTGCACTGCTAGGACAAGCATAAAATTGTTATCATGTTTAATTGCTGCAATGCTAAAAACAAGCTTAAAATTGTCATCATGTTTAATTGCTGCACTGCTAGGACAAGCTTAAAATTGTCATCATGTTTAATTGCTGCACTGCTAGGACAAGGTTAAAATTGTCATCATGTTTAATTGCTGCACTGCTAGGACAAGCTTAAAATTGTCATCATGTTAATTACTGCACTGCTAGGACAAGCTTAAAATTGTCATCATGTTTAATTGTTGCACTGCTAGGACAAGCTTTAAATTGTTATCATGTTTAATAAATTGCTGCACTGCTAGGACAAGCTTAAAATTGTTATCATGTTTAATTGCTGCAATGCTAAAAACAAGCTTAAAATTGTCATCATGTTTAATTGCTGC
This sequence comes from Limnoperna fortunei, assembly GCA_944474755.1. NCBI lineage: Eukaryota > Metazoa > Mollusca > Bivalvia > Mytilida > Modiolidae > Limnoperna > Limnoperna fortunei. The sequence goes on along the minus strand of OX104120.1, from coordinate 77,217,103 downwards.
ACTGCTAGGACAAGCTTAAAATTGTCATCATGTTTAAATTGCTGCACTGCTAGGACAAGCTTAAAATTGTCATCATGTTTAATTGCTGCACTGCTAGGACAAGCTTAAAATTGTCATCATGTTTAACTGCTGCACTGCTAGGACAAGCTTAAAATTGTCATCATGTTTAATTGCTGCACTGCTAGGACTAGCTTAAAATTGTCATCATGTTTAATTGCTGCACTGCTAGGACAAGCTTTAAATTGTCATCATGTTTAATTGCTGCACTGCTAGGACAAGCTTTAAATTGTCATCATGTTTAATCGCTGCACTGCTAGGACAAGCTTTAAATTGTCATCATGTTTAATTGCTGCACTGCTAGGACAAGCTTAAAATTGTCATCATGTTTAATAAATTGCTGCACTGCTATGACAAGCTTAAAATTGTCATCATGTTTAATTGTTGCACTGCTAGGACAAGCTTAAAATTGTCATCATGTTTAATTGTTGCACTGCTAGATCAAGTTTAAAATTGTCATCATGTTTAATTGTTGCACTGCTAGGACAAGCTTAAAATTGTCATCATGTTTAATTGCTGTACTGCTAGGACAAGCTTAAAATTGTTATCATGTTTAATTGCTGCAATGCTAGGACAAGCTTTAAATTGTTATTATGTTTAATAAATTGCTGCACTGCTAGGACAAGCTTAAAATTGTCATCATGTTTAATTGTTGCACTGCTAGGACAATCTTAAAATTGTCATCATGTTTAATTGTTGCACTGCTAGGACAAGCTTAAAATTGTCATCATGTTTAATTGACAAGATTTAAATTGTAATGTTTCAGTTTCTACTAAAATTTTAATGTCTTTAATATCCACATACAATGTAATTAGGTTTTCTAAATAACTCAGCACGTGACCGATGTACAGAGGACAATTCATAAAAAAGTCAATCGAATCCTCAAATACATGACCGCTGCTACATCATCAGTTTACCCTAAAGAGGTCGCCGTTTAGGTTGCTTGATCTATGTCTCAGTTTAGTATGTAATATATTTAGTTATCTATTACCAGCCAGATCGAAATTTGGAGGCTTCACAAGATATTTTTTCTTTTAAATAGTTGGTACGATTCTGTGTTTCTTAAAGATTCGTTAAGTGATTCCATCTTTGAATTGTTGAAGAAAACAAAGAGTTAGCATTATAGCTGCAGTGTCTTCTGTCTATGTAAACTAATTTTGCGTTCTTAAATTCACGACATTTTCCTTATAAAATGGGGAAAAAACAATCACTCAAGTATGAAGGACAGTTATTATATGTTTTATTTTGTGAAACAAATTCAATTTTACTTCTTTTTCTCCTATATTGATGCGTTTCACATTGGTTTCAAAATATAATGATTCAATACTCACAGTTATTGTTCTTACAGCCTCGTTATGAACTTGTTTTTGTTTATTTTTATCTGAACAGAACAGCCATCCCAAGGCTCACAAGATTTTTTTCAGATGGGGAGAATATAAGTAAAATAAATTTGTTTAAGATTTGATCTTCTTAAACTGAATTTAAAATTTTAATTGTTCAATTTTGAAATGTTACACAATATTAAGTCATTGTAGAATTATAATCATCTTAAAGATGAAAATCATCTTAAAGAGTTTCTTATTTAAAATAAGCATGTTCTATTAGGATACATAGTTACTGGTTAGACAATGCTACATGAAAACAGCCGTTTGGTCTCAATCCGAACAATAGCATTGCTCCGAGTTATACAGACAAAATGTATTGTTTGGTATTCAACAGTATCACACGTAACCATTATATAATTCACCATTTAAAACACAATTATCGCGGTCGTTTGCGTAATTAAAATCCAGCAAGAATATTAATTATGGGCAAAAATAAACCATATTATTACTAGTTTCCGACAATTAGAAGCACTTTTCCACCATTTTACAATGACCGTAAAATGATGGTATCGATACCGTTATCTTAATCTATTTCATGTTACGCTGCGCAAATAAAACAATTATTTAGTCATTATGGCCTCGTTGTCAACACCTACTTTACTAATTTTACAAAGACCGAAATAATAAAACATTAATAGCGCCGTCAGTTAAAGCATAAATGTTATAACGTATGCATTTCAATAATTGATTAATGCTTCTTCCGATTTTGGTTTCAACTGTTATAATCAGTTAACGCCCAGAAATTGTCAACTATCGAATTTATCGAAGAAACTTTCAAGCAATGAAAAAAGACAAAGTTGAGAAATTACTGACATATAAGAATTTTCTATTTATAAAAGGTTAAAGATGTACTTCCTGTAAATTAAACCACATAGTGCATTGAGAAAGTGAACGTAACTATAATAACAACCACAAAACGATGGAATACAGTTCAAAATAACATAGAGGAAGTAAAAATGGTCCAGTTTGTAATCAGCAATGTTGATGTAAATAAAAATACTTTTGAAACATTATAAGATCATTATTCCAGCAGATAAACGGTAACCGTGATAACAAAATAAATATTATAAAAATAAAACAGTATGTAAGAATGTGCTGCAGTAAAATTTTCGGAAATTGACATTTCAGTTTAAATAAATAACTACTGATAATTGTAATTCAGAAAAAGCGAAGCTTAATCAAAGGCTACTGAGGATTAACATTCAAAAGCTACTGAGGCATAACCACGTGGGCGTAACAATCAAAAGCTACTGAGCCTTAACATTCATAAGCTACTGAGGCGAAACAATCACAAGCTACTGAGGCTTAACATTCAACAGCTACTAAGGAATACATTCAAAAGCTACTGAGGCGTAACAATCAAAAGCTACTGAGGCTTAACATTCAAAAGCTACAGAGACGAAACAATCAAAATCTACTGAGGATTTACATTCAAAACTACAGAAGCGTAACAATCAAAAGCTACTGAGGCTTAACATTCAAAAGCTACTGAGGCGTAACAATCAAAAGCTACTTTAGGCGTAACATTCAAAAGCTACTGAGGCGTAACAATCAAAAGCTACTGAGGATTAACATTCAAAAGCTACTGAGGCTTAACATTCAAAAGCTACGGAGGCGAAACAATAAAAAAGCTACTAAGGAATACATTCAACAGCTACTGAGGCGTAACAGTAAATAGCTACTTAGGAATACATTCAAAGGCTACTGAGGCCTTATAATCAAAAGCTACTGTGGCTTAACATTCAAAAGCTACTGAGACGTAACATTCAAAAGCTACTGAGACGTAACAATCAAAAGCTACTGAAAATTATCGGAAATTAACATTTCAGTTTAAATAAATAACTTGATTGAAGTTGTGCACCTGCTATTGTAGAAATGTTTCAGATTTTTTTTCATAATTTTCCAGACTGGGGAACTGAGTTATTTTTCAAAACATTTGCAGAAAACAGTACCTATTTAGTGTAATCAACTCCTCCTACAGTTTTCAATCCAAATCTCTAAAACTTCACAGAAAGATTGCACATGTATTGAAGATTTTTTTCCACATTTTCCAGACCGTCGAAATTAGTCATTTTTGAGAACTTTTGCAGAAGACAGGGCCTATATTTGTAATCAATTTCTACATTTTTTACACAAAACTACAAATTGTAAACCATTCCCTAGTTATTGAGCCAATTGCTTCGCAACCCGGCCATTTCAGACTTTTGCTATTTTTTATTAAACAACACTATTACATGCCTTATAGCCATGTCCAAATCTTTAGAAAATATATTTAAAATTATTCTTGATATTTTAATTATATTATTATTCCGATATTCGAACGTATTGCTATGCAGATTGTAAACCGGAAGTAGAAAGTATACATTAGTCGAATTATATGCCATGGCTTTTTATTTTGGTTTTGATGTTTTTTTTTAATAAAACACATTAACTACTTTACATAATATGCAAAACAACTTAATTTAATCCCGTCAATAAATTTTTTTTTCTGAGATGGCTTTGAGAGTCATGTGCTGAGTTTTCTATGAATGCCATTTACTCAGTCTTAAAAATGAAAATAATCATAAACTTAATGAAAAATTTTAATGGTGTGTATATGAAAAACAAATTGTAAAGATGAAATGTGTACTTGGCTATAACAGCGATAGTCATCATAATGGTAAAGATGAAACGTGTACTTGGCTATAACAGCGATAGTCATCATAATGGTAAAGGTGACATGTGTACTTGGCTATAACAGCGATAGTCATCATAATTGTAAAGATGAAACGTGTACTTGGCTATAACAGCGATAGTCATCATAATGGTAAAGATGCAATGTGTACTTGGCTATAACAGCGATAGTCATCATAATTGTAAAGGTGACACGTGTACTTGGCAATAACAGCGATAGTCATCATAATGGTAAAGATGAAACGTGTACTTGGCTATAACAGCGATAGTCATCATAATTGTAAAGGTGACACGTGTACTTGGCAATAACAGCGATAGTCATCATAATGGCAAAGATGACACCTGTACTTGGCAATAACAGCGATAGTCATCATAATGGTAAAGAAGACACGTGTACTTGGCTATAACAGCGATAGTCATCATAATGGTAAAGAAGACACGTGTGCTTGACTATAACAGCGATAGTCATCATAATGGTAAAGATGAAACGTGTACTTGGCTATAACAGCGATAGTCATCATAATTGTAAAGGTGACACGTGTACTTGGCAATAACAGCGATAGTCATCATAATTGTAAAGATGACACGTGTACCTTGGCAATAACAGCGATAGTCATCATAATGGTAAAGGTGACATGTGTACTTGGCTATAACAGCGATAGTCATCATAATGGTAAAGGTGACACGTGTACTTGGCTATAACAGCGATAGTCATCATAATGGTAAAGGTGACATGTGTACTTGGCTATAACAGCGATAGTCATCATAATTGTAAAGATGAAACGTGTACTTGGCTATAACAGTGATAGTCATCATAATGGTAAAGATGCAATGTGTACTTGGCTATAACAGCGATAGTCATCATAATTGTAAAGGTGACACGTGTACTTGGCAATAACAGCGATAGTCATCATAATGGTAAAGATGAAACGTGTACTTGGCTATAACAGCGATAGTCATCATAATGGTAAAGATGACACGTGTACTTCGCTATAACAGCAATAGTCATCATAATGGTTAAGATGACACGTGTACTTGGCTATAACAGCGATAGTCATCATAATGGTAAAGGTGACGCGTGTACTTGGCTATAACAGCGATAGTCATCATAATGGTAAAGATGACACGTGTACTTGGCTATAACAGCGATAGTCATCATAATGGTAAAGATGACACGTGTACTTGGCTATAACAGCGATAGTCATCATAATGGTAAAGGTGACACGTGTACTTGGCTATAACAGCGATAGTCATCATAATGGTAAAGATGACACGTGTACTTCGCTATAACAGCAATAGTCATCATAATGGTTAAGATGACACCTGTACTTGGCAATAACAGCGATAGTCATCATAATGGTAAAGATGACACGTGTACTTGGCTATAACAGCGATAGTCATCATAATGGTAAAGGTGACACGTGTACTTGGCTATAACAGCGATAGTCATCATAATGGTAAAGATGAAACGTGTACTTGGCTATAACAGCGATAGTCATCATAATGGTAAAGATGACACGTGTACTTGGCTATAACAGCGATAGTCATCATAAAGGTAAAGATGACCTGTGTACTTGGCTATAACAGCGATAGTCATCATAATGGTAAAGATGACACGTGTACTAGGCAATAACAGCGATAGTCATCATAATTGTAAAGATGACACGTGTACTTGGCTATAACAGCGATAGTCATCATAATGGTAAAGATGACACGTGTACTTGGCAATAACAGCGATAGTCATCATAATTGTAAAAGTGACATGTGTACTTGGCAATAACAGCGATAGTCATCATAATGGTAAAGATGACACGTGTACTTGGCAATAACAGCGATAGTCATCATAATGGTAAAGGTGACATGTGTACCTTGGCAATAACAGCGATAGTCATCATAATGGTAAAGATGACACGTGTACTTCGCTATAACAGCGATAGTCATCATAATGGTAAAGATGACACGTGTACTTGGCTATAACAGCGATAGTCATCATAATGGTAAAGGTGACATGTGTACTTGGCTATAACAGCGATAGTCATCATAATGGTAAAGGTGACATGTGTACTTGGCAATAACAGCGATAGTCATCATAATGGTAAAGGTGACACGTGTACTTGGCTATAACAGCGATAGTCATCATAATGGTAAAGGTGACATGTGTACTTGGCTATAACAGCGATAGTCATCATAATGGTAAAGATGACACGTGTACTTCGCTATAACAGCGATAGTCATCATAAAGGTAAAGATGACCTGTGTACTTGGCTATAACAGCGATAGTCATCATAATGGTAAAGATGACACGTGTACTTCGCTATAACAGCGATAGTCATCATAAAGGTAAAGATGACCTGTGTACTTGGCTATAACAGCGATAGTCATCATAATGGTAAAGGTGACATGTGTACTTGGCTATAAAAGCGATACTCATCATAATGGTAAAGATGACACGTGTACTTGGCTATAACAGCGATAGTCATCATAATGGTAAAAATGACACGTGTACTTGGCTATAACAGCGATAGTCATCATAATGGTAAAGATGACACGTGTACTTGGCTATAACAGCGATAGTCATCATAATGGTAAAAATGACACGTGTACTTGGCTATAACAGCGATAGTCATCATAATGGTTAAGATGCAAGGTGTACCTTGGCAATAACAGCAACTTAAAGCTAAAAATATTCATCGACTAACCAAGTCAATCAGTAATGACTTTTAAAGAATAAACATGTCAACAAAACACGTTTGATAATATTTTTAAACAACTTCTAGTTTTTTATTTCACACACACAGATATTATCTACATCTCCCTTAAGAGACTTTTGACTTCATGATAAAAACAAGAATTTTCTGATTAAAGGAAAATTTCTTAATCCGTTGGAGTGGGTGATAGTTTATTTAACTTACATTTTTGTTGGTACTTGTAGTACTTAATATTCATTGGCAAATGATTTCTTGAAGACTTTAGCATCCTCATTAAAATAGTTACAATAAAGTAGGGATTATCATCAGCATGCTGTAATACAATTAATTGAAACTAAATTTTAAAAGATCTTCAAAACATTATACGGAAACAACCAGTAACATGTTTTATAAATGTATAAAGCATGTGGGAACTCGACCGTCATAGTTATAAAGTACAAACAAACACATTTTCTTGTTATTTGTCATCTATTGATTGTAGATACAAATACATTTTTTTTCTTTTCCAGTTAAGATCAGAAAATTTACTGCGGGATAGTTCATGTTTCCGGCAAGAATTGTTATTATAAAAGTTTAGTTTTCTTCAACATTACAATTATTGACGTGTGAATGATCTAATTAATACCATGATAATATAGAATTATACAATCATGTTCTTTATTTAATTAAGAAACAGACATAATTAGCCTGTAACATTTTGTTTTCGGTTTTGAGCGATGTGTTGATAAAAGGTCGTAATGGATACGAGAATAATTTCACTAATTTAATATTGATTTATGTGTTTTTCGAAAATAAAAATCCTACTCCGGACGGAATTTGATAAGCCAAAATGGACCTATAGTTGTCATTTAGATAACGTTGTTAATGGTTACAATAAAATTATAATTGTCATGGTTACGAATGTGAAAAGTAAATAAAAGGATACTTCGCTTAATGTAACTATTTGTTTTTCTAATTAAATTTTAGCTCCTAAAACTCATTAGTCTAGTTAAATATTTCCTTTGTATTCTGGTATGTTTTTTTCTGGTAAATCGAATTTAAGTCCTACACTCTTAAAAACTTTTTTTGTTCCAACGCCTTATTAGTCAGATTAAATTATTTCTTATTAATTTCATTTATTTAACTCATAGTGAAATGAAAAAAAAAGTTTTTATTTTTTCCAGTGTTAATGTACATCTGATATTTTATATCAGTAAGCTGGCTATTTAAAGGCATACTAAATATTTATAAATGATTATACTTGAAATTTAAAATATATACAACTAAACAATTACAATACAAGCAAATTTGATGAATACTAAATTTAACCAACACGGAGAACTGTAGGACTTCCAACGTCATCCCAATGTTGGTCCATCGTAACCCGATCACCCTTAGCCTTTCCAACGTCGCCCCACGTAAATTGTCCCCTTTAAATATCAGTGTTGCAACAGTTTATTTAAATACCAAGTTATTTGATATACATGACATATATAACGGTATTACTACAATGCAATTAACATATACATGCATTAAATCAAATGTTTTCTTACATTACCTAATTAATTCAACAAATGGCTGTGATATATACATTTATAGTTCAATCTGATGACTTTTAATTGTCAGAACTCGGAGTGTGCAGATAAGATCCAGGAATAAGTATCTTTTATTTCAGATTTCGCACGAATATAGAACATCATCTGTTATAGAACATTCACATTGATGGCAATTTTGGAAATCTTTAGTATTTCTATTCAACATAATTACACGAATACAATATCAATACAATGAACGTGTAAATTAAAAAAAAATATATTTACTTTTAATTTACTTTTAATTATTTACGATCTATATTTCTAAGATATCTTTAATTATATGTCATTGTGTGGCACACAGTTTTTCATACCTTGCCACACTCTTGTTTTGTTTTTTAATCACTTATGTTCTGTTATTGTCCTTTCAGTAGCATAATGTAATTGTAAAAAAAAATACCAAGAAAAAAATCCAAGTTTGGATGGTGTCTTCTGACTATTTCAACTTGTGGATACATGCGAGATAAATCTGTACACGTAAAATTCCAAAAACAAACAAGTGACAAATACCATATATAATATTGACTGTATTTTATTTTACATCCGTGTTATTTTAATTCGGTCTTTTTTCAGTATAACAATAGTTATGTATCCGAATAGAATCAAGGAAAGTAAATGCCTATGATATCCCATCTTTTAGGAGATGTGAGAAAAAAGACTGACAGTTATGGCTAGTGATAATGATTTTGCGCAAAAAGCGGTTATGGAAAAGATGCATTTGGAAAAAGAAGCAGATAATCTGTCAAAAAATCTTATTTGAAATCAAGTTGTCGTGAAATTCGATGTACAGTTTCTTTTACTGATATCGCAAAACGTGTGTTTTATTATTGAACCGGACAGTAAGTTCCTCTTTATTGAACCATGAAGGTAGTTTCTCTTTATTGAATCGCGAACGATGTTTCTTTAATTAAATTTTAAAAAAGGATTTCTCTTGATTGACCGGAAAGGGGATTTCTCTTGAGTAATCCGGAAAATGATTCCTCATGGTTATTACCAGGGTTTCTTCTCATTGAACCAGGAAAGCGGTGTATCTTGCTTTAACCGTTACACGATTTCTTCCAAACTTCTTAGTTATGTTATGTACACGTTTATCTCTCGAAAAAGCCATTATAATGTATATCGAGACTTTCATTATAATTATCTGTTGGCTTTGTATGTAATGAAATAATAAATTTGAATTATAGATCAGACACATACATTTTGAACGAGATGAAATCATGTGAATTTGAAAAACAAGAGCGGCGAAGGCGAGATACTATATATAAATTAACTGCCAAAACATATTTTCTTCCATACAGACAGCCAAGATCACATTTAGTAAACCATTAGTCACAAATGTAAATAAAAATATAGAAAACAAAACAAAACTACATTAACCCCCACTTTAAATCGGGAACAGATTCTCCACCATGACTTGGCATTTTTGGCTTATATATGGCACCCGTCGTGAAACTACTCCCAATTCAAAGCCAGGAGACCGTTTCACTAAAGATCGTAATTCGTAAACGTAGACGTAAGTGCACTCTTGAGAGTTACGACCGTTTCAATAATAAATAGTAGTAACGAGTTACGATAAAAGTTTATCGAAAGGTTACGAGTGGTTATAGGCACCCTTAACTCGTAAATCGTAGACGAACACGCACTTTACAAAAATGGCCGCTTTGTTTGCCGTTTTGTATCAAGAGGAAAGAGGAATAAAAAGACAAAGAATATTTGGCGACCTGGTATACCCGCTCGACTTTCTTCGCGATACATAGAACGCTTTGGTGAAACAGTCGTATACGTGCACGTAGGAAAATCGTATGTGTAATCGTCGACTTACGACAACTTTAGTGAAACGGTCGCCAGTTTTCAAAACAAAAAAAAGTTCCCATGGTATGAAAATAATTATTTCGTCAATACTTTAACTTTACCACTGTTGTTCTTTGTCCAGAATTATGATTTATTTGACTTTAATCTTTCTAAACGTACACTGAATAATTTTAGATCAAATCGATAAGCTATTGTATCCTTGATGTAATCATTTTTAACTTGTAAATTATGCTACTTAATCACTAAAATTGAAAAACTAATAAGTTATATTATGAATTTTCCATGGTTGCTTATAAACCATATAAAATGTAATAGAAATTTAATAATTGAATATAAATGTCAGTATAGGGTTAAACAGACAGATTTTTATCTACGTACTTGTTGGAAAACAAATCTAAACAAGATCATTTCTAAACGTTCTCGAATCACTTCGAAGATTAAAGTTGTCCATGCGAAAAATTACACGAATCCATTTGAAGACGAATTTTACGATGGATGTATTTGATCAATTATGGCTATAAATTTATGCCTGAAATGACGACATGATTTCAGTGTTCATCAGCAACAGTTTTCAAAAAATGATGCAACAAAAACAGTAATCATTCTAATTAAAACGAACTGGTTGTTTTATGTAATATTGACAAAAAATTATTAGTAAATGTATATTGCCAAACCTGTCCTTCTCTTCAAACTTGTTCTATTCGCCGAAACCCTAACAATTTACATCAAGGGGCGGTGGATCAGAAGCCTCTCGATGTAGGGGGGAATCCGTGAAATTTTAAAGTCACAGATGCCACAAAACGTTTAAAATGTTTACAAAAAAGAAAAGAAACATAATAACTTAAAAAGTTTGCATTAGATATTAACGTAACTTATTACATAGCAGGTGGTAAGAAGCCTGATGCTGAAAGTCCAACTGGTCGACAAAAAGCGTTAGAATTACTTACAAAAAAGTTTTTAAAAAAATTAGCGGGGTAGCAGTGATCAATAAATCGACTTTTTCTTGTTACATTAAAATTTTAATATTACATTAGAAAGTGTGTAACATAGCATTGACTTTTTAACATCTTCTAACAAAATTTAAAGCTTCTTTCCGTAAAATTTGTACTGATTGTCTACTCATTATATCAAATTGTGTACCAGTTAAATGTTAGTCTTATTTATATACAAATTGTAATGTTACAGCACGAAATCAACCTTTGAACCAAAACAAAGGAGAGTTTTGCAGTCAAACTGGTTTGGATCAATTATAAAATCGCTGCAAATTATACCACATTGAAAGTCAATAACGAGACATTTATTTAACTTGTACCAACTTCAATATTTAACATATAATGCATGTACATATTAAAAAACATTGATTTTTTTTTTAAAGTGCAGTCCACATTTAAATTGTGTTTACTGTATACATTTCTGAATTAATCTTAGGAAAATACTTAAGACAGAGTTGTTACGTCTTTGCTATTATGATCTTTTTATATATTTAAGGATAGTTTTCGAAAACATAGCCCCATATTTAAAAAAAATACACTGGAAACAAGCATTTTATTGAAATAAGCCGTACATTAAATTTAGAGAACGTCTTACTGACCAATTAATACGGTAGTTAGCCATTACGTCTTACTGACCAGTAAATACGTTAGTTAGCCATTACTTTTTACTGACCAGTAAATACGGTAATTAGCCAGTACGTCTTACTGACCAGTAAATACGGTAATTAGCCAATACGTCTTACTGACCAGTAAATACGATAGTAAGCCAGTTTTTATGATTGATTTTAGGGATTTTTAACTGTGGAACACAAACGCGATTATAAGTTTATCATCTGAAAAAAAATCATTATATGTTGATGATGTTTGAATATGTAATTGCACATTAATGAAAATGAAATGATCTTTGCAACGCTATTGGCAATATCCGGCTCAGTCGTGGGCGAATCGTCATGTTGATTTCTGTTAACTTTAGATTTACATGAAAGTGACAAGATTACTACGTAACTGTTCTTCAAATTACTTTAAGTCGTACCATATATATTTTCAAAACTTTATTTCTTGTTATGATTTAAAAGTGGATTTAAACTGATTAAATTTTGTTGGAATAAAAACTATCGGATATATTTTTCACAATTGTAAGAAAAAGGTAAGTATATTTTGGTGTATAAATTATAACATAAATGTAAGTATATTCGGATATATAATCACACTAGCAATCATATCTCATCTAACATATTTTAATTTTTATCATTTCTTAAATGCAACTTAATATGTCTGGTAATACACACTAATTTCGTATCTGTTCGTGGACATGCATATTTCTAAAGTGCAGACATTTCTTAAAATCCCTAGTTATATGTGTAATAAGGTAAATAAGATAGAAAGAAGTTAATATTTTGATATATTTTCCCTCAATCGCTAAACAAGTAACACTTTAAATAAACCCATCGTCGGAGAAATAATGCATAGAAAAACGTCATGAACGTTTAGTGAAAACAACAATTATAAATTGGAGGTTTGACCACCGTTTGAAAACAACAACCTGTAAATGTTAGGCATGTAAGTAAGACAATTTTGTTTTAGTACTAAGTTTTTATGTAATAGTTTTATTATGTCAAATATCATTATTCGACAGGCTACAGGAGGCATACGTAATAAATTACTTGTTATCTTTGGTCAAATATAAGTATTTTTATTCTAGTTTTTGGAAACACACATATTGTGTAAAGATTAACTTTAAATTCACATGATACTATAATTATAAAGAGTGTTACAAACCAGATTTGATTCTCGTTTAGTCTGAAAAAACTTGTTTCTGTTGTTTAAGTATATTTTAAACATATTTTAAATAAAAGTTATACAGAATTATTAAAGGTGTTCCAATACACAATTTAAATAGACCAATGTAACGAGTAGCGGAATAAAAATACGGAGCGTATATAATTGTTATTTCAAATATTTGCGCATTGTGCAGTGTCCATGTAATATTGAAAGGCAATACATTGATAAGTACATGTACCAGTGTTTCATTATATTTGTTTCAATAATACTTTTAAGACAAATTTATTTGACACTCTCATTATGTCTGATTAAATAAATAACGACGACACTTATTAAATATTTCAAAATATACATGGTGTCTTAACAGCAGCCAAGATTTCGACACAATTTTATTAAAGGATTAAACACAGCTCTTAAGGAATTTATGGGTGCGCAAACAAGACCAATTTACTTACAAACTTAAAACAGAAGAACTTTTATAATGCGCTTATGAGTAAATTGGTCTTGTTTATCCATATATATATATCCCTTTAAACAGGTGTTATTGCCAAATTGCGATTAAATTATCTTACTTTGTATCTAAATAATTCGTTAACTTGCACAAAATTACTACGCATTCTTGTTTCTGAAAATAGTACAGGTACAGCGTCATTTATCGAATAATAATTAACGTCTTCTTGGAATTATTTAAACCAATCGTATGAAAGTATTTTATATTTGTAAATCACATTAGTATTATAAAAGAATTATCACCTTCAATTGTATGACGCATAATGTTTGTTAGGTTACTCCATTTGTCAATTTTACAGCTAAATCATGACTATCAGTTTTTATGGAGGAAGGAAGCTGAGTACTAAGGATTGTCAGTTTTTCTACCGAATGTCTGGGGTTTCTCCGATAACTCTAACTTCCGCCACAAGGAAAAACTGGACGTAACGATATCACGATACAGCTGGAAAATTGCTGAAAGTGACGTTAAACACCATTCAAACAAATAAACAATATATAGTTATATAAAATATTAATATTACTGATTTTCAAGAAAATTTAAAAAGTACAAGACAAATAGACTCGCCGCGCCTTTAAATAAGTTTTACTATAGATACCACTTTCTTGTCGAAAAATATTCTAGTAATATAACTAGATACAGTAAGACAATGACAAATCCAAACAATGAAGCAGTCGTAGAGCTTTTATCATCAAAACTCCAAAAAATTATTACAAATCCAGCTAGCGCCATCTTGTGGATATAAACATAAAATTTAAAGCATTAGAACTACCAATTAAAATGTGCTACAAACGTTTTTCATGTGACCATGACTTACATTCTTGTCACGTGACCGTGACTTACATTCTTGTTTTCAATAACAAATTATTTCATTTGTTCATCAAATTCTATTTAAATAAATAAATATGCATCGTCTTTTATTTTTTTCCCAATATAGTATAAATGTAAACGATTTCTGCAGGCGACATAATTTTCCTCGCGCTGGCCGAATGGTTAAGGTAGTTAGTCATCCACTGTAGATCACATGGCCTGTCGCTGGTTCGAGTCTCACTGTGGGCAGTGTGTGCTTTAACCTTAACATGTGTTTCTGCATCAGGTTTTGGTTATCAAACGTGTACTCTGGCTTTCTTCCAAATAATAACTGGACGCCATGATATGGCTGCAAAATTGCTGAGAGAGAGGCATTAAACTCCATTGAGAGAGAGGCATTAAACTCCATTGAGAGAGAGGCATTAAACTTCACTGAGAGAGAGGCATTAAACTCCATTGAGAGAGGCATTAAACTCCATTGAGAGAGAGGCATTAAACTCCATTGAGAGAGAGGCATTAAACTCCATTGAGAGAGAGGCATCAAACTCCATTGAGAGAGAGGCATTAAACTCCATTGAGAGAGAGGCATTAAACTCCACTGAGAGAGAGGCATTAAACTCCATTGAGAGAGAGGCATTAAACTCCTTTGAGAGAGAAAGGCATTAAACTCCACTGAGAGAGAGGCATTAAACTCCATTGAGAGAGAGGCATTAAACTCCACTGAGAGAGAGGCATTAAACTCCATTGAGAGAGAGGCATTAAACTCCACTGAGAGAGAGGCATTAAACTCCATTGAGAGAGAGGCATTAAACTCCACTGAGAGAGAGGCATTAAACCCCATTGAGAGAGAGGCATTAAACTCCATTCAAACTAAAACAAACAACTAATCAAAATTTTCATTGATTACATAAATCTGTCATTTATCTAAAATAAAACCTGTTTTATGATTCTTATTATGAATGTTTTCATTAACCCAATTTTCACGTTTATTTTCATTACATTAATATTTGCAGGAATGTTTTCCCAGTTGCTGTTACTAGTATTACTGGACAGTGTTTTAGCTAAGTCTTTATCATCGAACGGCAACGAGAACACAGGAGTAGGTAGGTACGTAGACATTCCAAATGTAATAGATGGCAGTGTTTGTGTTTCATAACTCTGCGGATTTCCTGGTTTAATTACTTCTAGGATAGTTAAATATTTGATCTTATCTTCAGCGTTTTAACTGTGCTATATTTTGACCATCAGTATCTGAAGTTTGTAAAGCAGACAACTGAAAACGCCAAGCTAATTTCCAAAGGGTCAATCTTAACTACTGCGCTAATATCTCCACTAAAGTACCAATCTAAGACCCACGCTTATGTCTCCAATCAAATGGTTTTGTTAATTTAAGACGCTGCAATGATGTCTTCAGTCAAATGGTCAATCAAGACTTAAGTTTCCAGTCAAAGAGTCAATCTACAGCGCCTCGCTTATTTCTGTAGTCAATGGTCTGCCTACGTCGTTACGCTGTTTCCAGTCATATGGTCAATCTAAAACGCTACGGTCTACAGTCAAAGGGGCAATCCACGACAAAACTCTGAAGTCAATTGCCAATCGAAGACATTACGGTAATTTCACTAGTCAAATGGTCAATCTAAGACGCTTCGCTGTTTACAGTCAAATGGTCAATCTAAGACGCTTCGCTGTTTACAGTCAAATGGTCAATCTAAGACGCTATACAATATTTCCACTCATATGTTCAATCTAAAACGCTACGCTAATGTCTCCAGTCAAGGTCAATCTAAAATCCTACTATAACATCAAAATCAGTCAATGGTTAATCTGAGAAGCCACGCCAATATTCCCAGTCAAATGGTCAATCTCATGCGCCACAATATGTTTCCAATCAAATGGTCAATCTATGGCGCCACGCTAATGTCTCTAGTCAACGGTCACTCAAAGGCGAGACTCTTATGTCTCCAGTCAAAAGGTCAATCAAAGGCGCCACGCTTATGTCCCCAGTCAAATTGTCAATCAAAGGCGCAACGCTAATGTCTCCGGTCAAATGGTCAATCTAAGGCGCCACGCTTATGTGTCTAGTCATATAGTACCTCAAAGGCGCAAAGCTTATGTCCCCAGTCATACGGTCAATCGAAGGCGCCATTCTTATGTCTCCAATCAAAGGTCAATCAAAGACGCCTCGCTTATGTCTCCAATCAAATGGTCAATCTAAGACGCCACGCTTATGTCTCCAGTCAAATGGTCAATCTAAGGCGCAACCCTTCTGACTCCAGTTAAAAGTTCAATCAAAGGCTCCACAAGGCTTATGTCTCAAGTCAATGGTCAATCTTAGACAACACACTTATATCTCCAATCAAATAGTCAATCAAAGGCGCCACATGGCTTATGTCTCCAGTCAATCTAAGGCGCCACGTATACGCCTCAATGATTAACAACATATAAAGCTTGTCTCTGCCATATGATCAATCTAAAACGCTTTGCTAATGTCTCCAGTCAATTGGTTATTCAGAAACAGTACGTTAATGTCTTCAGTCAAGGTAAATCTAGATCCTTCGCTAATGTCTCCTTTCAATAGTTAATCTAAGATCCAACACTAATATCTCTCTAGTCAAATGGTCAATCTAAGACGCAACGCTTGTCTTGGTCAAATGGTCAATCTAAGACGCAACGCTTGTCTTGGTCAAATGGTCAATCTAAGACGCAACGCTTGTCTCGGTCAAATGGTCAATCTAAGACGCAACGCTTGTCTTGGTCAAATGGTCAATCTAAGACGCAACGCTTGTCTCGGTCAAATGGTCAATCTAAGACGCAACGCTTGTCTCGGTCAAATGGTCAATCTAAGACGCAACGCTTGTCTCGGTCAAATGGTCAATCTAAGGCGTGGCCTTATGTCTCCAGTCAAAAGCTCATTCAAAGGCGATATGCTTATGTCTACAGTCAAATTGTCAATCTAAGGCGCCACGCTTATGTCTCCGTTCAAATGGTCAATCTACGTCGCCACGCTTATGTCTCCAGTCAAATGGTCAATCCAAGGCGCCAAGCTTCGCCTCCAGTCAATGGTTAATCTAACACGCAAAGCTTGTTGGCCATATGGTCAATCTAAAACGCTTCGCTAATGTCTCCAGTCAAATGGTCAATCAAAAACACTACGTTAATGTCTTCAGTCAAGTTCAATCTAGATCATTCGCTAATGTCTCTATTCAATGGTTAATCTAAGATACAACACTAATGTCTCCGGTCAAATGGTCAATTTAAAACGTAACGCTTGTCTTGCTCAAATGGTCAATCTAAAACTCTATGCTAATTTTTCGGTCAAATGGTGAATCTGAGACGCCAAACTAATGTATTTAGTCAATGGTCAAACTAAGATGCTACGCTAATGTCTGTAGTCCAATTGTCAATCTAAGATGCTACGCTAATGTCTGTAGTCCAATGGTCAATATAACTGGCTACGCTAATGTCTGTATTCCAATGGTCAATCTAACAGGCTACGCTAATGTCTGTAGTCCAATGGTCAATCTAACAGCCTACGCTAATGTCTGTAGTCCAATGGTCAATCTAACAGGCTACGCTAATGTCTGTATTCCAATGGTCAATCTAACAGGCTACGCTAATGTCTGTAGTCCAATGGTCAATCTAACAGGCTACGATGATGTATCTAAAACGCCTAGCTGATGCCCCCATTTAATTATCAATCTAAGTCTTTAAACTCATGTTTCAAGTCTATGGTCAATCGAAGGCGCCTCGCGGGTGTCTTCAGTCATTGGCCAGTCTAAGACGCCGCTCTTATATCTTCAGTCAAATGGTCTATCTAAGACACTATGCTATAAGTGTCTATAGCAAAATGTTCAACCTCGGACTCAATAAAAACATTTGACGTCAGAAATAAATATTGAAACCTTCGGCCATTCATATGTTAACAATAGAAATAGATCGTAATGATAAAATGTTTAAAATCATAAGTAATAATAAATGCATAAAAATCAAACTCAAATTAAAAATACACAAGAAGGTGCATGACTTTCTGACATAAATATTCATCCATTTCTTAAGGATCCGATATTTTCTTAAAACTAATTTCAAGTATTTTATAAAGGAAAGTCTTTAGTTCATGGGGTTAAAAAATATTTCTGTCTCCATTTTCAAGTGGATTAACATTTATAGTTTTACTTTAACCTATGCGGTGACGTTTACACGGTTGAATCAGTTAAAATTATAGTTTAGTGTTTTACAGTTTCAATTACGTATAAATTTAAATGCATGGAATGTCAATTAATTTTTCTGTTGACGAGATAAAGTGTAATTAAGCTTTAATAATTGTAGCTAAGAAATATTCTGAACAAGACCATTGTAGAATTTTATCGTTTACATCCATTTTATGTTCTATCATATTATAGAACGCTAAAGGAATGTTGATACATATATCTGTGGTGTCTTATTTTACCAGTGGTCTATCAACAGATATACCAATTTTCTCATGTCCATATGTAAATAGATAACATGTCAGTAGTCTCGTATCAATATGTTTATAAATATACACCTCAGCATAAGTTAAGCGACACCTACAATATTTTTTTTTAAATTTCAGAAATCTGAATGAATAATAACTTTGTGTTATTTATTTATTTATGTACTAAAGCCATCATTCGAGCACAGGAAAGCTACTTTAATTAAGGTAAATCTTTAAATAGCAAAACCAGTTTGTCATACGGTAGTCGAGCACGCCTAAAAGCCTTGTTTTCCTTAACGATTTAGTGTTCATTAGTGGTAATGCCTAGACGGAAATTTAGTGAAGCTGAGAAATGGCAGATCGTTGGAATGCTTAATAGTGGACAGAGCATGCGTCAGATAGCCCAACACTTTGGCATTCACTTTAGTATTGTATCCCGGGTACTGAAACATCATCGAGATAACGAAACAATCCAGGAACGTCCTAGATAGAGCACTCGTTCGTGTAACCAAACGTCAGATATCTTCGTGACGATTGGAATACTGCAACCAGAGTCGCCGTTCGAACAGTTAACAATGCAAGGTTCAGAGCTTGTCGTCTCTTGAAACGTCCACAGACACAGAGACATCGCCAAGCACGTTAGAGTGGGTACGATATCACCGCCTTTGAATATTCGAAGCTGGCGACGAGTACACTGGACGACGAAATCATATTCCTTCTCCGTCGTATTGATGGGCGCATGCGTGTTTGGAGACAACGAGGCACTGCATACAACCAGAACAACATCCTAGGCACTACAGCGTTTGGTGGTGGTGGTGTTACAGTGGGGGAGGCTTTTCATACGACTGTTAACTGAATCTGTATGTGGTTGATGGGACAATGACAGGGCAGAAATATCGAAATGACGTCATTGACGCTATTATTGTGCCACATTTTGACAATCATGCACTTGGTAACAGACCCATCTTTATGGATGACAACGCAAGACCTCGCTGAGCTGCAATTGTACGTGATAATATTGAAAGGAAGCTATTGAGCATCTTCCATGGCCATCCATGTCACCCGATATGAATCCAATTGAACATTTGTGGGAAATCATTGGTCGTAAAATCAATAATAGAGCACATGCTTGTCAAAATGTCCAAGAAGTATTGTTGCCATTCAAAATGAATAGCAGAATTTACCACATGCTACACTTCGTCGTTTATTCAACAGCATGAGGAGGAGAGTTAATGAACTGTACCGGAAGCGTGGTGGTTACACAACTTACTGGTTATTTTTGCGTTTAACTCATTTCAAAGTGACTTTTCTTTCCTTGAACTTTGACCTGTGATGATGTGTTTACTTTAAGTTCATGAAATTGAAGTATGCAATCAAACTTTTTTTTGACTAATGAAAGTTATATTTGCACTGTTTTTTTTATATCTCTGAACATTTTTTCATAAAACAATAAGTAAAGCGATTGTAAACATTTGTGTATGTTTCATTTGTTATTAATGTTCAATACATTGTCATTTCTTTAAAAAATATTTAAATATATAAAATCTTAAATGAATTCCTGGAAAAAATAGGGTGTTGCTTAACTTATTGCGAGGTGTAATATCGTTGTCTCATCAATCTGTCGATAGATATACCAGTGGTCTCGATATATATACAGGACATTTTAGTGGTTTCATATCAATCTGTCGATAGATATACCAGTGGTCTCGATATATATACAAGACATGTTAGTGGTTTCATATCAATCTGTCGATAGATATACCAGTGGTCTCGATATATATACAAGACATGTTAGTGGTTTCATATCAATCTGTCGATAGATATACCAGTGGTCTCGATATGTATACAAGACATGTTAGTGGTTTCATATCAATCTGTTGATAGATATACCAGTAATATCATTATACAATTAATGATTTTGATATATGTAGCTATCAGAATTTATCAGCCATTTGTCGCTATCAGAATTTATCAGCCATTAAAAAAGTAACATTCACCGAGTCTCTAGGCGAGGTGAATATACATTTTTGAGGGCTGAGAAATCCTGATACCGATCGCATATCAAAGTCAGTAATTGTTTTATTACATGAAAAAAATCGCTATCTTCAGGGGCGGATACGGGATTTTTGAAAAGGGGGGGGGGGGTAAAATGGGGAAATCGGAAAAGGAGGGCCACGAACAAGGTTTTTATAGTGTTCAGTAATCTTTATTTTGGTACAGTATATGCAACAGAGATATCATAATAAACGAATTAGTACCTTTAATGCAATAATTTATGACGAGGACGAGCGGGGATTACATTTTTGCCTTTGGCGCTGGTTGTTACCCTCCCTGTTTTTTCCCTTTCCTTTTTTAAAGGGGGGAGTACGCCCCTACCCCCCCTGGATCCGCCACTGATCTTCCTTCATCACAAAAACAGAGGATGCTTACATTTTGTCATTGTTGTAATGCTGGTTACCAATTTTCTGTTAATATTGCATTTTTATATTGATTTGCTGATAACCCTGAAATTCCAGTTTCATTACATTTCTAATATGGAAAAGAGTATAAAAAGTCAATTATTTTATTCCTACATTCTTTAACAGTATATTTTATAATGACACATGATTCAATGACCACTTAAATTATGTTCAAACAATTATGAAAAACATTCGTAAACTGGTCAATATTGGATTCCGCTGCACAGAAGTCGAGCGGAATCCAATATTGACCTGGGTGCCGTTTTATAAAACGATCGCTACGTGTAATTAACGTGCTCGTTATCCCATGCAATTTAAATGGGATAACGTGCACGTTAAGCTAACGATCGCTTTTTAAAACGGCATCCTGGTTTTGACAAGTTTAAGCCTGTTTTTATGTACTTTTAGTACTGTTGCGATTTATCGTGACCCGAAAGTTGTTTTTAGACTAATCAAAAACACGCAAAATTCTATTGATTTGATAAACCAATATATTGAATGAAGTATTAAAGGTTTTAAATAAATATGTAAATAGATATAACAGTAGTTTCATATCAAGATGTCTACAGAAATGTCATAGTTGTCAAATCAAATTTAATAGATATACCAGTGGTCTCATAAGACTTTTCGTTTTAAACATATTTATTTAGAAATAGATCTGAAGTTGATTGTATAGCAGGCACAACCTATATACATCCTCTCATATCACTATGACGATAGCAGGCACAGCCTATATACATCCTCTCATATCACTATGACGATAGCAGGCACAGCCTATATACATCCTCTCATACCGGTATCACTATGACGATAGCAGGCACAACCTATATACATCCTCTCATATCACTATGACGATAGCAGGCACAACCTATATACATCCTCTCATATCACTATGACGATAGCAGGCACAGCCTATATACATCCTCTCATATCACTATGACGATAGCAGGCACAGCCTATATACATCCTCTCATATCACTATGACGATAGCAGGCACAACCTATATACATCCTCTCATATCACTATGACGATAGCAGGCACAGCCTATATACATCCTCTCATACCGGTATCACTATGACGATATCTATCAAGAGTTATAAAGTCAATATGTCTAAGGATTTATCCGTTACCAAATACTTATTTACAATCATTACCCTGGGAAGTCAATATGTCAAAAGATATATAGTAAACTCAATCACATCAACTCAGTTATTTCACAATGGCAAAGAGACGTTTCGATTGGAACTAAAAATATATTTTAAAAGGAAAAAAAATGAAGTTGTGGTTAGTTATTCTCGGTTATGATATTTAAATGCTTAAAGCCTAGAAATTGGTTGGTTGCTCACTTTGGTACAACGGAGATTAACTCGATTTTGTTTAGAAAGTGGAGATTAAATTTAATACTTCCGGTTGGCGAAAATTTTTAAATTTCAGAGTTAAGAGGAAAATCTCTTTAGTAGAATGGGTGATGCTCCTACCATTGAACGAGCTATCGCTTGATAATATTTTTGCTATAGTTATTCTGGATTTGGCGGTTATCTCTGAGTAATACCTCTTCCTATCGTTAATAGCCCGCATTCCTTTGGTTAATCGGGCAATATTACTTCGTACAGTCTCTAGCCCAGATTTGGTTATAGTTTAAACTGATGTATGACATCATGTGATACTAGTATCATATAGGATATATAGGCAAAATTAATAAGGGGTAATAATCCCGCATCATCTACCTATCAATCCTACCTCTACTCTAATCCAGCTCAGAATTCCTAGCGCTTAGGGATTATTCAATAACAGGAAATTGTATTAAAATTACAGTGGTTCTGCAAGGCTGACACCATTTTGCCTTTATTTGTAACAAATAATGCTACTATTACTTTAAATTCTGAATATCGAGTTATGTCTCAAGTAGAAGGCCAGTTACACGATAGTCATCATAATCATCTGTATAATGAGAGCCGTCAATTATGTAATTCATTTAGTCTTGAAAACGTTTTAACATTGAATATATTACAATAAACAAAAAGTGATCTTAATCGACAGGACAATATGAAGAATCTGAACATAAATTAGTTATATTTAGAGGGTTTCATCCTTTGCCGTAACGTACAAGGAATATTAATGGTTAAATACTTACAATTAATTAATAATTAATTATGTATTCGATGCCAGTATCTTGTAAGCATTGGCACTGAATTGAATTAACAACTGCGCATGATAAGCCGGTCTAAGGACACTCCATGTCTGTCCCTTCCGTCGCCCACATGACACTCCATGGATTCATAATTCTATCTAAACAAAATTAGACATAATCACATCTATCAATCTCAATATACAGACAATTTCAGGAAAATTTATGCAATATCGAGTCTGAAAACTTAAAAATACATCTTTTTCTCGAAGTTTTATAACTCTGTTTGAACAAATAGAAGTTTACTAACAGAAGGAATTTTACATATATAAAAAAAACAATTTCGCACAATATTAAAAAAAATGACGAAAGTGCTTTTCAGTTCGAGTCTGAAGGGATTCAAATATACAGTGCGACATGTGGGCGACGGACGGGACAGACATTTGAATACATATGTATACCATAATTCATGTACGTCTGTCATAGACGGGCGTATACTGACATGTAATCGATTAGTTGTGGAACCTTCATTCGGACATTCGAAATTGTGTTTTCATTACGTGATGTCAAATAAATTGTCTGCAAAATGTGGATTATTTACGTTTTTACTCGAACGTTGATATACACGAGGTTACAAGAATTGTATATTTGTTGTAAGATCATGCAAAATAAATTTTGAGAATTTCGGAAGTGGTTTATGCTAAAAATTAATGAAATTATTGATTTAGTTCTTCCTTCGTGCGCGGTTATACTGATTTTAGTAATTAATTGTCTCTGAATAAATTAACTCAACTAAATATTTCTGAAGAATAACTGACCTGAGTTATAAATTGTCTGTGAGGCAATACTGATATCAATAATTTATTATCTGTGGGGTAATATACTGATTTAAATAATTAATTGTCTGTGACGTAAAACTGATTTAAATAATTAATTGTCTGTGACGTAACACTGATTTAAATAATTAATTATCGCGTGGTGATACTGATTTAAATAATTTATTGTTTGTGACGTGATACTGATATAAATAAAAATTGTCAGTGAGGTAATGCTGATTTAAAAAATTAATTATCTTGTGAGGTAATACTGATTTAAATAATTAATTGTCTCTGACGTAATATTGATTTAAATGATTATTTATCTTGTGAGGTAGTACTGGCTTGACTTGTTAATTGTCTGTGAGGTAATACTGATTCAAAGATTTAATTGTCTGTGAGGTAATATTGTTTTAAAGAAATAATGACTGTGAGGTAATATTGATTTAAGGAAATAATTGTCTGTGAAGTAATACTGATTTAAATAATTAATTATCTGTGACGTAATACTGATTTGAGTAATTAATTGTCTTTGAGGCAATACTGAGATAAATAATTTATTGTCTGTTAGGCAGTACTGGTTTCTCTAATCTCTAATTAATTGTCTGTGACGTAATATTGATTTGAGTAATTAATTGTCTGTGAGGCAATACTAATTTGAGTAATTAATTGTCTGTGAGGCAATACTGATTTGAGTAATTAATTGTCTGTGAGGCAATACTGATTTGAGTAATTAATTGTCTGTGAGGCAATACTGATTTGAGTAATTAATTGTCTGTGAGGCAATACTGATTTGAGTAATTAATTAGCTTTGAGGTCATTCATATTTTAAAAACCGTTCAAAATAGTGATAACATCTGATCATATTTTTACCACATTAAGACTTGTATTACTTTGTTACCTTAATATCTACTGTTTATCCGAGTACCAAGAACGTCATATTTTTACCACATTCAGACTTGTATTACTTTGTTACCTTAATATCTACTGTTTATCCGAGTACCAAGAACGTCATATTTTTACCACATTAAGACTTGTATTACTTTGTTACCTTAATATCTACTGTTTATCCGAGTACCAAGAACGTCATATTTTTACCACATTCAGACTTGTATTACTTTGTTACCTCAATATCTACTGTTTATCCGAGTACCAAGAACGTCATATTTTTACCACATTCAGACTTGTATTACTTTGTTACCTTAATATCTACTGTTTATCCGAGTACCAAGAACGTCATATTTTTACCACATTCAGACTTGTATTACTTTGTTACCTCAGTATCTACTGTTTATCCGAGTACCAAGAACGTCATATTTTTACCACATTCAGACTTGTATTACTTTGTTACCTCAGTATCTACTGTTTATCCGAGTACCAAGAACGTCATAGGTCGAAGTTAACACAGGTTTCAGTGGTTTTTGTTTTCGATGTTTCTATCACATTCATGAAAGATGTTGCTCCCTAAATGGACAAAAAGGCGAAAACGCAATTAAAGTACTTGAAGAAAAAATCGGATATTGGCCTTTCAACAACCTCCATGTTGTTTGCTTTCTTTATATCAGTTAATAACACGCCTGACAATAAGATGATATTATAGAAATGTTTCCGGTTTAATAAGTACAAAAAAACCGGAACCAATAACCTTAAAAAGCGATCATCTAAATGATTGTTTTAATCTAACTGACACGCTTCTTCCTGTATATTGTATGAAATGAGTGGATTTTTTTGTCAAGTTCATGTTTTAATGGGAATTTGCGTTGTCAGTCTTTTTTATGACTTATTCGTGTTTTTAAATGTATACCCGCTATCCATGGACTCCGTAAGTGTAAATGTATAACAGTATACAGTTATTTAATGCCTGTTCATGGAGCAGTCAAAACAATTATCCCGAGTTGATTTAGGAACTGTTGCCTGAGGCCGCATCGTTCTCGGGAATGGAACAGTCGTTCCGGAAGGAGTTAACTGTTACACGCTGACGTCATTTTGGAAAAAAATGAATGAAACTTACATAAGCTTTAGGTGTTAGGACACACATACCTAATGATGGTAAACAGTAGCTTTAGGTGTTAGGACACACATACCTAATGATCGTAAACAGTAGCTTTAGGTGTTAGGACACACATACCTAATGATCGTAAACAGTAGCTTTAGGTGTTAGGACACACATACCTAATGATCGTAAACAGTAGCTTTAGGTGTTAGGACACACATACCTAATGATCGTAAACAGTAGCTTTAGGTGTTAGGACACACATACCTAATGATGGTAAACAGTAGCTTTAGGTGTTAGGACACACCTACCTAATGATGGTAAACAGTAGCTTTAGGTGTTAGGACACACATACCTAATGATGGTAAACAGTAGCTTTAGGTGTTAGGACACACATACCTAATAATGGTAAACAGTAGCTTTAGGTGTTAGGACACACATACCTAATGATGGTAAACAGTAGCTTTAGGTGTTAGGACACACATACCTAATGATGGTAAACAGTAGCTTTAGGTGTTAGGACACACATACCTAATGATGGTAAACAGTAGCTTTAGGTGTTAGGACACACATAAGTAATGATGGTAAACAGTAGCTTTAGGTGTTAGGACACACATACCTAATGATGGTAAACAGTAGCTTTAGGTGTTAGGACACACATACCTAATGATCGTAAACAGTAGCTTTAGGTGTTAGGACACACATACCTAATGATGGTAAACAGTAGCTTTAGGTGTTAGAACACACATACCTAATGATGGTAAACAGTAGCTTTAGGTGTTAGGACACACATACCTAATGATGGTAAACAGTAGCTTTAGGTGTTAGGACACACATACCTAATGATGGTAAACAGTAGCTTTAGGTGTTAGGACACACATACCTAATGATGGTAAACAGTAGCTTTAGGTGTTAGGACACACATACCTAATGATGGTAAACAGTAACTTTAGGTGTTAGGACACACATACCTAATAATGGTAAACAGTAGCTTTAGGTGTTAGGACACACATACCTAATGATGGTAAACAGTAGCTTTAGGTGTTAGGACACACATACCTAATGATGGTAAACAGTAGCTTTAGGTGTTAGGACACACATACCTAATGATGGTAAACAGTAGCTTTAGGTGTTAGGACACACATACCTAATGATCGTAAACAGTAGCTTAAGTGTTAGGACACACATACCTAATGATGGTAAACAGTAGCTTTAGGTGTTAGGACACACATACCTAATGATAGTAAACAGTAGCTTTAGGTGTTAGGACACACATACCTAATGATGGTAAACAGTAACTTTAGGTGTTAGGACACACATACCTAATAATGGTAAACAGTAGCTTTAGGTGTTAGGACACACATAACTAATGATGGTAAACAGTAGCTTTAGGTGTTAGGACACACATACCTAATGATCGTAAACAGTAGCTTAAGTGTTAGGACACACATACCTAATGAGGGTAAACAGTAGCTTTAGGTGTTAGGACACACATACCTAATGATGGAAAACAGTAACTTTAGGTGTTAGGACACACATACCTAATAATGGTAAACAGTAGCTTTAGGTGTTAGGACACACATACCTAATGATGGTAAACAGTAGCTTTAGGTGTTAGGACACACATACCTAATGATCGTAAACAGTAGCTTAAGTGTTAGGACACACATACCTAATGATGGTAAACAGTAGCTTTAGGTGTTAGGACACACATACCTAATGATAGTAAACAGTAACTTTAGGTGTTAGGACACGCATACCTAATGATGGTAAACAGTAGCTTTAGGTGTTAGGACACACATACCTAATGATGGTAAACATAAGCTTTAGGTGTTAGGACACACATACCTAATTGTGATAAACAGTAGCTTTAGGTGTTAGGACACTCATACCTAATAATGGTAAACAGTAGCTTTAGGTGTTAGGACACACATACCTAACGATGATAAACAGTAGCTTTAGGTGTTAGGACACACATACCTAATAATGGCAAACATTAGCTTTAGGTGTTAGGACACACATACCTAATGATGGTAAACATTAGCTTTAGGTGTTAGGACACACATACCTAATGATGGTAAACAGTAGCTTTAGGTGTTAGGACACACATACCTAATGATGGTAAACATTAGCTTTAGGTGTTAGGACACACATACCTAATGATGGTAAACAGTTGCTTTAGGTGTTAGGACACACATACCTAATGATGGTAAACAGTAGCTTTAGGTGTAGGACACACATACCTAATGATGGTAAACAGTAGCTTTAGGTGTTAGGAAACACATACCTAATGATGGTAAACATTAGCTTTAGGTGTTAGGACACACATACCTAATGATGGTAAACAGTAGCTTTAGGTGTTAGGACACACATACCTAATGATGGTAAACATTAGCTTTAGGTGTTAGGACACACATACCTAATGATGGTAAACAGTAGCTTTAGGTGTTAGGACACACATACCTAATGATGGTAAACAGTAGCTTTAGGTGTTAGGACACACATACCTAATAATGGTAAACAGTAGCTTTAGGTGTTAGGACACACATACCTAATGATGGTAAACAGTAGCTTTAGGTGTTAGGACACACATACCTAATGATGGTAAACAGTAGCTTTAGGTGTTAGGACACACATACCTAATGATGGTAAACAGTAGCTTTAGGTGTTAGGACACACATAAGTAATGATGGTAAACAGTAGCTTTAGGTGTTAGGACACACATACCTAATGATGGTTAACAGTAGCTTTAGGTGTTAGGACACACATACCTAATGATCGTAAACAGTAGCTTTAGGTGTTAGGACACACATACCTAATGATCGTAAACAGTAGCTTTAGGTGTTAGGACACACATACCTAATGATGGTAAACAGTAGCTTTAGGTGTTAGGACACACATACCTAATAATGGTAAACAGTAGCTTTAGGTGTTAGGACACACATACCTAATGATGGTAAACAGTAGCTTTAGGTGTTAGGACACACATACCTAAAGATGGTAAACAGTAGCTTTAGGTGTTAGGACACACATACCTAATGATGGTAAACAGTAACTTTAGGTGTTAGGACACACATACCTAATAATGGTAAACAGTAGCTTTAGGTGTTAGGACACACATACCTAATGATGGTAAACAGTAACTTTAGGTGTTAGGACACACATACCTAATGATGGTAAACAGTAGCTTTAGGTGTTAGGACACACATACCTAATGATGGTAAACAGTAGCTTTAGGTGTTAGGACACACATACCTAATGATCGTAAACAGTAGCTTAAGTGTTAGGACACACATACCTAATGATGGTAAACAGTAGCTTTAGGTGTTAGGACACACATACCTAATGATGGTAAACAGTAGCTTTAGGTGTTAGGACACACATACCTAATGATGGTAAACAGTAACTTTAGGTGTTAGGACACACATACCTAATAATGGTAAACAGTAGCTTTAGGTGTTAGGACACACATACCTAATGATGGTAAACAGTAGCTTTAGGTGTTAGGACACACATACCTAATGATCGTAAACAGTAGCTTAAGTGTTAGGACACACATACCTAATGAGGGTAAACAGTAGCTTTAGGTGTTAGGACACACATACCTAATGATGGAAAACAGTAACTTTAGGTGTTAGGACACACATACCTAATAATGGTAAACAGTAGCTTTAGGTGTTAGGACACACATACCTAATGATGGTAAACAGTAGCTTTAGGTGTTAGGACACACATACCTAATGATCGTAAACAGTAGCTTAAGTGTTAGGACACACATACCTAATGATGGTAAACAGTAGCTTTAGGTGTTAGGACACACATACCTAATGATAGTAAACAGTAACTTTAGGTGTTAGGACACGCATACCTAATGATGGTAAACAGTAGATTTAGGTGTTAGGACACACATACCTAATGATGGTAAACATAAGCTTTAGGTGTTAGGACACACATACCTAATTGTGATAAACAGTAGCTTTAGGTGTTAGGACACTCATACCTAATAATGGTAAACAGTAGCTTTAGGTGTTAGGACACACATACCTAACGATGATAAACAGTAGCTTTAGGTGTTAGGACACACATACCTAATAATGGCAAACATTAGCTTTAGGTGTTAGGACACACATACCTAATGATGGTAAACATTAGCTTTAGGTGTTAGGACACACATACCTAATGATGGTAAACAGTAGCTTTAGGTGTTAGGACACACATACCTAATGATGGTAAACATTAGCTTTAGGTGTTAGGACACACATACCTAATGATGGTAAACAGTTGCTTTAGGTGTTAGGACACACATACCTAATGATGGTAAACAGTAGCTTTAGGTGTAGGACACACATACCTAATGATGATAAACAGTAGCTTTAGGTGTTAGGACACACATACCTAATGATGGTAAACAGTAGCTTTAGGTGTTAGGACACACATACCTAATGATGGCAAACATTAGCTTTAGGTGTTAGGACACACATACCTAATGATGGTAAACATTAGCTTTAGGTGTTAGGACACACATACCTAATGATGGTAAACAGTTGCTTTAGGTGTTAGGACACACATACCTAATGATGGTAAACAGTAGCTTTAGGTGTAGGACACACATACCTAATGATGGTAAACAGTAGCTTTAGGTGTTAGGACACACATACCTAATAATGGCAAACATTAGCTTTAGGTGTAGGACACACATACCTAATTATGGTTAACAGTAGCTTTAGGTGTTAGGACACTCATACCTAATGATGGTAAACAGTAGCTTTAGGTGTTAGGACACACATACCTAATGATGGTAAACAGTAGCTTTAGGTGTTAGGACACACATACCTAATAATGGCAAACATTAGCTTTAGGTGTTAGGACACTCATACCTAATGATGGTAAACGTTAGCTTTAGGTGTAGGACACACATACCTAATGATGGTAAACAGTAGCTTTAGGTGGTAGGACACACATACCTAAATGATGGTAAACAGTAGCCATAGGTGTTAGGACACACGTACCTAATGATCGTAAACAGTAGCTTTAGGTGTTAGGACACACATACCTAATGATAGTAAACAGTAACTTTAGGTGTTAGGACACACATACCTAATGATGGTAAACAGTAGCTTTAGGTGTTAGGACACACATACCTAATGATGGTAAACAGTAACTTTAGGTGTTAGGACACACATACCTAATAATGGTAAACAGTAGCTTTAGGTGTTAGGACACACATACCTAATGATGGTAAACAGTAGCTTTAGGTGTTAGGACACACATACCTAATGATCGTAAACAGTAGCTTAAGTGTTAGGACACACATACCTAATGAGGGTAAACAGTAGCTTTAGGTGTTAGGACACACATACCTAATGATGGTAAACAGTAACTTTAGGTGTTAGGACACACATACCTAATAATGGTAAACAGTAGCTTTAGGTGTTAGGACACACATACCTAATGATGGTAAACAGTAGCTTTAGGTGTTAGGACACACATACCTAATGATCGTAAACAGTAGCTTAAGTGTTAGGACACACATACCTAATGATGGTAAACAGTAGCTTTAGGTGTTAGGACACACATACCTAATGATAGTAAACAGTAACTTTAGGTGTTAGGACACGCATACCTAATGATGGTAAACAGTAGATTTAGGTGTTAGGACACACATACCTAATGATGGTAAACATAAGCTTTAGGTGTTAGGACACACATACCTAATTGTGATAAACAGTAGCTTTAGGTGTTAGGACACTCATACCTAATAATGGTAAACAGTAGCTTTAGGTGTTAGGACACACATACCTAACGATGATAAACAGTAGCTTTAGGTGTTAGGACACACATACCTTATAATGGCAAACATTAGCTTTAGGTGTTAGGACACACATACCTAATGATGGTAAACATTAGCTTTAGGTGTTAGGACACACATACCTAATGATGGTAAACAGTAGCTTTAGGTGTTAGGACACACATACCTAATGATGGTAAACATTAGCTTTAGGTGTTAGGACACACATACCTAATGATGGTAAACAGTTGCTTTAGGTGTTAGGACACACATACCTAATGATGGTAAACAGTAGCTTTAGGTGTAGGACACACATACCTAATGATGGTAAACAGTAGCTTTAGGTGTTAGGACACACATACCTAATGATGGTAAACATTAGCTTTAGGTGTTAGGACACACATACCTAATGATGGTAAACAGTAGCTTTAGGTGTTAGGACACACATACCTAATGATGGCAAACATTAGCTTTAGGTGTTAGGACACACATACCTAATGATGGTAAACATTAGCTTTAGGTGTTAGGACACACATACCTAATGATGGTAAACAGTTGCTTTAGGTGTTAGGACACACATACCTAATGATGGTAAACAGTAGCTTTAGGTGTAGGACACACATACCTAATGATGGTAAACAGTAGCTTTAGGTGTTAGGACACACATACCTAATAATGGCAAACATTAGCTTTAGGTGTAGGACACACATACCTAATTATGGTTAACAGTAGCTTTAGGTGTTAGGACACTCATACCTAATGATGGTAAACAGTAGCTTTAGGTGTTAGGACACACATACCTAATGATGGTAAACAGTAGCTTTAGGTGTTAGGACACACATACCTAATAATGGCAAACATTAGCTTTAGGTGTTAGGACACTCATACCTAATGATGGTAAACGTTAGCTTTAGGTGTAGGACACACATACCTAATGATGGTAAACAGTAGCTTTAGGTGGTAGGACACACATACCTAAATGATGGTAAACAGTAGCCATAGGTGTTAGGACACACGTACCTAATGATCGTAAACAGTAGCTTTAGGTGTTAGGACACACATACCTAATGATAGTAAACAGTAACTTTAGGTGTTAGGACACGCATACCTAATGATGGTAAACAGTAGCTTTAGGTGTTAGGACACACATACCTAATGATGGTAAACATAAGCTTTAGGTGTTAGGACACACATACCTAATTGTGATAAACAGTAGCTTTAGGTGTTAGGACACTCATACCTAATAATGGTAAACAGTAGCTTTAGGTGTTAGGACACACATACCTAACGATGATAAACAGTAGCTTTAGGTGTTAGGACACACATACCTAATAATGGCAAACATTAGCTTTAGGTGTTAGGACACACATACCTAATGATGGTAAACAGTAGCTTTAGGTGTTAGGACACACATACCTAATGATGGTAAACAGTAGCTTTAGGTGTTAGGACACACATACACAATAATGGTAAACAGTAGCTTTAGGTGTTAGGACACACATACCTAACGATGGTAAACAGTAGCTTTAGGTGTTAGGACACACATACCTAATGATGGTAAACAGTAGCTTTAGGTGTTAGGACACTCATACCTAATAATGGCAAACATTAGCTTTAGGTTAGGACACTCATACCTAATGATGGTAAACAGTAGCTTTAGGTGTTAGGACACACATACCTAATGATGGTAAACAGTAGCTTTAGGTGTTAGGACACACATACCTAATGATGGTAAACAGTAGCTTTAGGTGTTAGGACACACATACCTAATAATGGTAAACAGTAGCTTTAGGTGTTAGGACACACATACCTAATGATGGTAAACAGTAGCTTTAGGTGTTAGGACACACATACCTAATAATGGCAAACATTAGCTTTAGGTGTTAGGACACACATACCTAATGATGGTAAACAGTAGCTTTAGGTGTTAGGACACACATACCTAATAATGGCAAACATTAGCTTTAGGTGTTAGGACACACATACCTAATGATGGTAAACAGTAGCTTAAGGTGTAGGACACACATACCTAATGATGGTAAACAGTAGCTTTAGGTGTTAGGACACACATACCTAATAATGGCAAACATTAGCTTTAGGTGTTAGGACACACATACCTAATAATGGCAAACATTAGCTTTAGGTGTTAGGACACACATACCTAATGATGGTAAACAGTAGCTTTAGGTGTTAGGACACACATACCTAATGATGGTAAACAGTAGCTTTAGGTGTTAGAAAATCATACGATGAAAGAAAGCTCTAATTTATCATTTCTTTTTAGATCTAAACGACATCTCAGTGAATTCAAAGTCGCAGAATACATGACAATGTTAGGAAACAGTTGTGCAACGGTTAATTGTGAACTTTTGGATATCATGCTAAGGTACAGTATAAACAACGGTTAATTGTGAACTTTTGGACATCATGCTAAGGTAAAGTATAAACAACGGTTAATTATGAACTTTTGGACATCATGCTAAGGTAAAGTATAAACAACGGTTAATTGTGAATTTTTGGACATCATGCTAAGGTAAAGTATAAACAACGGTTAATTATGAACTTTTGGACATCATGCTAAGGTACAGTATAAACAACGGTTAATTGTGAACTTTTGGACATCATGCTAAGGTAAAGTATAAACAACGGTTAATTATGAACTTTTGGACATCATGCTAAGGTACAGTATAAACAACGGTTAATTTTGAACTTTTGGACATCATGCTAAGGTACAGTATAAACAACGGTTAATTGTGAACTTTTGGACATCATGCTAAGGTAAAGTATAAGCAACGGTTAATTGTGAACTTTTGGACATCATGCTAAGGTTAAGTATAAACAACGGTTAATTGTGAACTTTTGGACATCATGCTAAGGTAAAGTATAAACAACGGTTAATTGTGAACTTTTGGACATCATGCTAAGGTAAAGTATAAACAAAGGTTAATTGTGAACTTTTGGACATCATGCTAAGGTACAGTATAAACAACGGTTAATTGTGAACTTTTGGACATCATGCTAAAGTAAAGTATAAACAACGGTTAATTATGAACTTTTGGACATCATGCTAAGGTACAGTATAAACAACGGTTAATTGTGAACTTTTGGACATCATGCTAAGGTACAGTATAAACAACGGTTAATTGCAAACTTTTGGACATCATGCTAAGGTACAGTATAAACAACGGTTAATTGTGAACTTTTGGACATCATGCTTAGGTACAGTATAAACAACGGTTAATTGTGAACTTTTGGACATCATGCTAAGGTACAGTATAAACAACGGTTAATTGTGAACTTTTGGACATCATGCTTAGGTTAAGTATAAACTACGGTTAATTGTGAACTTTTGGACATCATGCTAAGGTAAAGTATAAACTACGGTTAATTGTGAACTTTTGGACATCATGCTTAGGTTAAGTATTAACTACGGTTAATTGTGAACTTTTGGACATCATGCTAAGTTACAGTATAAACAACGGTTAATTGTGAACTTTTGGACATCATGCTAAGGTAAAGTATTAACTACGGTTAATTGTGAACTTTTGGACATCATGCTAAGTTACAGTATAAACAACGGTTAATTGTGAACTTTTGGACATCATGCTAAGGTACAGTATAAACAACGGTTAATTGTGAACTTTTGGACATCATGCTAAGGTAAAGTATAAACCACGGTTAATTGTGAACTTTTGGACATCATGCTAAGGTAAAGTATAAACAACGGTTAATTGTGAACTTTTGGACATCATGCTAAGGTACAGTATAAACTACGGTTAATTGTGAACTTTTGGACATCATGCTAAGGTTAAGTATAAACAACGGTTAATTGTGAACTTTTGGACATCATGCTAAGGTAAAGTATAAACAACGGTTAATTGTGAACTTTTGGACATCATGCTAAGGTTAAGTATAAACAACGGTTAATTGTGAACTTTTGGACATCATGCTAAGGTACAGTATAAACAACGGTTAATTGTGAACTTTTGGACATCATGCTAAGGTACAGTATAAACTACGGTTACTTGTGAACTTTTGGACATCATGCTAAGGTAAAGTATAAACAACGGTTAATTGTGAACTTTTGGACATCATGCTAAGGTAAAGTATAAAACAACGGTTAATTGTGAACTTTTGGACATCATGTAAGGTAAAGTATAAACAACGGTTAATTGTGAACTTTTGGACATCATGCTAAGGTAAAGTATAAACAACGGTTAATTGTGAACTTTTGGACATCATGCTAAGGTTAAGTATAAACAACGGTTAATTGTGAATTTTTGGACATCATGCTAAGGTAAAGTATAAACAACGGTTAATTGTGAACTTTTGGACATCATGCTAAGGTACAGTATAAACTACGGTTAATTGTGAACTTTTGGACATCATGCTAAGGTAAAGTATAAACAACGGTTAATTATGAACTTTTGGACATCATGTAAGGTAAAGTATAAAACAACGGTTAATTGTGAACTTTTGGACATCATGCTAAGGTAAAGTATAAACAACGGTTAATTGTGAACTTTTGGACATCATGCTAAGGTAAAGTATAAACAACGGTTAATTGTGAACTTTTGGACATCATGCTTAGGTAAAGTATAAACAACGGTCAATTGTTGTCTTATGGACTTTTGTCAATATCTCGGACTTCAGTTATATTTATGTTTAAAATATAAATTTTTATTTTACAGATAGCAAAATTATGAAATACTAATAAGTAAAATACATTTCAAGATTTATTTTAATTTTAGCGGACGTCGAAAGAGAAGCTTGGACTTTGGAGCATACATCACGTGCTGTGGATAAACCATACTTGCTTACTTGCCACTTTTGGTAAGTTCTATTCAAATCTGGCACGTGAAATTATTTCCTTGCCACTTTTTGTAAGGTCTTTTAAAATCTGGCACACGTGTAATTAGTTCCTTGCCACTTTTTGTACGGTCTATTTATATCTGGCACATGTGTAATTAGTTCCTTGCCACTTTTTGTAAGGTCTATTTATATCTGGCACATGTGTAATTAGTTCCTTGCCACTTTTTGTAAGGTCTATTTAAATCTGGCACATGTGTAATTAGTTCCTTGCCACATTTTGTAAGGTCTTTTAAAATCTGGCACACGTGTAATTAGTTCCTTACCACTTTTTGTAAGGTCTTTTAAAATCTGGCACACGTGTAATCAGTTCCTTGCCACTTTTTGTACGGTCTATTTAAATCTAGCACATGTGTAATCAGTTCCTTGCCACTTTTTGTACGGTCTATTTAAATCTGGCACATGTGTAATTAGTTCTTTGCCACTTTTTGTAAGGTCTTTTAAAATCTGGCACATGTGTAACTAGTTCCTTGCCACATTTTGTAAGGTCTTTTAAAATCTGCCACACGTGTAATTAGTTCTTTGCCACTTTTTGTAAGGTCTTTTAAAATCTGGCACATGTGTAATCAGTCCCTTGCCACTTTTGGTAAGGTGAATTCAAATTTGGAACATTTCTTATCAGTCCCTTGTCATTTTGGTAAGGTCTATTTAAATCTGGCACATGTGTAATCAGTTCCTTAATGCGAATATATAAATACTAGAAAGACGGATTTTGTTAACACGTGGTATTGATTCTGGTGGTTACTTTTATGATAGCAATATAAGGAATACAACTGTAGGTTAATATGACAGGGATGGGTTGCTTTGCATAAATTTGGGGTCATTGTTTCTCAGAAATTTAGTAAAATGTTTATCATCTATACTACAAAATTATAGACCCCTTTTTTAAGCGCGCATCACAAAACACAGAGAAATTATTTTAATAATTGGCTTTATCGATATTAACATTAAATATTTTTCATGTGCTACATCAACTGCATGTAACTTTATACATATTGAAGTACGAACTACAGCTATAGACTTTCGTCACGTGAAGCAAGCGAACAGTTCGTTCTTGTTTAAATTCAGCCGGCTAACTTCAAGAACACGATTGGAATCGAAGGCATGTCTGGTAGGTGCACGCATTGTGTTTTCACTGTGATCAGGACTAATATGACATTAAAAAGAACTAAAGTTACGTTATCACTGATTACAAATTTGCCTCATAATAAATGCCTTCTAATTTAATAGTTGCCAGTTGGGTAAGCGTACGTTTGTTTTGTACCCCTTACGGGTTTTCCTTGCCCCGGAAATAAATTTTTAAGTGTAAATGTTTACCGTATCCGGTACAAATTTGCGGACGTAATTAATCGTTAATTGCTAATTAGTTAAAGCAAATAAATATTTTGCATATACAACATTAACTGCATGTTACCTTCCATGGGTTAATACTGCGCTATTTCTCTGTGTTTTGTGATGCGCGCTTAAAAAGGGGGTCTATAATTTTAGTAGTATAGATATCAAGAGATCCTGGTAGATTACAACTAATTGTAGAAAATGCTTGCTTTGTAACTGTAACTGTAACTGTGTAGGTTCCTCCACTGTCTGGAGAACTATGTAGAGGACAATGCACATATACTAATAATGGACAATATTTTATCTAAAAATGGGGGGGGGGGGGATAAAAAGGTAAAACAATTGGTTCTTCGGGATGATTTGGATCTTTGTTTAAATGGGTTAAACGCCACTTTCAGCAATTTTCAACTTTATCATTGCTTCCAGTTTTTATTGGAGGGAGCCGGAGTAACCCGACCTTCGACCTGGCAATTCTTTTCAATTAAGTACAGCAAGTCCACAGCAATCCTGGAACCAAAGCTATTGTGATGACAGACAATTTGTTAGTTTCTTTTGTTGGAAGTTTAATTTATTAGATAAATAAGTAGTTACTTAACAACATGATAAAGCATGTTAATAAAATATCGTATTGTTTTTTGGACTGAAGTAAATCAACCGAGTGAAACCTGTTCTGTAAAATCTCTAGTATTCGCAAAATTTCACAATATAATTATACCAGCACATAATATCACTTCCTATTATTGTTTAACTATGTTTGAACATAAACAATAAGATGGACTTTGCGCAGATGGACTTTGCGCAAGTTCGTCATTCGTGGTCAAATATTTCTTAAACAACGCTGGGACTGAACAGAAGTCCTTTATTCGTGGTCATATTTTTGTCAAGCAAAACTGGACTTAAAAAAAGTCTTTCATTCGTTGTCATATTTTTGTCAAACAAAACTGGACTGTGCAGACGTCCTTCATTTGTGGTCAAATATACGCTGGACTCTGCAAAAATCATTCTTGGACAGTTGTCAAACAACACTGGAATGTGCGGAATTTCGTCAGCATATTGTTAAACAATACTATAGTATACGACAATTCGTCATCATTGTCATATTTTTGTCAAACAACACTAGAGTGTTACATCTTTTTTTTATAAAAATTACTTGAGTGTACGACAGTTCCTTATCATGGTCACATTTGTCACACCAGAGTGTACGACAGTTCCTTATCATGGTCACATTTGTCACACCAGAGTGTACGACAGTTCCTTATCATGGTCATATTTGTCACACCAGAGTGTACGATAGTTCCTTATCATGGTCACATTTGTCACACCAGAGTGTGCGATAGTTCCTTATCATGGTCACACTTGTCACACCAGAGTGTACGATAGTTCCTTATCATGTTACATTTGTCACACCAGAGTGTACGACAGTTCCTTATCATGGTCATATTTGTCACACCAGAGTGTACGATAGTTCCTTATCATGGTCACATTTGTCACACCAGAGTGTACGACAGTTCCTTATCATGGTCACATTTGTCACACCAGAGTGTACGACAGTTCCTTATCATGGTCACACTTGTCACACCAGAGTGTACGATAGTTCCTTATCATGTTACATTTGTCACACCAGAGTGTACGACAGTTCCTTATCATGGTCATATTTGTCACACCAGAGTGTACGATAGTTCCTTATCATGGTCACATTTGTCACACCAGAGTGTACGACAGTTCCTTATCATGGTCACATTTGTCACACCAGAGTGTACGACAGTTCCTTATCATGGTCACACTTGTCACACCAGAGTGTACGATAGTTCCTTATCATGGTCATATTTGTCACACCAGAGTGTACGATAGTTCCTTATCATGTTACATTAGTCACACCAGAGTGTACGATAGTTCCTTATCATGTTACATTTGTCACACCAGAGTGTACGACAGTTCCTTATCATGGTCATATTTGTCACACCAGAGTGTACGATAGTTCCTTATCATGTTACATTTGTCACACCAGAGTGTACGACAGTTCCTTATCATGGTCACATTTGTCACACCAGAGTGTACGACAGTTCCTTATCATGGTCACATTTGTCACACCAGAGTGTACGATAGTTCCTTATCATGGTCATATTTGTCACACCAGAGTGTACGATAGTTCCTTATCATGGTCACATTTGTCACACCAGAGTGTACGATAGTTCCTTATCATGGTCATATTTGTCACACCAGAGTGTACGATAGTTCCTTATCATGGTCACATTTGTCACACCAGAGTGTACGATAGTTCCTTATCATGGTCATATTTGTCACACCAGAGTGTACGACAGTTTGTCATCATGGTCATGTTTTGGAGTGTACCGTAGTTTTTGTTTGTTTTCATATTTTGTCAAACAGTACTGGAGTGTACCGTATATTTTATCGTTCGTGATCACATTTCTGATATAACCAAAATAACTACCACATTAAAACTATATTTTTATTTGCAGATGGCATGGGTTTGATGACAGTAAAGTCTTGTGTATATAAAGTGTACAGTGAAGACGATAGAGTCCTTTTTTTCAAATATCAATTACAAATAGAATTTTGCTTAATAATACAACAAGCATGGTCAACATTTGACTTAATCCGGAAATATGTTCACTGCAAAAAAAAAACCAATTTAATTTCTGTATTAATTTTTATAAACCAATTAAAGTGTTAAGCTCGTGGCTACTACATGTATTTTTTTTATTATCGATGTATATCTTGGGTAGTTATAATGCAACACTGATGTCTTTGCAAAGACCCACATTAATAACGTTACAATATCATGGCAACGACCAACCGTTGACCCATCACGTTACCATGTCAAGAATAAACTAATCGTTGACCCATCATGTTACGGTGTCAAGGTAACAACTAACCGTTGACCCATCACGTTACAATTTCATTGCAACAAGAAACCAGTATTTATATTTTAATAACGTTGTTGATTATTTATAATTAGGTTTTAGCAAAATAACGTTGGGTAATGCTATGCCTGTGTTGGAAGGTAGTGTTTTCATCGCTGACTGCATATTTCTCAGAACGTGGTGTTGTCGTGCTATTTATTTTCTAATCCTTTAAATCTTTGTTTTTATAAAGTAAATAAAATCATAACAATTGTATACCTTGAATAACAGTTCTGGCAATGGGATACGAGTTATATTGTCCGTCAGTGGAACAGTGAGGCTTAATTAATGAATTTCATTTTGGACACGCTTCTGGAAACTATTCAATATTATGTCGATAAGGAAGGCTGATTTTTTAATTCTCGATTGGGACAAACTTCTGAACACTATTGCATACTCTGTCAACAAGAGGCTGAATTAATTAATTTAATTTTGGACAAGCTTTTATAAACTATCGCATACTTCGTCGTCAAGGGAGGCTGAATTAATTAATCTCGTTATGGAGAAGCTT
Organism: Limnoperna fortunei; assembly: GCA_944474755.1. Classification (NCBI taxonomy): domain Eukaryota; kingdom Metazoa; phylum Mollusca; class Bivalvia; order Mytilida; family Modiolidae; genus Limnoperna; species Limnoperna fortunei. The sequence continues at coordinate 77,175,530 of OX104120.1, read as the reverse complement.
CTGGAAACTACGTTACCTTGAATTCTTTGCATGCCAACAAATCGGTTTTACACAGTACAAACTAGTATAACCATATTTTATATTTTGAAAAACTGTTTTCTACCCTTGAAAAAACATGTTCTCATTCTTAACATGTCGCATGATCTATGAATATGTAAATTAGAACAACTGTTCTCCTGAAATAAAATAAAAAATATTACAATGTCTAAAAAATGTGGTTATTCTTTTGATGGCAATGTCTGGTTAATATCGTGATTTATATTCCTTTCAGCGTACAAAATATCATGTCAAATATTAATAACAAATCGTCGAAAATTGCGTATCAACTGCAATATTGCATGCTGGACATCGCCCAATAAATACAAAGTCAATGCCGGAAAGGACAGATAGTAACGTGCTTGTTAACGTTTCATCTCATTAAGTTTTCATTCAAAATTTTACCGTGAAACTAAATATGACAATAAGATACTTCATTTATTATTTTGCTCAAGAAGTAAACAAGTTGAATACGGTCTAGGGGAGATAACTACTTCAATTTTTTTTTCTTCATGTCATTATTGTGCAATTTGAGAAACAATATTTAGGCAATATCCAATGTTTAATTAATTTACCCCTAAAATAAAAATAATTAAGCACTTTTGGAGTGAGGCTAATTCTAATGACTTTATTGAACAGTTCTTGGTTTTTTTTCAAACCGACACAGAGTGATGCTCCGGTGTTGTTGGTTTACCCAAGCATAGTTATATTAATATGGAAGCTCACTTGGTGCCATAAACATATTGTTTAGCTAGAAATATGCAGGAAAATAGTGAAAAGGCTTTGGCGCATGCTTATCACACCAGGATAGTTGTCTGTTCAGTTCAAGAGTCATGAAAGCTACAACTCTTAGAACTGTTGTTAGCAGAGGTTATAACAACTAAAACCGGCCATATTGATTAGGGAAATTTTAAATCGAACCTGGTAATATTGTGTTTATGAATAATTGTTTCGCGTGTTGTGTTTGAGTGTTGACATGCATAAACAAAAGCACAGAGAAAGGTGACTGCCAACAATTAAGTTGACGCAATCTGTCGTGTATAAACTAAATTACATAAAAAGGTGACTGCCAACAATAAAATGGACGCAATCTGTCCTACTCCTATCATGTATCTTATAATATAGCACAATATCGGGAGATACCGTGAAGTATTCCACGGACAATAAAGTCCTACTCCTATCGTGTATCTTATAAGATATCGGGAGATACCGTGAAGTATTCCACGGACAATAAATCAAGGGCAGATAAATCCATGTCCAAACAAAATCAGGGAAAATAGACTCACAAAAACCAAAACTGAGTGATAGGAGCCTCACTTACAAGCAAGTGTCGAGGTTCTCCGGAAGGACAGCAGCTAAAACTGAGTGATACGAACCTCACTTACAAGCAAGTGTCCAGGTTCTCCGGAAGGACAGCAGCTAAAACTGAGTGATACGAACCTCACTTACAAGCAAGTGTCCAGGTTCTCCGGAAGGACAGCAGCTAAAACTGAGTGATACGAACCTCACTTACAAGCAAGTGTCCAGGTTCTCCGGAAGGGCAGCAGCTAGTGATACGAACCTCACTTACAAGCAAGTGTCCAGGTTCTCCGGAAGGACAGCAGCTAAAACTGAGTGATACGAACCTCACTTACAAGCGTGTCCAGGTTCTCCGGAAGGACAGCAGCTAAAGCAGATAAAAGGTTGACCTTCAAAAATGAATGTAGGTTTATGTAATACACCCTGATTCCCTGTGTAAGCGTTCAGAATTCAGTGTTGGGAACTTTTACATATGTATAAAATCTTTCTTTGCTCATCCAAGACAAATAGTTCTAGTCTGTAGATGGTAATAAATGGCTCTTTAGTTACTTCTCAAGAGTTGTCTTTCTTTGATTACTCAAGATTATAGATTACAATAAAGTTAATATTAGCCATGCATTTTCCATATATTTCACCTTTATGCGCGAAAATCCTATAAAATGTACCCCCCCCCCTTTTAAAACAATTTCTTGTGTAAGTTGAAATTTTATACTTTTTTTATTAACAAATTACAAAAAATATGTCGTGCGGCAAAAATGGCCGAAAATTTTGTGTGAAAAATTTGCACTGAATGAAACTAATGAAATGTCTAACCTCCTTTTTGTACTTTCGAGGCTCTTATATTTCTTACCAAACAATCAGAAGATTTTTAAGCAATTATGTTTAGCTTGTTTTAATTTTCTATTTTTAAAACCCAAACATCCAATCAGATGCATTTCTTCTGTGTTCTATTTTGGGGTAAAAGAATTCCCGGTGTATTGTAAACTAATAATCGGTTTATTGTAACATGTAGAATCACTCAGAGTCAAAATGTTTAAGTATCATTCTTGGAAAACATCTGCATGTTTCACAAAATAAAAAATAAATTTATCTTAAAGCGTTGTTTGAATTTCCACCCTCTATCAAAACTGCAGAAATTTTTCAACGTATTTTTTTTTTACAATAATAGGTTGCTGAGTAGTAATATGCGAGTTATCGTTCCTGTTTCCGGTTTTAATTTGTTTATTTGGTACACGGCTCACTTCTGGGATAACTTTCTTCTTTAACATATGTCCTCAGATAAAGATTCTAAGGCCGAAAACAAAATTTAGTGTAATCTATGAAAATCTACATCTTTAAAACAGACTACCGTTGTATAACAAACTTAGAAACTACCTGGTTGGTCTCATTTTATGTTTGTTTGTCCGATGAAGCTAACTATATTTATATTTTAGAAAAACAATGTCATTTGTAGACACAACATACAAAAATATTTGACACCCAGAAAATTGCATCCGGTCGAAAATTGGTTCAGTCCAAAAGTGGGCTAAAAAGTTTAATCATGGCATAAAATAATTGTTTATAGTGTCAAACGTGCAGAACAATTTGCTGGCTAAAAAGCAGTAGCTATCTTTACTTAACAGACCCCACAAACTCGACTGAGTAGCCCACCCTTGTTTTCCTAGTATTGCTAATATTGATAAATGTGTATTTTGAGAAATAGATTATATTTTGTTTAACCTTTGTTAAAAAATAAAAAAAACAATAAACAATCTAAGCATAACTTGTCATTCTGTGATGAATGTTTTGAATTTAAAAATTGACTAAGTCCAGTGTTCCTATAATATACATGCGATACCTGGTGATTTGGAAAAAGTCAAGTGTTGCTATAATATACATGTGATACCTAGTGATTTTCCACTCGTGATAAAAAAATGTATGTCTTTTTCCTCGCTTCGCTGCATTCCACTCGCGAAAAGACGTCAAATTTCTATCACTCGTGGAAGATCAGACAGTCTTTCAAAAACGTATGCAAGAAACTATTAATCTTTTTTTTCTCAACTGTTTTAGTCTTTTTCCATGTTTGTCAGACTCAATTTATACAAACATATTAAAAGGAGAACAAAGTCTCTTATTGTTATAGTGAATAGTCTGAAGTGTATACTATAAATAAATTTATTTAATCGGATCACCTCGGTTATTTTCGCCTATGGTTGGAGGTAAGTGTATGGATATGAACCAAATAATCGGTCCAAATGTGATACGCGTTAGCCTGTTTGCGAGGAATTGTATTACCTTTATTTATTTGACTGTAATATAATTTTATCACAGCACAACTAAAAATCAGGTTGATCATTGTATTTTGTTTGCAAAAATATTCCCAGAAGACTTTTTGACGCAGAAATATTTGTTTAAAATCTGACGTCATCAGTAACACTGAGCTAACCGTTACTCACGGACCAATCAAATGAATGAACAGAAACGTCACAAACATAGTCATGACGCAATAGATTCATTGGTAACGACTGAAATAGTTCAAAATGGAGATCACCAACCTCCGAAGTTACATTCCCGACCCTTGAAGGAAATGGCAGTCCGATTGCTACTTTATTATTAAAACATAACTTAAATAAAATTCAATGCGGATCTTCCTCTTCGACTAATGATTGCATTTCACCATATAAAGCCTCAAATTCTTGTGTACTACATCATCGTATAAGTTATCGATAACACATTAATTACCGCTTTGTTCAATCAAGTGTATATAGGACAATAAAAAGTAGAGTGATTAAAAACACTGCGAAAACATGGTAATTTTTGAATTCTGTATATAAAGCGCATTGACAAAAAATTAAACTACTTATCAAAAACACTTCAGCCCACGTTAAATATTCCCAAAAATATGGAAGATTTGTAATCAATAATGTTTATATTTTTTAAATATTGCTATTTTTAGGACCCCAATATCCAATCAGCTGCATCCATGTCATTCATCTGTATGTTATCTTGCGGGTAACAAATTCCCAAAGTAACCTTACTTTTCCAGAGTTGTCTTTCTTAGCTCACGCAGTATAATTCTTCAGAACGAATCAACGGTACATCAGTTACTTCTCAATTTCTCAAGAGGCAGTTTTCGAAATTTTATACAGAGGTGGTTTCTTAACTTAACCTCGAAGACCAGAGTGGTCATCTAATATTAGATGCTGCACGCATCGCGCGCTATAGCGAGTTACAGCACGCAGAGCGAAGCTACCCGTGAAATGCCTTATGCTGATATTGATTTTTTCTACCGGAAGTTGGTACTGTAAAAAATGTTCACAAAGTGAATGTATTAGAGCACTAAAATTAATTTTAATGGTAGACTTAAAGATAAATTTGACATGAATAATTTCTTTAAATTACAACAAAAATTTCAGACAATTTTTTTTTTTCAATCTGTAAAACGTTCTATTTAAAAAAAGACACTCATACGACATTTATGTGACGTCACCATTATATAGAAAGACCTGCAATTCAGAGGCACTGTAAGGGGTGCTCGGAAGTAACGTCAATTAAGAAAACGTAATTTAGTCATACGATTTTTGAACTTATACAGACTTAATGTACAGAATCATGATCATCACCAGTAACAGTACACAGCGACAAGTTACGTGTTGAATTTCTAAATTTAAATAAAATGCAATATAGATCATTATATGTGTTATTTAAAAACACGCTTATCAATAAGTAACGGGTGTCGAATATATCAGTTAAGGACATGTGATGGTAGCACAGTTCGAAATACTAGCATCAAATAAAGAACCTTTATTTCTTGTAGACAGGAGTAACATGTTATTGTTTCCATACATATGGCAGACACCGATACTGTAGAGATTGGTTGATCAAAAATGTCTGTGGTTATAAGAGTGATTCACGCAACAGGATTGGTGTACCATCTGACCCCTTAGTGGGTTTAGTGGAAGCTAAGTCGGTGTACCATCTGGCCCCTTAGGTTTAGTGGAAGCTAAGTCGGTGTACCATCTGACCCCTTAGTGGGTTTAGTGGAAGCTAAGTCGGTGTACCATCTGGCCCCTTAGGTTTAGTGGAAGCTAAGTCGGTGTACCACCTGACCCCTTAGGTTTAGTGGAAGCTAAGTCGGTGAACCATCTGACCCCTTAGGTTTAGTGGAAGCTAAGTCGGTGTACTATCTGACCCCTTAGTGGGTTTAGTGGAAGCTAAGTCGGTGTACTATCTGACCCCTTAGTGGGTTTAGTGGAAGCTAAGTCGTTGTACCATCTGACCCCTTAGTGGGTTTAGTGGAAGCTAAGTCGGTGTACCATCTGACCCCTTAGTGGGTTTAGTGGAAGCTAAGTCGTTGTACCATCTGACCCCTTAGTGGGTTTAGTGGAAGCTAAGTCGGTGTACCATCTGACCCCTTAGTGGGTTTAGTGGAAGCTAAGTCGGTGTACCATCTGACCCCTTAGTGGGTTTAGTGGAAGCTAAGTCGGTGTACCATCTGACCCCTTAGTGGGTTTAGTGGAAGCTAAGTCGGTGTACCATCTGACCCCTTAGGTTTAATGGAAGCTAAGTCAGTGTACCATCTGACCCCTTAGTGGGTTTAATGGAAGCTAAGTCGGTGTACCATCTGACCCCTTAGTGGGTTTAGTGGAAGCTAAGTCGGTGTACCATCTGACCCCTTAGGTTTAGTGGAAGCTAAGTCGGTGTACCATCTGACCCCTTAGGTTTAGTGGAAGCTAAGTCGGTGTACCATCTGACCCCTTAGGTGTAGTGGAAGCTAAGTCGGTGTACCATCTGACCCCTTAGGTTTAGAGGAAGCTAAGTCGGTGAACCATCTGACCCCTTAGGTTTAGTGGAAGCTACGTCGGTGTACCATCTGACCCCTTAGGTTTAGTGGAAGCTAAGTCGGTGTACCATCTGACCCCTTAGGTTTAGTGGAAGCTAAGTCGGTGTACCATCTGACCCCTTAGTGGGTTTAGTGGAAGCTAAGTCGGTGTACCATCTGACCCCTTAGTGGGTTTAGTGGAAGCTAAGTCGGTGTACCATCTGACCCCTTAGTGGGTTTAGTGGAAGCTAAGTCGGTGTACCATCTGACCCCTTAGGTTTAGTGGAAGCTAAGTCGGTGTACCATCTGACCCCTTAGGTTTAGTGGAAGCTAAGTCGGTGTACCATCTGACCCCTTAGTGGGTTTAGTGGAAGCTAAGTCGGTGTACCATCTGACCCTTAGGTTTAGTGGAAGCTAAGTCGGTGTACCATCTGACCCCTTAGGTTTAGTGGAAGCTAAGTCGGTGTACCATCTGACCCCTTAGTGGGTTTAGTGGAAGCTAAGTCGGTGTACCATCTGACCCCTTAGTGGGTTTAGTGGAAGCTAAGTATTTTTGGATGGTCTGTTCTGTAATGAGTAAGCAGGATGTGTTGTGTCTAATGGATTTTAATATCTCGTTTTTACCTTTTTTATGTATAGCATTATTCTTTACAAATGTATCTCATATAAAACAAAGATTTTTGATAATATGATGTGCAAGCAAATGATGTTTTGCTTGTATGGGAGCTACGCGCCTGTGCACTAATTCTACTGGTGGACTAATACTATCATATTTAATAAATGTGTAAACAGATTTATCAATTCACCACCATTTTCCAAGTGGGGATATTCTTGTCGCATAGTTGTGACATTAACTTTACTTTGTAATTCTGAACCACTAACTTGTTTTTATGACGTCATTTAGCAGTTGTCTATATTGTGTACACTGATTAGGGTTATTGGATTTTTTAGCTTTATAGAGTGCATTCTCTCCATTTACGAATAGATCTTCCAATAGAATCATTCATAAATGGTTTCTGATTGGGACGAGTAACTGCTATTTTGTTAGGAAAATATTTGTCGCGTAAGGTTAAGTAATTATCAGAAATGTTATTTCCATTACCGTACATACTCGCACATAAGTCGGGAAATTGGGAGTTAAAATTTGGTTTTAGAGGAGGGTTCCGACTTTTAAGCGAGTCATACCATAAAGTATTTTCCGGTCCTTCACTTCAATTTCGTGACCCAATTCAACAGTTTGCATGTTCATAATTAATGTTTTGCTTGAACCAAAGCTGTTTTATACTCTCAATATTTACCTCTACTGAGACAGAGCAGTGGTCACTGTAGACGTCTGGTACCTCTACTAAGACAGAGCAGTGGTCACTGCAGAAGTCTAGTAGCTCCACTGAGACAGGGCAGTGGTCACTGCAGAAGTCTGGTACCTCCATTGAGACATAGCAGTGGTCACTGTAGAAGTCTGGTACCTCTACTAAGACAGAGCAGTGGTTACTGCAGAAGTCTGGTTCCTCCACTGAGACAGGGCAGTGGTCACTGCAGAAGTCTGGTATCTCCAATGAGACAGGGCAGTGGTCACTGCACAAGTCTGGTACCTCTACTGAGACAGGGAAATGGTCACTGCAGACATCTGACACCTCCAATGAGACAGAGCAGGGGTCACTGCAGAAGTCTGATATCTCCACTGGAAAGAAGTAGTGGTCACTGCAGAAGTCTGGTACCTCCACTGAGACAGGGCGGTGGTCATTGTACAAGTCTGGTACCTCCATTGAGACAGGACAGTGGTCACTGCAGACGTCAGGTATCTCCACTGAGACAGGACAGTGGTCACTGCAGACGTCTGGTACCTCTAGATCTACTGAGACAGGGCAGTGGTCATTGCACAAGTCTTATCAGCTATGGTATCTGTGCTTCATGTGGGTACTCATCGGCCTTATCAGCTATATATTTATGGTATCTATGCTCCATGTGGGTACTCCTCTGTCATATCAGCTATATAATAATTTTATCTGTACTCCATGTGGGTACTCCTCTGTTTTATCGGATATGTCATTATGGTATCTGTGCTCCATGTGGGTACTCCTCGGTCTTATCAGCTATATATTTGTGTGATCTGTACTCCATGTGGGTAATCCTCTGTCTTATCAGCTATATAACTATGGTACATGTATATAATTATGTGATATGTGATCCCTTTGGATACTCCTAGTCTTATTATCTATTTAATTATGGTATCTGTGCTCCCTGTGGGTACTCCTTGGTCTAATCAGCTATATAATTATGGTATCTGTGTTCCATTTGGGTACTCCTCGGTCTTATCAGCTATATAATTATGTGCTCTGTGCTCCCTTTGGGTACTCCTAGGTCTAATCAGCTATATAATTAGGTGATCTGTGCTCCCTTAGGTTACTCCTTGGTCTTATCAGCTATATAATTAGGTGATCTGTGCTCCATGTGGGTACTCCTTGGTCTTATCAGCTATATAATAAGGTGATCTGTGCTCCCTTAGGTTACTCCTTGGTCTTATCAGCTATATAATTAGGTGATCTGTGCTCCATGTGGGTACTCCTTGGTCTTATCAGCTATATAATTAGGTGATCTGCGCTCCCTTTGGGTACTCCTCGGTCTTATCAGCTATATAATTATGGTATCTATGCTTCATGCGGGTACTCCTCGGTCTTATCAGCTATATAATTAGGTGATATGTCATATGCTCCATGTGGGTACTCCTTGGTCTTATCAGCTATATATTTATGTGATCTGTGCTCCATGTGGGTACTCCTTGGTCTTATCAGCTATATAATTATGGTATCTATGCTTCATGCGGGTACTCCTTGGTCTTATCAGCTATATAATTATGTGATCTGCGCTCCCTTTGGGTACTCCTCTGTCTTATCAGCTACATAATTAGGTGATCTGTGCTCCCTTTGGGTACTCCTAGGTCTTATCAGCTATATAATTAGGTGATCTGTGCTCCCTTTGGGTACTCCTAGGTCTTATCAGCTATATAATTAGGTGATCTGTGCTCCCTTTGGGTACTCCTAGGTCTTATCAGCTATATAATTAGGTGATCTGTGCTCCCTTTGGGTACTCCTAGGTCTTATCAGCTATATAATTAGGTGATCTGTGCTCCCTTTGGGTACTCCTAGGTCTTATCAGCTATATAATTAGGTGATCTGTGCTCCCTTTGGGTACTCCTAGGTCTTATCAGCTATATAATTAGGTGATCTGTGCTCCCTTTGGGTACTCCTAGGTCTTATCAGCTATATAATTAGGTGATCTGTGCTCCCTTTGGGTACTCCTAGGTCTTATCAGCTATATAATTAGGTGATCTGCGCTCCCTTTGGGTACTCCTCGGTCTTATCAGCTATATAATTATGGTATCTATGCTTCATGCGGGTACTCCTTGGTCTTATCAGCTATATAATTATGTGATCTGTGCTCCATGTGGGTACTCCTTGGTCTTATCAGCTATATAATTAGGTGATCTGCGCTCCCTTTGGGTACTCCTCGGTCTTATCAGCTATATAATTATGGTATCTATGCTTCATGCGGGTACTCCTCGGTCTTATCAGCTATATAATTAGGTGATATGTTATATGCTCCATGTGGGTACTCCTTGGTCTTATCAGCTATATATTTATGTGATCTGTGCTCCATGTGGGTACTCCTTGGTCTTATCAGCTATATAATTAGGTGATCTGCGCTCCCTTTGGGTACTCCTCGGTCTTATCAGCTATATATTTATGTGATCTGTGCTCCCTGTGGACTCCTCGGTCTTATCAGCTATATATTTATGTGATCTGTGCTCCCTGTGGACTCCTCGGTCTTATCAGCTATATATTTATGTGATCTGTGCTCCCTGTGGACTCCTCGGTCTTATCAGCTATATATTTATGTGATCTGTGCTCCCTGTGGACTCCTCGGTCTTATCAGCTATATATTTATGTGATCTGTGCTCCCTGTGGACTCCTCGGTCTTATCAGCTATATATTTATGTGATCTGTGCTCCCTGTGGGTACTCCTTGGTCTTATCAGCTATATAATTAGGTGATCTGCGCTCCCTTTGGGTACTCCTCGGTCTTATCAGCTATATAATTAGGTGATCTGCGCTCCCTTTGGGTACTCCTCGGTCTTATCAGCTATATATTTATGTGATCTGTGCTCCACGTGATTACTACTAGGTCTTATTAGTTATGAAATTTGGGCATTATGTTGTTTTGGAAAGCGTATAAATGAGCTAACATTCAAAAGTCAGAACTGAACTCTGAGCATCACATTCAGGAATTTGTATACAAAGAAAAGCATTAAATACCTGCCAGTTTGGAATAACCCTTTAATGCACTTGTTTTCTTTTTTGTTTTTCTCTGTGGTCGATCGTCAATTAGTTAATTAGTAAAACTTGTTGATTCAATCGACTTTTTGTCGTTAATGGATTAGTAGAACTTGATTAGATTAGCCTTTCTTATTTAGCCTTAAGAATGTCCATTTGATTACTACATATTGTAACTTTTTACTTTTCACGTTGCTTTTCACTGGTATAATATAGAAATATAATAACATGCTTTTTCAGAACATGAGTATAACTCGGAAGTGTTAAGGAGATTCTCTATCGAAGGAAAAAAGGTTTATCGGAAGGCATGGATTTCTGGGTTGCAATACAGATATGAGTTACATGGGTTTTTTTGCATGGAACTATTTAATTCACAACATTGACTTTGAGCCAGTGGTCAGTGTGAAGAGCCTTGTCAATTCTACTTAATCCTCCAATTACAGCTAGTTCTCTGGTCTAAATATATCTTTATCTAGCTTTCAAAATAATATGCTAAAACGGAAATGTTGAAATTAATTCAATACAAATTTAAGATTAAAGTTTCCTGGAAACAAAAGAATAAAAATAAAGATTTTAATTACTTCCTTATATCAGGAATCCTTTGTTCTCTAATAATTAAGCGTTTATATTAGGAAAGTCGTTAAAAATAAAAATCTTCAATATTTTATTGAATATTCTTAAATTAACTAAATGACATTACATTAAATTTTGTCTACAATAAAATTTAATTATTTCACTTTAAATTACAGTCGCTTTATAGTCGATCCCATGTCAGCTATTATATACGAATGTTTACCAACAAAGAGATTTTCTATGTAATTAAATTTAAATATTGACTTTAGAACTATTACACAATCTGATTACAAACTCAGTTTATAACTTCCGTGTTGTTTACCAACATTATTGTTTACTCCATGAAGGTGTTTTTGCGCTGAGATCGCTAGGACCACTGCCATTTGTAATATCAGTTACCTACGTTATTACCCGGGTGTATGGAAATTGTACCACCTGAAAGTACTTCTGTTCAGCCTGAGGCGGCATGGGATTTGTACCGACGTGTAACCAACCAATCAAAAGTCCGCATTTGTTGCAAGCCGGGGATAAAGTTTCTTATTCCCGGCTTGTAACAAATGCGGACTTTTGATTGGTTGGTTACACGTCGGTACAAATCCCATGCCCCCGTCTTCGTTGCTAACGTCGCAGGATGTATTGTTTGTGCGTTGCTAATGTATGTTCTAGAGTACCAGTGTATGTTATTCCACAAATGAACATTTCTGTCTTTTTATATTTGTATTTGTACTTCCTTTCAAACACTGTAGATGCCCTATATTCACACTGACACACATAAATATGAATTAAATCGGAACTTGACGTCATTGTCTGTTGACGTTATGATAGCGTGACTTGAGGCGCCAAAATACCGATAGTAGGAAAAACAATGTAAAACAAAATAAAAACTCTTTAAACTCGCTAAGTCTGAGGTTGTTACCAAAGGTAACATCCTCGACTTGGTAAAATGGGCATTTTCTTCATAAAAAACGTATAATTTTTTGTGAGCAACTGTGATGACGTTGTACATTTAGCTTTTTCTGACGACAAAAGAACCTATTTTCAGCCTTTTACACTTGTTAGCCGGGGATAAATCCGTTACCTACGTTATAACCCGGGTGTATGGAAATTGTACCACCTGAAAGTACTTCTGGACAGCCTTCGGCTTCGCCTCAGGCTGAACAGAAGTACTTTCAGGTGGTACAATTTCCATACACCCGGGTAATAACGTAGGTAACTGATATTATCCCCGGCTTGTAACAAATGCGGACTTTTGATTGGTTGGTTACCCGTCGGTACAAATCCCATGCCCCCGGCTTTGTTGCTAACGTCGCAGGGTGTATTGTTTGTGCGTTGCTAATGTATGTTCTAGAGAACCAGTGTATGTTATTCCACAAATGAACATTTCTGTCTTTTTATATTTGTATTTGTACTTCCTTTCAAACACTGTAGATGCCCTACATTCACACTGACACACATAAATATGAATTAAATCGGAACTTGACGTCATTGTCTGTTGACGTTATGATAGCGTGACTTGAGGCGCCAAAATACCGATAGTAGGAAAAACAATGTAAAACAAAATAAAAACTCTTTAAACTCGCTAAGTCTGAGGTTGTTACCAAAGGTAACATCCTCGACTTGGTAAAATGGGCATTTTCTTCATAAAAAACGTATAATTTTTTGTGAGCAACTGTGATGACGTTGTACATTTAGCTTTTTCTGACGACAAAAGAACCTATTTTCAGCCTTTTACACTTGTTAGCCGGGGATAAATCCGTTACCTACGTTATAACCCGGGTGTATGGAAATTGTACCACCTGAAAGTACTTCTGGACAGCCTTCGGCTTCGCCTCAGGCTGAACAGAAGTACTTTCAGGTGGTACAATTTCCATACACCCGGGTAATAACGTAGGTAACTGATATTATCCCCGGCTTGTAACAAATGCGGACTTTTGATTGGTTGGTTACCCGTCGGTACAAATCCCATGCCCCCGGCTTTGTTGCTAACGTCGCAGGGTGTATTGTTTGTGCGTTGCTAATGTATGTTCTAGAGAACCAGTGTATGTTATTCCACAAATGAACATTTCTGTCTTTTTATATTTGTATTTGTACTTCCTTTCAAACACTGTAGATGCCCTACATTCACACTGACACACATAAATATGAATTAAATCGGAACTTGACGTCATTGTCTGTTGACGTTATGATATCGTGACTTGAGGCGCCAAAATACCGAAAGTAGGAAAAACAATGTCGAACAAAATAAAAACTCTTTAAACTCGCTAAGTCTGAGGTTGTTACCAAAGGTAACATCATCGACTTGGTAAAATGGACATTTTCTTCATAGAAAACGTGTAATTTTTTGTGAGCAACTGTGATGACGTTGTCCATTTAGCTTTTTTCTGATGACAAAAGAACCTATTTTCAGCCTTTTACACTTGTTAGCCGGGGATAAATCCGTTACCTACGGTATTGTACCACCTGAAAGTACTTCTGGACAGCCTTCGGCTTCGCCTCAGGCTGAACAGAAGTACTTTCAGGTGGTACAATTTCCATACACCCGGGTAATAACGTAGGTAACTGATAAGGCCCCCGTTTCACAAAAAAGCTTATGTAGTGTAAAATACACAATATGATATCTATGTATAATGTACGTATATGGCATGCATAATGTGTTAGGTTTTATGATACTGGATAGACGCAGTCTGAGGAAGGAGAGTCCGTACCGATACTGAGTAGACACGGTCTGGGAAGGGGTGTCAGTACCGATACTGGGTAGACACAGTCTGGGGAAGGAGAGTCAGTACCGATACTGAGTAGACACGGTCTGGGAAGGGGTGTCAGTACCGATACTGAGTAGACACAGTCCGGGGAAGGAGAGTCCGTACCGATAATGAGTAGACACGGTCTGAGAAGGGGTGTCAGTACCGATACTGGGTAGACACAGTCTGGGAAGGAGTGTCCATACCGATACCGGGTAGACACAATATGGGAAGGATTGTCCGTACCGATACTGAGTAGACACGGTCTGGAAAGGGGTGTCAGTACCGATGGGTAGACACAGTCTGGGAAGGGTTGTCCGTGCCAATGCTGGGTAGACACAACAGGGGAAGGATTGTCCGTACCGATACTGGGTAGACACAGTCTGGGAAAGGGTGTCCGTTCCGATACCGGGTAGACACAATATGGGAAGGAGTGTCCGTACCGATACTGAGTAGACACAGTCTGGGAAAGATTTCCGTGATTTGATCTATTTAGGCCATAATATTAATGCACTGTAATTGATTTAAAATGTTCGCGTTAATTTCGTTACGAGAGGTTATGTGACTTTCGGGAATTTCATCTTCGACAATGGTAATTCCAACACGGTTGACTTCAGAAAGTGATATCACCCACACGGCTTTTGTTTCACCGTGCCCATTACAGGAACAAAATATTTATTCATAAACAAAGCACACTTTAAATATTCCCCAGAGGACTTTACTATATAAAATGGTAAAAGTCAATTCTGGTCGGTATGATAAACGTTTAAATCGAAGGACAGCGACCATTTAGACAAAGCGATTAGTGGAGACTGACTATTTAATTGATACACCGTGTTGTGATTATCAGACAACGTTCCGGGACAAGGTTTGAAAGTAGTTATTGACAATAGAAGTATCACCATTGACGCAGGTTCTAATAATATATATATCTGAATGAATGAAAATATTGTATTTAATGGAAAACTACAGTTTTTAACCATTTGCTTGTACATGTACTCTATCTGCGGAAATTTAGTTTGGTTCCAAAGTGAAAAAATCTGTAACATAGGATCATTTTAAAGATTATAAATTATTGCAAAAGTTATATTTGTCGAAAACCTGTCTTGGATTTCCGTCATTGTGTTCTGATTTCTAATTAAGTGGTCACCAATAGTAATTAGCATATATCCGAGTCACTGTCACTCCTCTAAAAGGACGTACAAAAAGGTTTCAGTGAAATCCAAAGAACTACTATCAAGAAACCACAACTAACTTCAACTATGCGTTACAGCCTCACTGTGTTTTTTACCGTTTGTTGTCTGCTGTTTGGAGTTCAAACTCGAGAATTATTTTCCAGGTATTGTAAAATTCTTATTTTTGATCATCATTTTCTGTTTTTAATTGTTCTTTCTTTGTTTATATTGCTTTGTGGCTTCCAATTTTGCGCAAGTACCTAGGCATAATTTTCCTCTGCTGTTTCATTTTGTTGTTGTTTTTCCCATATTTTTTTTTCAATTTATGTTTTTATTTGTAAAACTGACTCAGGTTTTAATTCCCACTAACTACAGTGGTGTCTGAACACAGTATAAAGAAGTGATCGGTTGTAAAAACATACAGACCAAATAAAATATGAACAAGCGCTAACAGATCAAATAAGAAATGAATATATGTTTGATTGTTGACGCTAACAGATCAAATAAGACATGAACATATGGTTGATTGTTGACGCTAACAGAGCAAATAAAACATGAATAATGGTTGATTGTTGACGCTAACAGAGCAAATAAGACATGAAGATATGGTTGATTGTTGACGCTAACAGAGCAAATAAGACATGAATAATGGTTGATTGTTGACGCTAACAGATCAAATAAGACATGAATATATGGTTGATTGTTGACGCTAACAGAGCAAATAAAACATGAATAATGGTTGATTGTTGACGCTAACAGAGCAAATAAGACATGAAGATATGGTTGATTGTTGACGCTAACAGAGCACATATGACATGAAGAATGGTTTATTGTTGACGCTAACAGAGCAAATAAGACATGAAGATATGGTTGATTGTTGACGCTAACAGAGCAAATAAGACATGAACATATAGTTGATTGTTGACGCTAACAGAGCAAATAAGACATGAACATATAGTTGATTGTTGACGCTAACAGGTCAAATAAGACATTAACATATGGTTGATTGCTGACGAACAGAGCAAATAAGACATGAACATATGGTTGATTTTTGACGCTAACAGAGCACATATGACATGAAGAATGGTTTATTGTTGATGCTAACAGAGCAAATAAGACATGAAGATATGTTTGATTGTTGACGCTAACAGAGCAAATAAGACATGAATAATGGTTGATTGCTGACGCTAATCGAGCAAATAAGACATGAATAATGGTTGATTGTTGACGCTAACAGGTCAAATAAGACATTAACATATGGTTGATTGCTGACGAACAGAGCAAATAAGACATGAACATATGGTTGATTTTTGACGCTAACAGAGCACATATGACATGAAGAATGGTTTATTGTTGATGCTAACAGAGCAAATAAGACATGAAGATATGTTTGATTGTTGACGCTAACAGAGCAAATAAGACATGAATAATGGTTGATTGCTGACGCTAATCGAGCAAATAAGACATGAATAATGGTTGATTGTTGACGCTAACAGGTCAAATAAGACATTAACATATAGTTGATTGCTGACGCTAACAGGTCAAATAAGACATGAAGATATGGTTGATTGCTGACGAACAGAGCAAATAAGACATGAACATATGGTTGATTGTTGACGCTAACAGGTCAAATAAGACATGAATAATGGTTGATTGATGACGCTAACAGAGCAAATAAGACATGAACATATGGTTGATTTTTGACGCTAACAGAGCACATATGACATGAAGAATGGTTTATTGTTGATGCTAACAGAGCAAATAAGACATGAAGATATGTTTGATTGTTGACGCTAACAGAGCAAATAAGACATGAATAATGGTTGATTGCTGACGCTAATCGAGCAAATAAGACATGAATAATGGTTGATTGTTGACGCTAACAGAGCAAATAAGACATGAACATATGGTTGATTGCTGACGAACAGAGCAAATAAGACATGAACATATGGTTGATTGTTGACGCTAACAGGTCAAATAAGACATTAACATATAGTTGATTGCTGACGCTAACAGGTCAAATAAGACATTAACATATGGTTGATTGCTGACGAACAGAGCAAATAAGACATGAACATATGGTTGATTTTTGACGCTAACAGAGCACATATGACATGAAGAATGGTTTATTGTTGATGCTAACAGAGCAAATAAGACATGAAGATATGTTTGATTGTTGACGCTAACAGAGCAAATAAGACATGAATAATGGTTGATTGCTGACGCTAATCGAGCAAATAAGACATGAATAATGGTTGATTGTTGACGCTAACAGGTCAAATAAGACATTAACATATAGTTGATTGCTGACGCTAACAGGTCAAATAAGACATGAAGATATGGTTGATTGCTGACGAACAGAGCAAATAAGACATGAACATATGGTTGATTGTTGACGCTAACAGGTCAAATAAGACATGAATAATGGTTGATTGATGACGCTAACAGAGCAAATAAGACATGAACATAGACAAGTTTATTTTATTGACAAATAATGTATATTTTGTAACATTTTAGTCAATTTTTTAATTTAATTTATTTGAAACCATCCATTCTTATTTTTAATTTTATTTTGATATTTTTCTTGTCAATTCAGTTTCTCAATGTCTACTCTACTTTATTATAATTTTCAAGGTAAAAACAGGTAAATTAATTATGGCATTCCCCCTTGATTGGCCCCTTAATCCTCCTACCTAATGAGGTGTTGTTTTTATCCAGTAGGCGTTCGGGGAACACACCCATCATTATGCATCACGTGATCAAAATCTCTCATATAACCTCCAACATGGAAATGTGACTAAAGGTGTGCCAAATAAAAAAAAATAGTACTAAGATAAAAAAGACAGTCGCAATACATCAAGTTATAGTTGAATTCCAAAAAATAATCTGTTATTTCATTTATTTTCGTGGGTATCAACTTTTGTTGTTGATGAATAAAAAAAGGCATTTCGTGGGATTCTTAAATTCGTGGTTCGCGAATCGGAAAAATAAATAATAAGCATACAGTGGTTACTCTGCACATTTCTAATTGAAGGTTTTTCTTAAAAAAGTGAAGTTAAAATAGGTGTTGTTTAGTAAGAGCATGAATAATTAACAGGATTAATAATCATGCCATTTTATTAAAACCAATCTGGCTACATAAACAATTCACAATACAGGAGTGATTAATTCCCCGGGGGGTAGAGTTTAGGCAATAAGCTTACAATATAATTAGTGACATTTAATGATAGAAATCATTATAAAAAATGCTACCAGATTGCTTTATTGCCCATTACTTCAATTAAGATGATGATTTAGTAAGCCGTTTATCAAAGTTCAGAAATCTCTGATCTGCAAGTTTTGCGTATGTAATCTTAATATTTAAAGCAGGAATTATAAAAAATACCAAATTGAATAAAGATAATTTGTTCAATGCTACATACTTATTCTTAATATTGCTATTACCTTAAACTTCGAAATTCTTTAAACATATTTGTCAATGAGACTTCATCATGAAGAAGTCTAAAAAAAATTATTAGAATTGTAAGAAATGTCAATTATTTCCATTACAGATGTATGTATCATGGACAAAAAGTATGTCAATGATACATACATGGGTGGGCAAGATCTGTTAATGTATTTTGGGCATGTATTTTTACAGGTGTGTTAACTGTTTTTCTTGTTGAAAATAAAGCAACTGTTACCTGTTTTCCAACCATTAGCTGTTATCTGTTTTCTTAAAAATTGACATTGTTGTAAACTGTTATTATGAAAATAAAACCCTGTTTTCTGTTAATAGTATTGCCTTTCGATCAGATTCTGCTGTTATCTGTTTTTTCGATTTTTGAACTCGTTGTTTTCTGTTTTCTCCTTTAAATTGCTGTGCATTATCATTTTTTAAAATTTACTGTTATCTGTTTTGGGAAAAATGAAACATTGTTAACCCTCTACCCCCCCTCCCCGTACATAAAGGCTATGTTGGTGCACTTTTAAAAATAGCAGTCATTTCTTAATTTCTTTGCTGTTTGATGAAATTATCTTACATTATCTCCTATTTTCTGGTCAGCTTAATAAATTGTGTACTTATTATATATCAATAATTATTTTATGCATTTCCGTAATGTGCGTAAAAAATTCTTGTTACTTATTAATTAACATTATTTTCGTTGTCAAAGTTACATACAGCACTACATTTCAACAAACTTTTTAAATGCATCATAATAAAATGTGTACATTCATCATCATTCTTTATTCTCATAAACCGATACAATGGTTTAGAGATACAATAGAATAATATTTTAGTTTCACGTTTTTTCTTTGTTGTATGTAACTAATTTTATTGTCAATTTATATTTATTGTCAATGTTACGAAAAAACTTCCATAAAAATAAAAATGGCTAGCATTGCTATCCTTCCATTGACTCATAAACCATAAAAATGGCTATCATTGCTATCCTTCCATTGACTCATAAATCATAAAAATGCTAGCATTGATATCCCTCCATTGACTCATAAACCATAAAAATGCTAGCATTGCTATCCTTCCATTGACTCATAAACCATAAAAAATGGCTAGCATTGCTATCCTTCCATTGACTCAAAAACCATAAAAAATGGCTAGCATTGCTATCCTTCCATTGACTCAAAAACCATAAAAAATGGCTAGGATGGCTATCCTTCCATTGACTCATAAACCATAAAAATGGCTAGGATGGCTATCCTTCCATTTACTCATAAACCTTAAAATGGCTAGCATTGCTATCCTTCCATTGACTCATAAACCATAAAAATGCAAGCATTGCTATCCTTCCATTGACTCATAAACCATAAAAATGCTAGCATTGCTATCCTTCCATTGACTCATAAATCATAAAAATGGCTATCATTGCTATCCTTCCATTTACTCATAAACCATAAAAAATGGCTAGCATTGCTATCCTTCCATTGACTCAAAAACCATAAAATGGCTAGCATTGCTATCCTTCCATTGACTCAAAAACCATAAAAATGCTAGCATTGCTATCCTTCCATTGACTCATAAACCATAAAAATGGCTAGCATTGCTATCCTTCCATTGACTCAAAAACCATAAAATATGGCTAGGATGGCTATCCTTCCATTGACTCATAAACCATAAAAATGGCTAGCATTGGTATCCTTCCCTCAAACAATTACATCCAAGACATTTTTAAGTATTCCCCTTGACTGAATTCTTGCCATATATACGATTTATGTACTCTGTATAACACAGATATTTATTGTAATTTATGAGCAGACATTTTTAATACTGTGTTGAACACATCTGCATTATGCTTAAATTCATACATTTGTGTTATTTAACTTCGTTATTCACGTTAACAATGTAACTACATGTAGTGGAATAAGGTAGTAATGCATTCGCAATATTTAATGATCAAACAACAAAATATAAACAAAAACAAATATAAAAGAAATAATAAAGTACAATATTTTCTGTTCGCGCATTTTGGCAATGCCTACTCCATATTAATTACATTTATCTGTATTAATTTCTATTTCAGAGCCCACAGACAACAAGGGGAGTTTTACCTTAATCATATAAACACCTTAAAGGCTCTGGGGCTAACAAATGATGAAATCACGGACTACAGTCGATGTGGGGGCTTGATTGGGTGTGGCTTAGTTAATATCTCTACGAGGTAAGATTATTTATCAATTTTTTTCATCTTTAACTAAGAAATAAGGACAAAAGCGTGATGTTTATCCATGTCAGCGAGATTTATAG
The DNA here is from genome assembly GCA_944474755.1 of Limnoperna fortunei. NCBI lineage: Eukaryota > Metazoa > Mollusca > Bivalvia > Mytilida > Modiolidae > Limnoperna > Limnoperna fortunei. Next base: position 77,154,832 of record OX104120.1, on the reverse strand, counting down.
GTTATTTACGTTTTTTGAAACGAGATGCGTTTTCTCGTCCATATCTCATCGAAGGGCGACAGCCCTGAGATGAGATGACGAGAAAATGCATCGAGTTTCAAAAAACGTAAATAATCTGTTTATCGCTGTTTTGTAACATTGTGACGTCACGGTGTTTACTTAACGACGTCTTGACAGCGAGCTGAGATGGGCCTATCTCAAGCTAGTAGAGTGAGATGGAATAATATCGCACACAAACATCAAAGGAAAATACTGCAAAATAGCGATAAATAAATAGAACGACAATTTTTACCCCATTTTGTTATCTTTTTAACAGATTTTTCAATGATTTTGTCGATGTAATTTAATATGTTACGTTTTAAGTCCAAGCGAATAATTTTCTCCTAATTTTATGTCGAAGGGGATGTTTTGCTCCTACTTTTGGTCAACAGTTGTTTTGCGCGCCTACTAAGAGGCCTAAGCGACTGTTTTGCTACTACTTTGAGGTCTTACGGGTTTTTTTGCTCATACTTTAGTAAGCAGTTGTTTTGCTCCTATTTGAGGTTTAAGCAGATGCTTTGTTCTAAGTGGATATTGTGTTCTTACTTTGCGAAAGTGGATGTTTTCGTCATATTTTAAGGTCTAAGCGAATGTTTTGCTCTCATTTTGAGGTGTTAGCGGGTTTTAACTTTAGCTCTATAAGCGGATGTATTGTGTCGACTTTGATGTATAAGCGTGTGTTTTGTTCGTACTTTGAGGTCTATAAGCGGTTATGTTGCTCCTAATTTGAGGTCTAAGCGGATGTTTTGCTTCTACTTTGAGGTCAACAGTTCTAAGGGAAGGTTTTGCTGCTACATTGGTAAGCAGTTGTTTTGCTACTACTTGGAATTATAAGCGGATGTTTTCTTCGTATTTTGAGGTCTATAAGCGGATGTTTTGCTCCTATTTTGATGTCTGAGCTAATGTTTGCTCCTAATTTAAGTTATAAGTGAACGTTTTGCACTTACTATGAAGTCACAGTTGTTTGTCTCCTACTTTAAGGTTAACAGTTTTTAGGGGTTGTTTTGCTCCCACTTTGGGGTCAACAGTTCTAAGATGATGTTTTGCTCCACTATTTAGTCAACAGTTGTTTTGTTTCTGCCTTGAGGTCAACAGATTAAAGCGAATGTTTTGCTCCTACTTTAAAGTCTAAGCGGAATCTTTGTTCTTACTTTGAGGTCCGAGCGATGTTTTGTTCCTTCTTCGAGGTTTCAGTAGATTGTTTGTCCATTTAAGCACATGTTTGCCCCTACTTTGATGTATTGGCGGATGCATTGTTCCCACGCAAATTTGCTCCTACTTTGAGATCAACAGTTCAAACGGGATGTTTTTTCTCCAATTTTGAGATCAGTAAACTCATGTTTTGCCCCTTTTGCAGACAGGGGTTTTTTGTTTCTACTTTGAGGTCAAATACTTTATTACTAGTTGTGAGGCATTTCGTAATGTTTTCATCTTTTTTCCAGTGGTAAACGAAAACGCAGCAGACCCCGTGTCGAAAAAGACATACAGAAGAATCATTATTACGACTTTTGGAACAAATTGATGGTAAAAGACTCACTTGAAACTGATTCTGACTCCACGAAGAAAGATCGTCATTTCTTTACACAGGATGCGACAAATCCTAACTTTGATAATTTGTATGGTACTTTAAGAGAAATCCGAAAACGAAAATGAAGGCTTTTAACCAAAATATACACATTATGAAAAAACTGATGAGTCAAAATATTTCAGACGAAAACTCTAGACTTTTTATTATGAAGTGCCGGAAACATCAATATCGTCAAACAGAGTTCGTATCTTCATAAGTTATTGGTCCTTTGGAATAAATACGAAACGTCTTAGATATAATATATTTAGGAAACGAAGAAAGTTTTACATTAAAATGTGTATATTCCTCATCACACTAATTCTTATATTAAGACTCATCATTGCACATCATTACATATGTTGTTAAGTTCGGACACAAATCGTTATACTGCAAATAAAATCTTCTTACATCTTTGTTTTTGAGTCCTGATCAGGTACATTGTTCAGGCTTTACCGTGGTATACAGGAAGACGAAATGACTATTGAAAAAAGGGTACATTACAGAATTAGAGGGACGCTGTATCATGATGTTACAGAATTAGAGGGACGCTGTATCATGATGTTACAGAATTAGAGGGACGCTGTATCATGATGTTACAGAATTAGAGGGACGCTGTATCATGATGTTACAGAATTAGAGGGACGCTGTATCATGATGTTACAGAATTAGAGGGACGCTGTATCATGATGTTACAGAATGAGATGGATGCTGTATCGTGATGTTACAGAATTAGAGGGACGCTGTATCATGATGTTACAGAATTAGAGGGACGCTGTATCATGATGTTACAGAATGAGATGGATGCTGTATCGTGATGTTACAGAATTAGAGGGACGCTGTATCATGATGTTACAGAATTAGAGGGACGCTGTATCATGATGTTACAGAATTAGATGGACGCTGTATCATGATGTTACAGAATGAGATGGATGCTTTATCGTGATGTTACAGAATTAGAGGGACGCTGTATCATGATGTTACAGAATTAGAGGGACGCTGTATCATGATGTTACAGAATGAAATGGATGCTGTATCGTGATGTTACAGAATAAGAGGGACGCTGTATCATGATGTTACAGAATTAGAGGGACGCTGTATCATGATGTTACAGAATGAGATGGATGCTGTATCGTGATGTTACAGAATTAGAGGGACGCTGTATCATGATGTTACAGAATTAGAGGGACGCTGTATCATGATGTTACAGAATGAGATGGATGCTGTATCGTGATGTTACAGAATTAGAGGGTTAGGGTTAACACATCCACCTCTTTTATTGGAAAAACATCCTAAACTATTTAATAACAGTACTACCTTTACCTTAGCAGTGGGGACAAAATACCAAAAGAGACTACCAGGTTCCTAAAATCCCTCGTATAGTTTTGAATTTGTGTTTATGGTCGTCTGATGTCAACAGTTGGCCAGCACTGTCAAAAGGTTCAGAAATGACATTTGCCATAATTAAACAATCTTAAATTACAAACGTGTATTGCAGGATCCTTGATCAATGACTTCAAATCCAAACCCCCCTGACTGTTCTTGCCACAAGTCCCCATTTATATACAGTCCTTTAGGTCACGTGATAACTGCAGATCTTAACATTGTTTACAATGAAAGCCTAAGAAATATTTTGTCCGGAAGACCTAAATACCGTGAACCTAAATCCATCAACTGCAATTGGACTCAATAGAGGAATATGCCAGAAAATGGACAAAGCAAGCAAGAAGACTAGGAGGTTGATACCTTGTTCTAGTGAGTAAAGGTCTTGAGGTCATTGATGCTAATAAGAATAAGTCGTTTAAGAAGGTCTGTTAGTACTATAGCAGCATCAATCTTCAGAAATCTTGATGCTGTTAAAACTTTGTCCCACATACATGACAATTATGTTGTTGTACCAGCAGATAATGCCCTTAACTACATAATGTTTATCTGCAAAAAACATAATATAGAGTGTTTAATTAATGAATTACCTATATACCCATGGGAGAACACATATATAGGTTGTGCCTGCTGTGTAATTCCCTTGAAAATTGTATCTATTGATGCCTTTTCAATTAAATCATTTGTATTATTGTATTATTAGTGAATTAGGCATGGAGAGTTCTCTTGTTAATCATACTTATACAAAAGAGGAGATTCTTGAAAATCACAAATAGTTTTTGGCATCCTTTGATCTCCCCTTCTTGTATTGGATACCAAAACTTCATAAAAATCCATACAAACAGCGTTTTATGGCATGCTTTCTCCTCGTCAGGAGCACATGAGCGTATCCATGGTTTTTCGGGTGACTCAATTTCTGTTTTTGTTTTTTCTTGTTGCTGTTGTTTTTTTCGGTTTTTGTTTTGCGCTGCAGATGTTTGTCTATATCCGGATTTGTAATTGTCCCTTGACTTTCGGCTCTTGTTGTTCGGTCGGTTTCCTTTGTTAATTTTCTTAATTAAAGTTATAAGATAAATTCCAGTAGCTATACCTTCATACTTTTTTCCTCGGGAACAGTTGCTGCTTCGTGCACTAGACTACCGACAACAGTTCATACTTGAGACGTCCGTAATAGATACATATTGCTTATTGTGTTTTGTATAATTCTAATTGGCTATGCCAGTCACGTGATTTACATAATTTTACAAACAAATTTATTTTTCTAATAAATATGGACTCTGTTTCTATTTTTACGTATATTGACGCTACTCTGCAGATGCGTCCCGGTTTGATTTCATTATACAATCGATATTATCAATATGGCGGGTGTACAGAGTCTCGAAGTAATTTTTTAGACATCAAAATTTTCATCCAATCAAATTCTAATGTCAAGTTTAAGGCGCAATAGTCTCGATTACGCAGACGCAACTCCATTATAGTTGCGTCTGGGATCAGCTTGTTGCAATTTCGCTACCAATAGGTGGAGACAAAACAATCATTTTTATTTTAAGGGTCCTAATTTTACATCAGGAAAACCATGAAAACATGTCAACACTTTTAAAATAACGACACAATGTGCTTTTCTCCTGATTGTGCACAACAATAATAATTGTTTAATTGATAAATTAATATAGAATCAAAATATTCAAATGTAAACTTTGGAACAGATGTTTTACACTTCTTCGTGTGAGCAGAAATAATTTTTAGACAATAAAAATATCATTCAATCAAATTCTAACGCAAAGTTTAAGGCGCAATGATTATGAATTCAGTATAGAGATGAAAACAGACGCTCAAAATGCAATTCAACAATTTAATTGCATGCATTCACCGTTACCAAAAGTATCATAATTTCAGACGTTGTTTTATTTACAAGTGCATATACATATATACAAGTTTGTTTAACAGTTTCTCTTGGCTTGAAAGTGTTTTATTTCTTTTTGTGATAGTTTTAATCACAGACAACATTCAATTTTCATACAATTCCGAATGTATGGCACATTTTATTTTCAAAAAGGTCTTTAAACTGCAAAATTAAACTTGTGAATTCGGTAGTCTTATTACCAAACGTCATTGATTATAACATTCAAAATTTGAATTTGAAACAAAATACAAACATGGTGGAATCAATGTCACTCATTTACATAATTCCTACGTTATCACAAAGCTAAATTATAAAAGATTGGCTTATATGAGTATTTTTCCACCCTTTTCCCGGATAATTTTTCAATACATTTATACAAATACATATCAAAACTCGAAATACGTCAAAGAACAAATGCAACAAACGTGAATTTGTTTTTCCTACATTTTAAGTCATTAGTTGGAATAAGAAGAATTACTTAGTTATACTTAACGTATCAAGAAAGGTAATCCTTTAAGATTGACTATTCGTTGAAATTAAAATACCGATATTTAGTACTTGAATCGAGACAACAGTCGATTGTAACATAATTTATTCAGCACTGTAATTTTGATGACGTATTATGTTAGGATTTCAACGTTTTGATTTCTACGTTACTGGATTTTTACCCCTAGGATTCTCGAGACTCGTTTATTTTGGTATATTGTATACTCATATAGAAATCTTTATTTTGATTCGCGTAGACATGTGTACATGTGTGTGATTTTGCACTCACGCGAGAGTGACCTTACCATGCGACCCAACGGTTACCGGTTGACCCAGCGAAATATCACATGTCACGTGAAGGCGTCTAAGCGAATCAAAATAAAGAAGGATTTTTTCCTGTGGAAAAGGTTAAAATGTCCAAAATATGTTGCAAATATTGAATTGTTTTCATTTAAATATTCGATATAATATAACAGTTATCACCCTAGATGAAATGTGACCCAGCATTTCATTCCCCTCGAAAAGTAAGGTCACCCTTTGGACAAGCCCTCGGGTGACCTTACTTTCTCGGGGAACAAAATCACCCTGTCACACACCAACTAGGGTGATAATTGTATAATATCACCAGTCAGTGATGTCATCAATAATAATGACGTTTTATTATCAAGTTTTTATTTACCGGTGTGAAACATAAGAAGACACGTTTGTTATGGTAATGTACTTATCGTGATTCCATCGTTACCTGTGACATATTTCAAATAAAATTGAATTTTATTAAGTTGGTGTGGTCTGTTATAGATGAAGTATAATTACAATTTTAAGTGAACGCGTTCTATCTTATCAAAGTTTTCATATCCCCAAATTTCCGAGCCATTCAGAAGAATAGGTAAAACCATTTTATCAAACATATCTAACTGGCACTCTATACTTAAACTGTTTTTTTTTAGTATACCATACATTGCTTTTGTATCTCTCTATTCTGAATAAAAAATCTAATATTTCCAGGTTGTCTCCCTTTACAGAGTATATTGTTTGTTTGAATGGTGTTTTAACGCCACTTTCAGCAGTTTTTCAGCTATATCATGGCGTCCAGTTTTTCTTGGGGGAGGAAGCCGGAGAACCCGGAGAGAATCCCCGGCCTGCGGTAGGAAAACTGGCAATCCTTGTCAATTAAGATTGGGGTCGAGTACACCCTGCCTGCAGTGAGAATCGAACCGGCACTCTCAGTGTTGACACACCACGTGATCAATAGTAGACGAACTACCTTAACCACTCGGCCACCGCGGCCCCTTACCGAGTATAAGAATATTTGTATTATTTACATTTATTTTTAGTTATCATTTTTCACAATAGTCACAAAATTCATTTAACATTTTTTGTAAATCGCCTCTATTCTCAGAAAATAGAAGATTGTCGTCCGCATAGAATAATAAAAATAGTTTTAAAAATACCTCATGTTCAAGCTCAGCAATAATAGAACTAACACCAAGTATATCCTTTTCTTAAAAAACTGTTGAAGATTATTTAAAGATATTGCAAAAAAAAGAGCGGGGGATTGATTGTCTCCCTTTCGGACACCCATTTCACAAGGAAATAATTCTGATTTCTCACCATTAAATGCTATGCGCGATTTACATTCTGGTACATATTTTGAATAATTTGCCGTCTATGTTATTGTTTAAAAGTTTAAACAGTAGAAAATTTCTCTGAACACAATAAAATCTACAAAGGCGCAGCATATGTTTTTTTTTCTTTTTTATCTTTAGTAACTCGAATAATGCATACAAAGAAAATCAATGATCGGTCGTGGAACATCCAGGCCTAAACCCGGCTTGATTTTCAAGTAATATATAATGCTCATCAAGATAATTACATAATCTAGTGTTTTAAATAGAATTTAAAAAAGTTTCCAATACAGGATAAAAGAGTGATAGGACGGTTGTGGTTCGGCATTACTACCTTTGTTTTTAAATATTGGTATGACATTACCCATCAATCATGCCTATGATAAAATTCCTCAATAAAAAATGTTATCATATACTTATAGTAAATAACTTATATTTTTTACTGTATGATAAAAGGAATAAATGGGCAAAAATTGTATATTTTACCAGATTGGCAAAGCGGGCTGATATCAAAATGTTATTAACTGCTTCCGAATGTTATTACACGCTTTTCAGTAAGTGTTATCACATGCCTTTCCGTAAATGATCGGAAATTACTGGAATTGTTTACAAATATGACGTCGAACGATAAAGCAGACGACATGCATGATACGAATGCATGGAGATGGACAAAACTTTGCATTATCTTAAGTCAATGAAAACTTACACACAAATAGAAACGAACCGTGAGTGATCTGAAAATATTATCTAAATGACTTTAAAACTAATTCGGAGCACATGAATAGCGGTACCGGAACTCGATAAGATTTTGATATATCCAAGTCTATTTCATTTTCCCCTGCTGAAGCATATGATAAAAAGACCATTACATGACATTTTTGATATCATATGCATTATAAGCCCTCTGTTGATATTGGCCCTCGAGCCTGCGGCTCTTGGGCCAATATCAAACCTTGGGCTAATAATACATATGATATCAAAAATGTCATGTAATAATCTGATAATATTAAATATATACAGATAAATATCAATTATACAATCAATCGAAGATGTTATGTATTCATTTATAATCATGTCATGACCTGGAGATTTATTATTCTTAATATTTTTAATAGCTGTTAATTATTTCTTATGCAGTAATACATTCATTCAGCGTAGAGTTAGAGGATTCATAGTTTACATTATTATTAATAACATACGTGTCTCCCTCATAATTATTCTTGTTTATATCTTTGAAAAAGTTATACAGTGACTCGGTTGTGATATACCAGTTGTTCTCGTGTTTGAATTTGTATAAAATTTTCCATAATTACACGTTATTCCTGCTTAATTACTTTATGTAATTACTTATTAAATATTGTGTATCCAGATTCAACATTTGATTAAAGTCTCACCACTTGTACATACATAAAATTCACATACAATAAACAATAATAGTTCATGTAGACATATAAAACACATTTAGTTAAAATACAAGTGTCATTCTAAACTGAATTATGAGAGACTATTACATGTATACACAATTTTAAAATATGACTAACATTACCAATCTACAGATAAAAAAAGGTGTAAGTTTAAAAGTTAATATTTCTAGTTAAGAGAAAAGAAAGGTATTTCTTCTACTTAAAATGTTACAGCAGGTTTTGGCAACATTATAAAAACAGTCATCTGCTTTAAAAAGATATATAAACTTTTGGTCATCTGACAAACTTGAAAATTCCACATTATAATTATTAATTTCTTGAAATAACTTTACTCTTAAATCTGCATATAGTGGGCAATACAATAGTACATGTTTCTCATCTTCAATAGAAGAACTATTACAATAAAAACATTTTTTCTCCTCAATGTTTTACCTTAATAACGACCAGTTTCTATTCTAAGTGGTGCAACACCACATCTAAATTTAGCAAAAGCACTTCTATATCTATAGTTAATGTTATTCATTAAACATTTCTGTCTTATATGAATTTTTAAACAATTTATAGGTGCGCAACTTTAAACTTGCATCTAAGTTACAATTCTATCATTCCATCCAGGTTTATCAAAAATTAAATTTACAATTGACATTTTACTTAATACACAACCTATATTAATAAAATTACCAAAGTTACATTCTCTGAGTTTATCTTTAACCTTATAACACCAATTTTTCTTATTAGCATGAAGGTTCAAACTCCAAATAAAAACTTTAAAATTAACTCTATCTCTCTCCATTACAGTAAACCTTCTCCACTGTCTAAAGACCGATGACCACTGTTTAGCACAAGAAGGCCTCCAGCCCATGTCACCATTTATTGCGTCATTAGTGGTATATTTTCCGACCCCCATGAAAAATCTGATAGCTCTGTTCTGGACAGCATCTATACAAGAAAAGCTCCGAGTGCCCCAAATGACAGAGCCATAACTAATTACTGGCCAGATCAGGGTATCATAAAGTTTGGTAAAGGTTGAGAGCTGGATTCCACCATGAGCTTTACTCTTTACAATTAATAAACTAAGTGCTCCGTTTGCTGATTTGGCTACTGTTTTAGCCATTTCATTATATGATAACTTTATTGTCAAATAAATCACATTTAAATGATTCGTGACAGCAAACAAAATAAAGAGTAAACAAACAAATAACGACAAAATAAAGTCTATGAGTCTCCTATCCTCCATTCTGATGACCGTTTTATAAAGGAGGCAAGACTCTGAGTTTGCCGAAAATTTACAGGAGAGAGTATTTTAATTAAATTGTCTTGATCAGAGGTATTACTAGTTTCATTTACAATATTAAAATCTAACAATAGTTTATTTTAAATATGAGATTATGATCGCATTTTAAAAAGAAGTGGCATTCGTCGTCAATACTATTTTGATTACAAAAAGTACAAATACGTTGTTCACGAGGAATCTTTCTATATCTTCCTCGCTCTATTTCTAAAAAGTGGTCCGATATTCTTAATTTTGCAATATATTTACGAGTTTCAAAATCGAAATGAGATAAATAGAATTCCTTCCCTAGTTCTTTCTTTAATGGTTTGTAAAGAAATATCTTATTTTGGTCGTTTAAGCTAGATATTTTATTATAAGTTATGTTATCATAGTATTTTGATAATTCAGTTTTTATATAAGAAGCATTTGATTTAACACTTTTACTTGTTTGACAAGATTTTGCCTTTTCGACATCAAAAGCTGTGTCAGAAATAATATCTTTTATATATGTTATCCAAGAATAAATATGCTCAGAATCTAACATCTTGCACAAGTCAAAACTTTCTTTTAAAAGGGGATTTATGTCTACAGTGTGTAGTCTAGAGTAATAAAGCATTGACTGGGCTTTAATGAATTTTTCTAAAGGGGGCGGCCTAATTCCAAACGGGAAGCCAGATTTGAAGCTGTCCGTTTAACACCAAGAATGTATTTACAATATGCCAATTGTACTTTTTCATAAGGAGTTTTGTCTATAAATGTAAATGGATCAACTATGTTTCCAGAATTACATCGGAGTTTTGCTCTATAAAAAGGAAGATATTGATCCATCATGCATATTTCAACATTATACAATAAGATAGGTTTAATAAGTGAATCAAACATACTTAGTGCAACATTTATAGGGACGTTACCCATTGATGCAAATTTAGAGTAAAGAGCAAATTGAACCTTCTTGGCTTTCTTTGTAAGATCTAAAATACTTTATGTTAAATTTCCATTGCTGCCAAGAGTGGAGCCTAGAAATTTATATTCAGCAACATTGTCAATTGAGTTATTTTTATAATTAAAATATGATCTTTCTATTTTTTAGATTTTTTGAAAGATCATTGATTTGGTCTTTTTATTATTAACTGTTAACTGCCATTTGTCACAATAGTCAGACAGTTTGTTTAAACTATTTTGGAGTCCATCCTGAGACTCAGATAACAAAATTATGTCATCAGCAAAGAGAAGACAACTTATATTAGACTTAAGTATTTTAAGTGGTTCACAAACATTGTCAAGAAAAGTTTCACTGAGATCATTTATAAAAATATTAAAGAGGGTAGGACTTAATGTATCTCCTTGTCTTACCCCTCTAAATATTTCAAAAAATGGAGAACAGAGATTATCAAATTTCAAAGAAGAATCTGTTTTGGTAAACTGATTTTGTAACACTTTATAAAGTTTTTTACCTATTCCTAGTTTTGCCATCTTAAAAAGAAGACCTTCTCGCCAAACTGAATCGAATGCACCTTTTAGATCCACAAAACAACAATATATCTTTTTATTATTTTTGTGGACATATTTATTTATAAGTGATTTTAGAATAAATAAACTATCGCCTGTTCTGTGATTTGGTCTAAAGCCAAATTGTGAATTTGAAAATTCATTTCTCATGAAGTTAAAAAGTCTATTATTAAGAATGCTGCTGAATACTTTGGATAAACAATTTATCAAAGATATTCCTCTATAATTTGCAGGGATGTTTTTTTCACCTGACTTATGAATCAATGTAATAAATGACTTATTCCAATGACAAGGATAGTATCCAGAATGAAGAATTAAGTTAAATAGTTTTGCATATGATTTTAATGTAACAGAACTAGTATTTGTTATTACTTCATACAAAATTTTGTCGGGTCCAGAAGCTTTTCCCTTTTTAACTTTCTGAGGACTTCTTTTATATCAGTGCAGGTAATAGGTCTATCAGTTGCACGAACAAAGGACAACTCTTTTTCTATTTGAACTAATTGTTCTTTTATATTATTCATAAAGTTAATGTCTTTATCTTCACATGATCCTTGTTCCTGGAAATGTTTTATTGTATTTTTATAGTCTGACATAAGTTCCTCATTATTTCCATCAGTATCTTTAAGATTAAGAGACTGCAACATTTTCCAAACCTGCTGAGGACCATCTAAAATTTTATTGTAAAACTGTTTATTGTATTCATGTTTCTTTATTTTTGTGATTTTTTTAAAAGATTTAAGATGTTCATAATATTTGGTTTTAAGTTTTTTATCAAAAGGATTAGACTTTAATTCTTTACCAATCTTATTTATTATGTGTTTATATTCTCTTATTGAATTATCTGACCATTTTTGTTTCCTCGTTCGGTTCTTCTTAATCTTATTGTTTTTCATTTTTAGTTTGCAACATTTTTCTGTTAGTTTACTTAGAATGGATGAGAGTTGTGAACAAGCATCATCCACATCTCTCTGACATTCTGAAAAATTTTTATATTCAAAATTTAAAATATCTTCCTTAATTTCCTCTGTTTCAAGATTCATTAATAAAATTTCATAAGATTATCGCTCCATTTAAAGGAGTTTATTTCTATCATCTCTACATGTTTATTTTGACACTTTACCAAATCAACATCATATTTAAGGAAAAATTATATCTGTACATGATCTCAGATATAAGAAAAGTCATCTGTTTTGAAGTACTGAGGACAGGAGACTCTCACTAACTATACAATAATCTACAGTACTATAACCATTTGGAGAAATATATGTAAAATATCCTAAAGTGTCTCCAATGAATCTACCATTAATCTAGATGTTGAGTATTCAAAAGACCTAAGTATTGATATTTTGATACTATCTCAATACATTCACTACCAAATATAAATACATTTCTAGTCTGAGACACATGTGAATTCCTATAGTGGATAATCTTTGTTTTCTGTAAGTTTACTTGTAAACATTTCTTATTACACCAATTATTAAAAACATTTAACATTAATTTTAAGTCTTTCTCATTTTCTGCTAATAATATTATATCATCTGCATATAATAAAATATTCCATCTGCTGAATTAATTTGTTTTACTTTTATAGTTTCCCGTTACGAGTTTAGTTGTTAGCCCGTTAAATATATGGGTGAAAATAAAATCTGGATAAAGTATTCGACGTTTTCCTTTCCTTATGTCTAGTTTTTTTATTACAAATTTGGAATTGCTGATGCAATATAACAACTATTTCTAGCCAGATATATGTATATATGTATACTGTTTGATGTCTATTGATGAATCTAGGATCAATTTTGAGTCATAATTGTTAGACAGTTTCGTAGAATCTAACTATTTTCGAAAAATGTACTTGTGATTTTGTAAACTGATGTCATCATTGAGATAAAACTTGTATTGGAAGATTACTTTAGATCCTACCGATGTCCTGCTTTATACGTTAACTATATTTAGCGTTACACTTCAATTATCAATAATATATCTGTAATGATAAACTTAGCATGTTAAATATTATTTGTTTTTCAAAAAAAAAAAAAAATACAAACAAAACAACAACAAAAAAACCACACAAAAAGAAAAAGAGATAAATAAAAAACAGGACGTCAATACTTTTAGAAACTTAAAATTTACTTCACTGTTGGTTCTTAACATCCATCAATCTGTCCTTCGCAAAAAAACCCTCCTTGTTTCATGCAAACCTATATTGACAATTTAAATCATGTAGGACCTCTTAACCATTTAGTTTGGAGGGGGTCAATATCCTATTTGTGGAAAAAATTCCGGTGCAAAACATGGCACCATGAAAAAATAGTGCCAAATTTCTCTTATGTTTCTGCTTTTGCTTAAGAGTGCTAGTTCGTGTATATAAACCCATACTTTAGCATTATATATATAATGCCCCATATATGAAATTTTAAGTGAAAGAAATAAAACATTTAGATGTCTCGCCCGTTCGGCCCAAAATGTAGCAATTTTTTTTTTTTTTTTTTTTTTGGTTTTGTCGAAGAAACTTTGATTTGCGATTATCCCTAATTTTGCAGGTCGACTATCCGCAAAAATCGACTAAACCTAAAAAATTTACGGATAGTCGCAAATCAAAATTCCTTCGACTAAACCAAAAAATAATTATTGTGACTATCCGCAAAAATGCTTATCTAAATATAATAATCATAGTTCATATAATATTCTCTGATTAATATTATGTTATTTCGGAGATCAGATTGTTTCTAACTTTATTTAAATGGTTTTAATTGAAACTAATTAACACAACTGGATTTGACATTGTTGCGTAATATTTATTTTACATTTTCATTTATAATTGTATAAATTAGAATTCTTTATTTTTGTTTATAGATAATCGAAGTAAGAAATTCCATCAACTTAACAAAAAGAATAAATGAATAAAATGTATCTGCAAATATATGTATGAGCGGAAATTTTATGTTAACTCTGATAATAACAGCCTGAGATATTATGCTTATCCTAGAAAAAATGATAATTCTGTTGCGGACAATATTAGGTGTGTTCACGAATCATTTATTTCAACAGCTGACTGTCCTGTTTAAATAGGAATACAAATATCCCCAGAAATACTTGGTATTAGAAATCAGAAACACTAGCATTTAATTTTAAAGGAGACTACCCCTCACCTTCCATCATGGCAAATGAACTGAACTTGGCCAACTTTGACATTTCTTTTAGAGATTACTTTACCTTAGGCCACCAATCGGCTTATGCCTATATGTACCCTTCATTTATACCTAGGCGTCTGAAACCCTGGGCCCGTCTTACTCTATGCCATTCGACTTTTACAAAACCTACCCCCAGATCTATTCCTGTAATGTCAACATTGATAGGTTTTGAAATTCCATCAAGAGTTTAATTTATCTTAGGCCACCAACCGGCTCAAACCTTTATTCATAGAAGCCAGAAACCTTATGTCAATCTGGAGGGAACAAACCGGTCAAATCGTATCGTACCTTTATTTTGCAAAAGATTACAAAGCAATCTTGTTTCTGAAAGTAGTTTTGTTTGCGACATCTATCGAAATATAAATACTATATTTATTTTTTTTTAATTTATTTATTTATCTATGTTTATCTTTGTTTATTTATTTGGGGTGGGTTGGGTGATGGAAGTGGTAAATATATTTCTATATCTATAAAACTATACATATACATTGTAGGCTTCTTAAACACCCCACACCCGTTTGTAAATTCTTTAGGCATACGGTATAGTTATAAAATTAAGGTAACTTTAGACAGAATCTAGCGGTAGTAAATTGGGACAGTATATTTAATAGTGATAATATCGACCAAATCACGCTGGGGGTATCTCCAGTAACATAATACATGCTGCTGAAAAGACAATTCCAAATAAAATATTAACCATACGTAAATCTGATCCAAACTGGCTAACTAATGACATAAGGAGACTTTTAGGAAAACAAATCGTGCTCATTCGAAAGCCAAATGTCATAATAATCCTTTAGACTGGAATAAATTTCGACATATAAGAAACAAAGTAACGTCTAAAGTGCAGAAACCACGCGAAACATATCAAATTAAACTCGTCAATCAATTGTCCAATGTAGACTCTTCTTCCACATCTTCGTGTAAACTTTGTAACCAGATTTCTGGTATAAAGACGAAGAAATCAGGTAACCCTCCTTTACTAAAAACGACATTTTAATTTTCGAAGATAGTGATAAGGCAAATGAGTTAAATGACTTCTTATTAGCCCACGTCTTTTAATGGAGGCAGCAGCGCAATTAAAATCTCCACTGTGTAGGCTTTTTTAAACTGAGATTATTTCCCAGAAGCGTGAAAAAAGCTAATTTTACAGCGATTTTTAAAAGTAACAATCCCAGTGAAATTAAAAACTGCATGCCAATGTCCATATACTGTCCAAGTGCTTGGAAAGATGTGTTTACTAACGCGTACATAACTATTTAATACAATGTAAAAACATTAATCCTAACCAGTCCAGGCTCGGCAATAAACCAACTTGTTGATATTTCAAATGATTTCGGGAGGGCCCCAGACAGTGGTAAGAAATAAGGGTGGTATTCTGTGATATAAGCAAAGCCTTTGATTGATATAAGCAAAACCATTGATAGAGTTTGGCATAAGGCTTTGCTTTTTAAATTGCAAAATTATGGAATTTCAGGCAACCTACTAAATTAGTTCAGAAACTACTTAAGTGCTAGATATCAACGCGTTGTGTCAAATGGGAGTTGCTCTGCATGTCAATTAAGGCAGGGCTTCCCTAAGGGTCTATATTAGGTCCGCTCTTGTTTCTTTTATTTATAAACGACATAGTCACTGAGATCGATGACAGCATCAAACTATTTACAGATGATACAAGATTATATTTAATTGTCGATACCACTGAAAATGCTGCAAGATTCCTAAACAGTTGATCTTGAAAAAATACACGAATGGTCAAATAAGTGGCTGGACAACTTCAATCCACAGAAGACGGAAACCTTAATACGTTCTCGTAAGCTAGTGAAACCCGTACATCCTACTCTGTTTATGAATAATTATGACATACAAGATGTTCTTTGACATAAACATTTTTGGTATTTACTTTTCCAGTGATGGATTATATAGTAAAAAAGGCTTATACTAAAATAAATATTCTGCGCAAATTTCGAATTTGTCTTGATCGGCACGTTTTAGAAAAAAAATATCTTTCATTTATTATACCTTTTTAGTAATATGGGACAACAAACACTAATACAACATGTACAAGTTTAGTCAATAAAATAGAGAATGTTCAAAGAGAAGCTTTGAGAATTGTGACGGGAGGTACTATACTTCTATTGAAAAATTATATAAAGAAACCGGATTGGGAATCACTTTCAGACAGGCGAGAGACCCGCAAACTTATATTATTTTACAAAATGATTAACTTCAAAACCCCAGATTATTTGCGGGAATTGGTACCTTCGTCTATTGACAATACGCATACACATTATACCCGTCAATCACAAAATATTATTAAGGTCCGTAAAAGAACAAATTTTTACTCGACCTTAAATTATTGAACTGATTACCCTGTATACTTGAAATTCTACGTCGTTAAATATCTTCAAACAACGAATACGTAAACGTGTCATAAAGCCTCCGGATTATTACTACGTAGGAACCCGACTGGGACAGGTATTACACTCCAGATTGTGGTTGGGCAGTAGTATCTCGCTAAATGAGCACCTCTATACGTACGAAATACTAAATGCACATGCGTACAAGTTGATACGTCTTCACATTTCCTCTTAAACTGTAAAAAATATGATACCATTAGGGAGGAACTTATATTTTCAATTCCATATTCAATTCCAATTGATTCCAAGCTTTTACTTTTCGGGTCAAATTAACTAAATACAATCCAGAGATGTCTTTTTAAAAGTCCAGAAGTTTATTTTAAAAAACAAACGATTTGTCACTTGTCTAGAAATATAATTTTAAAGTTGCATACATTTCATCCAACACCCCAATGTTTTTGTTTCACTGTACTATTAATGTTTTCATAGTTCTATGTTTTTCTTCTTCATAATATATAGAAGGTTTAATACCTCGTTTTTATGACTAATATATGTTGAAATCACAAGCATGCAAATAACTGTTATGAGCTTTTACTTTATGTAATATAAATTTATCTAGGAGTTATAGATTAATATAAGTTGTTTCCAAATCCGTTTGAGTTATACTTTGTATTGTGATATGTATATACAAATGTAAGATATCAAATATAATATGTTTAGTAAAAATCAACAAGATATACAAAAATGATATTTAGTGCATAAATGTTGGGCGACTATTTGAGTTATAACATTTCAAACGTCTAACTTAATGTTTTTTGCAGAAGTGTTGGACAATTCCTTATAGGTAAAAATGAAGAATTTTAAGGTTGTTCAATTGATTTCAGGTTATGGTGAGATCCAGGTTACTAGGAGCCTCTGGTTACCTTATTGCAGTTGCAGTAAGAATTTATACGACTTATCCAAAACATATTCACATAATAAGTCAAGTTTTTGTCTGTTTTTCATCTTGTCCTTATACCGCAGGGGAAAAGAATGATATTGTTAAAACTTAATATTGTATGGGCCATAACTTGTTTGTCTCTTGACTCAGTTGTTTATTTGGCATATGTGTATATTACTTAAAGACCGTGTTATGTTACATGATAATGATTGACATTTGATCTCTGGATCAGAACATTGGAAGAAAATACTGTGGGCAGGGTGTGCTTGACTCAAACATTGACAACAATTGCCAGTTTTCCTTCCGAGGATCGGGGGTTTTCAATTGTGTCGTCTGGATTCCCTTTCCTATAGAAACTGTATGCGAGGATAAAGAAGGAAATTGCTGCAAAAACATCTACTAAATATATGCCTGTTAGATTATTACTGAAATAATATTAACGACCTTTTTCATAAATAATTTAGTTTCATCCCTACACTTAAAGACATATAATTACATTAATTATTAATTCGTAATTATGTGTCTCTTCTTTTGATGCAAAATCCAAAGTTATAGGACATATTTATAAAAAAGGGGGGATATATTGCATACATTCATTTTGACACATCGATTTTCCATAGACCTTGTTTTGAACGGAAGTGTACGTTAGGAAAATTCCATTGTTGTCTATTCGAAATCCTTCGGGTAATGTCGTCTGCAGTTGAGGCGGGAAAAGTCTCGCGGTTTGTCCGAATACCATTGTACGATCTATCAAAATGAAAATTCAGCCGCATTTCACAACGCCGTTTAGCTGTGGAAAATAATTGTTGATTTCAAAAAGTGTAATATGAGATTTACAAAAGGACCATAAACTCGACCAAACGCGGTAGCAGTTTTTAATTTTTGTCAGGCAAAATCCCGTTGGACAGACACGGTAAGGGACAGACCATTTAACTTGAAAGGGGGGCCTTGGTTTTTTGTTTTGGTCAGAAAATGTATTTCCGCGCAGAGCGGGAAAAAATATTTATTTTTTGAAGGCGTCGCGACAGACTATTTTTTCATTAATTAATATAGCAGAAATCCTTCTTCAGAATATTTTTTTTTCTTACCCTCTGCTTCCAAAATATTTTTTTCATCAAAAATCATTTTCAAAATATTTTTTTAGGATGAAACCAAGCCCCCCCCCCCCCCCTTTTGCAAGTTAAATGGTCGGTCCCTAAAGTTTACTATAGTAAAATATACGCGTTCATGTACACGTTAATTCTATTAACGGATATACGCGTATATGTTTTATATATTGCAATATACGCTTATATAGACGCGTAATTATTAACAATAGATGCATATATATACGCGTGAATATATTTAAATTATGCGGATGACGCTTCTTCCTCTATGTAGCCAATTCTAATATGACGTCATTCAAACGCTTTGGAAACACACCTCTATTTAAATATTCAACAAAATACGGCTGTTCCAGCCATTTCAAAAACCCCCGTGTGTTGATGTTTTTGCTTTCAAATTTATTTTATTTTGTACCTTTGTAAGAAAATCCAATAGATAACATGTTTTCACGATAACAAGTCCATTTTCTATTCTATGCCTTTATTGTTTACATGTTACAAGTCTTCCTTGACTTTAGCTACGTTGTGTTTTCAAGGGACGTTGCGTTGTTTACAATGACGTTCAATGCAAACCGCGAGACTTTTCCCGCCCCCACCACAAAAGAATTTAACGTTACGTATCAAAATGAAAACGTAACCGAATTTTAAAATGTTGATTAATTGTGGAAAATAACTGTCGATTTAAATTTGCACCATTGTGGATCTAAAACAGGAGCATAAGATCGACCAAATGCGGTAAGCGGTTTTCATTTCTCACGCAAACACAGCAACACATGAACAGTCCCAGACACGCCACACGGCGACTGATGTAATGAAGCATATAATTTTGTCGTTCTTTGTTTTGATTGTTAAATTTTATTTTAAATGTTAATAAATATGTTTGTTTGTTTTTAATTTATATTTCTTCGTTTTTTTCTACTAAGTTTTACACGAGAAATATAATAATTTCGAAACAAGGGAGGTTCTCGGAAATTGGAACAGCCAAAATAAACCTTTACCTAGGTAGTCGCGAAATGTAAAATTTCTGTATTTTCATATCAGAATCGAAATAATTCATGGCTGCCCCAATTTTATGGATTATTTAAATATGGGTAAGCATTATATTCATGATATTTTACCATTCGCTAACGCTCATGGCAAAATATTCATGAATATAATGCCTACCCATATTTAAATAATCCATAAAATTGGGGCAGCCATGAATTATTTCTTAATTCTAATATGACGTCCTTCAAACGCTTTGGAAACACACCTCTATTTAAATATTCAACAAAATACGGCTGTTCCAGCCATTTCAAAAACCCCCGTGTGTTGATGTTTTTGCTTTAAAATTTATTTTATTTTGTACCTTTGTAAGAAAATCCAATAGATAACATGTTTTCACGATAACAAGTCCATTTTCTATTCTATGCATTTATTGTTTACATGTTACAAGTCTTCCTTGACTTTAGCTACGTTGTGTTTTCACGGGACGTTGCGTTGTTTACAATGACGTTCAATGCAAACCGCGAGACTTTTCCCGCCCCCACCACAAACGAAGTTACCGTTACGTATCAAAATGAAAACGCAACCGAATTTCAAAATGTTGATTATTGTGGAAAATAACTGTCGATTTAAATTTGCACCATTGTGGATCAAAAACAGGAGCATAAGATCGACCAAATGCGGTAAGCGGTTTTCATTTCTCACGCAAACACAACAACACATGAACAGTCCCAGACACGCCACACAGCGACTGATGTAATGAAGCATTTATTTAATTTTGTCGTTCTTTGATTTGAGTGTTAAATTTTATTGTAAATGTTAATAAATATGTTTGTTTGTTTTTAATTTATATTTCTTCGTTTTTTTCTACTAAGTTTTACACGAGAAATATAATAATTTCGAAACAAGGGAGGTTCTCGGAAATTGGAACAGTCAAAATAAACCTTTACCTAGGTAGTCGCGAAATGTAAAATTTCTGTATTTTCAAATCAGAATCGAAATAATTCATGGCTGCCCCAATTTTATGGATTATTTAAATATGGGTAAGCATTATATTCATGATATTTTACCATTCGCTAACGCTCATGGCAAAATATTCATGAATATAATGCCTACCCATATTTAAATAATCCATAAAATTGGGGCAGCCATGAATTATTTCTTAAATTATAATTGCGTTATCAAACAGAGTGTACATGGAACGCCATGACTGCCTTATGTATGAAAAGTTCTTTGTATGTGGTGCTTACTACTTTATATGTGGTGCTTTCGACTTTATATGCGGTGCTAACTTCTTTATATGCGGTGCTTACGTCTTTATATGTGGTGCTTTCGACTTTATATGCGGTGCTAACTTCTTTATATGCGGTGCTTACTACTTTATATGCGGTGCTTTCGACTTTATATGCGGTGCTTACGTCTTTATATGCGGTGGTTACGACTTTATATGCGGTGCTTTCGACTTTATATGCGGTGCTTACGTCTTTATATGCGGTGGTTACGACTTTATATGCGGTGCTTGCGACTTTATATGTGGTGTTTACGACTTTATATGCGATGCTTACAAACGACTTTATATGCGGTGTACTACAATAGAAGCGGCGATAGAGACAGATTTCTACACAAAATTAAAAGACACGGTCGATGATTGTCATAGAATTGGTACAAATGACGCTCTTCAGAAAGATATCTTTGACGATATACGTGCAAGGTAATCACAAAAACCATTCCGGAGAGGTGCTACTCTTCTTATTTCCAGGGGGGGCCTACCTGGCCGTGTGGTAAAAGATAGTTATGATGAGATAGAAAAATAAAAAGTTAATATATGATTCACATGATTAGTCAATCAAATTTATATTGCTAATTATATCATTCGGCCTGATATTTATCACAGCTGCTTATGATGCCAATGATGGAAGAGTTTATAGCAAACATGATTAATTCAGACGTCGCCATAATTATAAACAACAAGGAAGGTAATATCAGTTACCTACGTTATTACCCAGGGTATGGAAATTGTACCACCTGAAAGTACTTCTGTTCAGCCTGAGGCGCAGCCGAAGGATGTCCAGAAGTACTTTCAGGTGGTACAATTTCCATACACCCGGGTTATAACGTAGGTAACGGATTTATCCCCGGCTTGCAAGTTTAAAATGCTGAAAATAGGTTCTTTTGTCGTCAGAAATGAGCTAATTGATGAACGTCATAACAGTTGCTCACAATTTTTTTTTACGTTTTTCATGCAGAAAATGCCCATTTTAACAGGTCGAGGATGGTACCTTAGGTACCAACCTCAGACTTAACGGGTTTTATTAGTTTTAATTCTGTTTTCCATTGTTTTTCTACTGTCGGTATTTTGGCGGCTCAAGTCACGTTATCATAACGTCAAGAGACAATGACGTCAAGTTGGACGATTTCATTCAGATTTATGTGTGTCTTTGTGAAATTAGTGCATTTGCAGTGTTTGAAATGAAGTAAAAATACAAATATAAAAGACAGAAATATTCCTTTGTGGAATAACATACACTGATTATTCGAGAACATACATTAGCAACGCACAAACAATACACCATGCGACGTAAGCAACGCCCGGGGGCATGGGATTTGTACCGACGGGTAACCAGCCAATCAAAAGTCCGCATTTGTTACAAGCCGGGGATAATCTTTCTTCCTGGGTATACGATAAGTTATTGAGATTTTAACACCTGAAGTACCACCAGTACGCCCTGAGGCGAAGACGAAGGGTGTACAGGGGTACTGAAGATGTTTAAATCGTCATATCTACGGAAATGAACGTGTATAATGCATTTTAGGCCGAGTTTTACTGCCGTTATAATCCGAAGTTGGTTTTGTGATTTGTCGGAAAAAAACGAGGGTACGATTATTCGTTCTAAACGAATTTATCCCCGGTTTTAGTTTCAAATGATGGCTTTTTAGTCATGTTGTCAGCGCAATGTACACATAACGTTTTCTTCATTATCAAAGAAAGTTGTATGGAAATTTGGTGAAAATAATGCTTTTTCACAAGGTGTAGGGTTACACTTCACGAAAAAAACTAGTTTTTTGTTGGAATCAGATATATAAAACTTAAATTTTGGCGCTGAATGTCTCTTAAATGTTTAAGCAAGAGCTAAGGCAAGAATTTTTTAAGGAGGTGACAAATAGTGGTAAGAGTGCAAACACACCTCCCCCGGGTCAACGAAGGATACTTTTAGGTACAGGTCTGCGGACGGACATTTGAAAACCCACCCTATTCATATATTTTCGGACATTATAAAACTGGATCTAATAATATATTGAGTGATTAAATCAGACCTATTCATATATCATATATTTTATTACTGCACATCCCCATTGACTAAAGAGTCCATTCACTACCAAAATGATAAATTGATGTTAATGGAACACTTTGTTTGTAAAATCACTGTGGTTTACGTTAGGCTTAACATGCTTAAGATGAGAATTGAGGCATGGATATATTTAGATAATTTACAACTACCCAATGATATATTTTTCAATGACAAAAGCTACCTATTCATTATTCATATATTTTGGAGAGCTAAAAAAGTGACCCATACGGGCCGCACAACCGTATTACCCTATATATACCAAGTTACCCCCCCCCCCCGTGGTGTTTTGACAATTTTGTCATTACTTTATTGAATTTTTAAGGATTTATAACAGCCCATACATGAACGTAGACCGGTGTATCCCCATACTACGGATTATTGACATTTTTTATCCTAAAAACAAAAGAAGTAAATAACCATATTTATAAACGCGGTTATTGCCGTCGTACGCTTTACTCTTTTATACGCGAAAATATACGCCTTGAGGGTCCATAATTGGTCAATAAACTTGTATTCTTGTATACGCGTTTATTGAAAATATATACGCGTAACTTGCGCGTATATCCGTAAATAGAATTAACGTGTATATGAACGCGTTTATATTGTGGTTATATACGCATTAAAACCCAATATATATGCGTATATATATACGTATTTTTATAAACGTGTATATAATCGAGCAAATGACATGAACGGCCATTCATAGATATTTAATTTAATTTATTTTGTTAGTTTATTGCACATAACTTAGTTAACCGTGTATTAATTTAACATCACTTAATTAATTGTGCATTTACACAAGACATTTTTAACTGTAATAATTACACGTAACTTAACCGTGTACTACACGTTTAACTTAATTAACTGTGTATTACATGTAACTTAACCGTGTACTACACGCTCAACTTAATTAACTGTGATTTACATGTAACTTAACCGTTTACTACACGTTTAACTTAATTAACTGCGTATTACATGTAACTTAACCGTGTACTACACGTTTAACTTAATTAACTGTGTATTACATGTAACTTAACCGTGTACTACACGTATAACTTAATTAACTGTGTATTACATGTAACTTAACCGTGTACTACACGCTTAACTTAATTGTGTATTACTTGTAACTTAACCGTGTACTACACGCTTAACTTAATTGTGTATTACTTGTAACTTAACCGTGTACTACACGTTTAACTTTATTAACTGTGTATTACATGTAACTTAACCGTGTACTACACGCTTAACTTAATTAACTGTGTATTTTTACATGTAACTTAACCATGTATTACACGTTTAACTTAATGAACTGTGTATAACATGTAACTTAACCGTGTACTACACGCTTAACTGAATTAACTGTGTATTACATGTAACTTAACCGTGTACTATACGTTTAACTTAATTTACTGTGTATTACATGTAACTTAACCGTGTACTACACGCTTAACTTAATTAACTGTGTATTACATGTAACTTAACCGTGTACTACACGCTTAACTTAATTTACTGTGTATTACATGTAACTTAACCGTGTACTACACGCTTAACTTAATTAACTGTGTATTACATGTAACTTAACCGTGTACTACACGCTTAACTTAATTAACTGTGTATTACATGTAACTTAACCGTGTACTATACTTTTAACTTAATTAACTGTGTATTACATGTAACTTAACCGTGTACTACACGCTTAACTTAATTAACTGTGTATTACATGTAACTTAACCGTGTACTACACGCTTAACTTAATTGTGTATTACTTGTAACTTAACCGTGTACTACACGTTTAACTTTATTAACTGTGTATTACATGTAACTTAACCGTGTACTACACGCTTAACTTAATTAACTGTGTATTTTTACATGTAACTTAACCGTGTATTACACGTTTAACTTAATGAACTGTGTATTACATGTAACTTAAGCGTGTACTACACGCTTAACTTAATTAACTGTGTATTACATGTAACTTAACCGTGTACTATACGTTTAACTTAATTTACTGTGTATTACATGTAACTTAACCGTGTACTACACGCTTAACTTAATTAACTGTGTATTACATGTAACTTAACCGTGTACTACACGCTTAACTTAATTAACTGTGTATTACATGTAACTTAACCGTGTACTATACTTTTAACTTAATTAACTGTGTATTACATGTAACTTAACCGTGTACTACACGCTTAACTTAATTGTGTATTAATTGTAACTTAACCGTGTACTACACGTTTAACTTTATTAACTGTGTATTACATGTAACTTAACCGTGTACTACACGCTTAACTTAATTAACTGTGTATTTTTACATGTAACTTAACCGTGTATTACACGTTTAACTTAATGAACTGTGTATTACATGTAACTTAACCGTGTACTACACGCTTAACTTAATTAACTGTGTATTACATGTAACTTAACCGTGTATTACACGTTTAACTTAATTTAACTGTGTATTACATGTAACTTAATTAACTGCGTATATATTACACGTAACTTAATTAACTGTGTATTATACGTAACTAAACTGTATATTACACGTAACGTAGCTGTGTATTACACGTATAACTTAATTAACTGCGTATAACACGTAACTTAATTTACTGTGTATTAGATAACTAAATTAACTATGCACTGCCGTAGCAGGTACGGCAGGTACCACTTTAATTTGGTGGTACGGAAAACAGCACCATTTTTTTTTTTTTTTTTTTGTAAATTGAAATAAAAAAATGCCTGTTTTCAACTGGATATGCGGTTTTTAGTCCTTCACTTAAGTTGCAAGAAAATTCACAGATTGCAGGATTTCGCACCATTTAACCCAGCGCTTTGGGGAGTGGGGGGGGGGGGGCGGGGGCGGCCCGCTTCCGTAAATCTCCAACTGTACCACTATTTTTCTGAGTGTTACATATGCTATGTTTTACACATTTGTAATTAACTGTGTATTACGTGTGACTTAATTAACTAAATTAATAAATATTCACATATTGAGGTTCGTTGTGAAAGATATTTGTTTCTCTTAATTATCTATTATAAAAATTGTACGGTGTTCTGTATATATATATTTGAAAACTGAAGATGTAATATGTCTGTTTCACGTAATTTTGAGTGCTACAACATAACACAATTTATATGAATGACCAACAAAAACGTATTTAATTAAATGTCTGCCAGATCATACCTATCTGAAAAATTGCCATCGAATACTAGTAAATAATTCATAAAAACAAGTATCCGATTAGTGTTCTCCCTAGTCCAGGAATCCTCTGCCGGAGCGTGGGACCCACAACGTTGGACGGCAGAGGACTCTCGGACGGAACCGAGCTCCTATCAAAGTCTAGATTATCGGACTATGTTTTCCCACATGTATCCGAGTCGTGTATTTTTAGTTATTTGTATAAACAAAGGTAATGTTTGTTTGTTTGCTGGTGTTTAACGCCACTTTCAGCAATTTTTCAGCTATATCATGGCGTCCAGTGTTTATTGGGGGAGGAAGCCGGAGTACCCGGAGAAAACCCCCGACCTGCGGTAGGAAAACTGGCAATCCTTGTCAATTAAGATTGGAGTCGAGTACACCCTGCCTGCAGTTAGAATCGAACCCGCAATCTCAGTGTTGACAGACCACGTGATCAATAGTAGACTAACTACCTTGACCACTCGGCCACCGAGGCCCCGTATTCCGTTGTTTGTATAACCACAAGTACATGCATCCGAGTAGTGTATTCCGTTGTTTGTACCTAGCATTCCGTTTACGTTTCGACCTGACCACGTGAACCTGACTTCACCCTATTACACTGAAGTGTATTCAGTACTAAATTCACGGGGGGGGGGGGGGGGGGGGGTAACTTGGTATATATAGGGTAATACGGATGTGCGGCCCGAATGGGTCACTTTTTTAGCTCTCCAAAATATATGAATAGGTAGCTTTTTTCATTGAAAAATATATCATTGGGTAGTTGTAAATTATCTAAATATATTCCGTGCCTCAATTCTCATCTTAAGCATGTTAAGCCTATGTAAACCACAGTGATTTTAAAAAACAAAGTGTTCCATTAACTATGTTAACATCAATTTATCATTTTGGTAGTAAACGTACTATTTTGTCAATGGGGATGTGCAGTAATAATATATGAATAGGTCTGATTTAATCAATCAATATATGATTAGGTCCTGTTTTATAGTGTCCGAAAATATATGAATAGGGTGGGTTTTCAAATGTCCGTCCGCACACCTGTACCTAAAAGTATCCTTAGTGACTCCCCCGTGACTAAATTATTTCACTTTTAATTTTCACGGTCCATGTACTTTTATGGTTGTAAAGAAGTAGTCCATCGATTAAGATAAATCTAGTATGCAGAAAAAGTTGTTCTTTCACGACCATGATTTATTTATATGTCGACAAGATAAAGATTCCTCGAAGGAATATGATATCAAAGGATAGCTAACCCCCTACGGAATATGTATTAACACAATATAAGCATATTTCTATATTTAGACTGGAGTCATCTTCTTTACTTGATTAGTCCTGCATAATTCATGAGTAAATTGAACGGTTTAATCACGGATCCGATTATTATAATAATATTTCTTTGATAACATAATTCTGGAATTTGCGTTGCAGTGACCGCATCAAACAACTGGTTCTTTTTGTACCAGTATCCCGTCATTCGCATTTCCTGACGCTTTACGATCGTTCGTTACGCTTCCTTTTAACACAGGTAGCGGATAGAAAATCCAGATCACACAGTTCTGTTGTGCATAATTTTTAGTTTCCAATTTTTAGGAATTTGTACACTGTAACCATGGCCTTAGGAAGTTGTCATACATGTATCAAATATTTAATGTTTGGATTTAACTTTTTATTCTGGGTAAGTGAAATTAATTATAACGATAATTAACATGAAATAGAAACTAGAAAGCAACATGTTATTAACAAATCTGAATGCTTCACACATTTTGAGGGTGTCTTTATTTATATCAATGATTATAGCGTATTTACTATCGGACTTCAAAATAAGACACAGAAACGCCATTTTATTTTCTTAAGAATGTACCAGTTCCCGCAATAGTAAATAACAAGAAATCGATCTTTATTGATCGCCAGTCATTGATTCGCGTTTATAAATAGAACTAAATATAATGCAATAATACACTAGTTTGAGGGTCCATGGGGGTATTGAAGTCTTGCTAGTGTTAGAATAGCTTTAGTCGTAAATTAATTAGTGTAACATATGTTGTCATCAGGAGGCATATATTGCTTATCTTGAAGGTAGATATATATATATTTTTTATTGTATTATTTGACGGATTCAATATGCAGCACTCACACACCCTTTAATTTCCGCCCTCATATATTTTATAGATCTGCCGATATGTGTGTTGTGTGTTGTGTCTAAATGTATGCATACATCAGGTTTAATTTATTCTCTTTGATGTTAAGCGTTTATTATTAATAGGTTTGGCAAGCATTCAGATATCTCAAGCATAAACGTAAATACTGGCTGCTGTCAAACCATTTTATTTTTTATAGTGTTAATTCAATATGAGTTGGCAGTGCAAATTATAACGTTGCAATTCTCACAGTACGTTAATATACAACGTCTATGTGTAATAACAACTGGAATACTATTACTCTGTATAATAACTGCTGGAAAATATAACACATATGTGCCCCTTTCTTCTGCTTTTGCTCTGTGTAATAACTGCTGGAAAATATAACACATATGTGCCCCTTTCTTCTACTATTACTCTGTAATAAATGCTGGAATATATAACACATATGTGCCCCTTTCTTCTGCTATTACTCTGTGTAATAATTGATGTAACACACATGTGCCCTTTTCTTCTTCTATAAATCTGTGTAATAATTGCCGTAACACATACCTGCTCCTTTCTTGTACTCTGGGTCTGGGTAGAAACTGGGAAATGTAATATCTACATTATCCGTATTCATACTATTTTGCCATACATGTATAGAATCTTAAAAATGTCCGGTCACATTGACAAGACGCTCTTTACAATAGTTTAAAGGCATATATTTACAATTTTAAGCTAAATTATTTGCATGTTTTTCTATTGTTTTGTTTGTTTATATAGTGTTTAACGCCACTTTCAGCAAATTTTCAGCTACATGTATATCATGGCGTCCAGTTTTTATTGGGGGAGGAACCCGGAGTACCTAGAGAAAACCCCCGACCTGCGGAAGGAAAACTGGCAATTCTGGTCAATTAAGATTGGAGTCGAGTACATCATGCCCGCATTGAGACTCGAACCCGCAACCTCAGCATGTTTTTCTATATTTCTGCTGTATGCACAATCTTTTAATTGGTTTGCATTGCTAGCTCTACACTTGTATGTTTACGGTGTACAAGATCTACATAGTGTTTGATACTTGGCATACTGACGTCAATGGTTAAAACCTTCTACTCGTAAAAAATACGATATTCTACTACATGCAGTCAGTTTTTTGTGAACACCCTAGATCGACAACGACTGGGCTTGGGATAGAACATAACACAAGTTTTGTCTTAGTGATTGGAAATCGAGGATCACCGGTCTTTCGATTGTTGATGGTTTAATAGGCAAGCATCACCGGTCAGCCGGCTGCTGATGGCCTGCTGGTCGAGGATCATCGGTCTGGCGGTTGTTGATGGTATGATGGGCAATGATCACCTATCTTCGGGTTGTTAATGTTTATGCAGGTCGAGGATCACAGGTCTGTCGGTGGTTGGTGGTCTAGTGGCTGTTGATGGTTTGATGGGTGAGGATCACCTTTCTGCCGGTTGTTGTTGGCCTGCTGATCGAGGATCACCGGTCTGTCGGTTGTTGTTGGCCTGCTGGTCGAGGATCACCGGTCTGTCGGCTGTTGATTGCCTTTAGGTCGAGGATCACCGGTCTGCCGGTTGTTGACGTTTTGATGGACAGGAATCGCCAGTCTCTGCTGTTGATGGTTTGCCGATGGGTAAGGATCACCGGTCTGTCGGTTGTTGATGGACTGCTGGTCGAGGATCACCGGTCTGTCGGTTGTTGATGGCCTGCTGCTCGAGCGGTTGTTGATGGTTTGATGGGCGGCACGGTTCATGTGTCTGCCGGCTGTTGATTGCCTATGGGTCGAGGATCACCCGTCTGTTGGTTGTCGAAGGACTGCTGCTCGAGCGGTTGTTGATGGTTTGATGGGCGGCACGGTTCATCTGTCTGCTGGCTGTTGATTGCCTATGGGTCGAGGATCACAGGTCTGTCGGTTGCTGGTGGCATGACGGGCAAGTTTATTGTAGCTGATGAACTCTGAGAACTGGAATGCCTAGTTGCGTACTATTTCTCATCGTTGTTTTTTCAGGTCACCAATATTAAGTTCGCGCCCAATAACCTGATGCGTTCAATAATACAACCGCGTCGTTTTACTATCATTTCGCTATAGCACTCGTTTATTTCCAGTGAAAAGTTTTAATCGATAACGATTACCTGCTTGATGATTAAGTTATACGTATTGATTTTGTCATCTAGAGTATATTGATTGAGAATACAAAACAATTTTAAATAGGTCAAGCAAAACATTAAAGTCTTACGTTTGTGTCTTTTATCCTATTGTTACAAAGTCTATGGGATCTTAAACGGGGGTTAAATGTTTCTGTTAGACCTTTATCCTTGAACAGTAATAAAAACATTTTACCTGAACTAGCATGTGAATTTTATGGATGAAATGTCCTTGTGTATGAAAAGTAAGGTGGTTCCTTCTGAAACCTAAAATAAAAATCCTAAAAAATGTAACTAATGTTTATAATTTATTTTAAGCACGTTTTATATCCCCTTGAAGGTTTGATGATATAAGACATATTACCATCTTATGGGTATTCTGATATATTGTTAGGTTTTATTGGGACCCTGCCCGTACATCTTTAATTAATTCCCCGCCTTTCTAACACAATCATGGCTTCTGAAGTTGGATTTTTTCACCACACGACTTTCATTGTATATAACCCCCTCTCTGAGTACAATGACTCAACACACTTTATATGGTAAAGATTCATTCTCTTTTGTTTTACTACATTCTGTCATAAGCTGTAATTTTCCCCGAGTGTGGGGGAGTCAACACTGGGGCGTGCGGGTTCTAGTATAACTTGGAGCTTTGCATGCTGGAATCGAACCTTCATGGACAATGATTCAAACTTTTTTCCCGCAAGTTGAGGCATGTCACCGGGTATTCGCCCCCCCCCCCCCCCACACCCAATAAGCGATAAGCTGCAATATTCTCAAAGGGTTTAAAACGCTCTCCAAACACACATACATAGTATGCGTTTGATCAAATATGCCCCACTCACAACATATGGGGCGTACCTGTATAACGAGTGGCGTTTGTCTGCAAGAAACCTTGCTTTCTTAAAGGATTATCTTAATACAGTAATAAGATTATTTCAGATTTCAAAGTTCTTTATTCACGTGGCATTTTTATTATTTCAACAAAACTTATTCTCTGTTTTTAATCTTTGTTAGACAAAATACTTTCAGTCGGCAGTGAACAGGTCATTGTGATCTCATATTAAATACTCTCTAATTGTATAATACTTATTCAGAAATTATAACGGACTTGTCAGAAAGATTAACACATCATTATAATGTCCACCGAGCCCTTAGGCCAAAATTAAAACCAGCTGAACTTTATGTAGCCCTTCTGACACCGATAGCCCTCAGGGACGTATAGTTTAAATAAATCTCTTGTATACAAATTGATGAACAAATACAAAATAAGATTGTTGATGACAGCATAGTTGACACAATCACAAGAGCAATTATTTGTGTTCGGATGTAAACACTATAAAAATTCGGAATCTTTCCTTTTTGCGCATGTGCGATCGACCATACCAAATACTCGCTGAATTATAAAAATTCATCTCATACTATAAACTTCTTATAAATTTTACACATATATACGGGTTTCTTTTATTCGTGCTCATCAGTAGTTTGTACTAATTGTCCTGGTGTAGATACAAACTACTGGTCACTAGAATCTGTTATAACTATATATAATTCATTTACATGTTCAATCATTTTGTTCTCTATATGTGTTTCTGTTTGTAAGTTCTCCTGTATTTGCTGACCCCGTCAGGGTTTATGTTTTGCAAAATAAATTTGATATATTCTACGTACGTGTTCAATGTAGAATGTATAAGAAAAAAAGTAAGGTCAAACAGGGAAACCTGTCAATAGTACGCCATTTGAGGGATTTACATCTTTGTTAATAGCAAACCCACAATGGTTCCAACCCAAAAACAACCCCCATGCAGTAAATGATAATGTATTTTATTGCTACTGTTGTTGGTCGAGTCTGCGTCCACCGTGCAGACAGATCCACCTTATTGCTACTGTTGGGAGGCGAGTATGCGTCCATCCACCGTGCAGAGATCACTTTCATTGTTTCTGTAGCGAGTCGATTTTTGCGTCCACTGGGCTGGCAGATCACCCCTCAATCCTTCTGTTGTGTCGATTCTGCGTCCACCGTGCAGATAGATGCCTCTCATTGCTAATGCTGCGAGTTTAAGCTGAAATGCCTGCTAGCTAAAAACTTAACACTCATCGTCGGATACGATATTGCAGTGTTTTCAATGTACGTCTAGATGTCCGTCGATGCGTCTTCTGTGGGATGGATTGTCACTTGAAGACCAGGAAAAGACGCAAATTCAGAATTAAAGTAAAATAAAACTAGGAAAGCTGTAAGCAATTCTGACTATTTGATACCCATACCTTCCCCATTTTTAATACATCTGGGCCAAAAACTATAGGAGGAGTTGATTTCTGAAAAAATATGAATTTTCCAAGTCCATATAAGCGACGTATTTGTGTTATTACGCAATTAATTTTTTCATAAAAACCCAATTATTTTTATAGCTTTGCGTTGCAAAACGCAATATCAAAGGCCTAAAACCCAATCAATTTTTAGAAACATGCTTAATTCACTCACTGAGTGCATAAAATTGTTCAGTGATTGTGTTTATTCATTCAAATAAATACACAAAATTACGTAATAATGATTCCCATTATTTTGCAACGTAACAACCGAGATATTCCGAATGTAGTATATTTCATGCAGCATACGGTGCTCCAGGTATGTAGGTTTATTTCACAAGAAGAGATGCTTGTTCCTTTGTCAGCATAAAAAACCCAATTCAATAAATTTTAGATGAGCGAAAAACCCCAATTAACTTATTTTTGAGTGGGTGAAAAAATTGATAAAATTGATATATAAAAAAATACCCAATGAAATAAATCATCAGATGGGTGAAAAACCCAATGAAGAAAATCTTATCTGGAGCTCTGTATAGTTTCATAATTCAAATTCAAATTTAAATTATTTTATTGGATAAAGCATAGTCAAGTACATTAAAAAGTTTACAATATTGCGTAATCCAACACATAACAAACAGTACATTTATTGACATAAAGGTATATTTTTATGTATTGAATGATTATAATGAAATAATCAATTGTGAATATATATAAATTTTATATCAGGTGCTCAGCTTAAAAAAAATGTGCAATATTTCTGTTAAATTTCAGAGTTCGGGCTGTAGTAAGAGTTGTTAACACAAAATAAGTAACACCCCCTCCCCCTAAAAACACTTCATAGAGTATCACAGTCCATATATCGAACCCCAAATATAAATCTGATCCAAATGTTAAATAAATGGTAACAAGGGCACTATGTTTCAAGATTCTATAAAAGTTTCACCATATCTCGTTCAGTGGTGTGGGCGAGTTGCGGATAAGAAATGGGTGCCCCTAAGTCTAACGGACATTTTGTGAAAACAAAGTAAATACTGTCTTGTTGAGAAAAATTCCAAACATTTTAATATGGCGACTCATTAACGGCTAATCTGTCGTTATCAAACACTAGATTAGTATATATGTAAGCTAATTACGTTGTAAAGAGGTATGCTATTTATAGACATACCGATATATCCCTAATTATTTTGTCATAGCAAGAGACATTCCATCACAGTTCTGCGCTAGCCAGGCAGCATAACTTATTTATGAAATATCGTGCCCAGACCGGAATAGAATAATACTATATCAAAAACTTTTTGACTTTAAAACGTATTATTTACATGTTAATAGTATGTATGTAGGCCGAATTTTACTGCCTTTATAATCCGAAGTTAGTTTTGTGATTTGTCGGATTAACCAAAAAAAAATTTAAAAAGGCGAGGGTACGATTATTCGTTCTAATTACAGTGCAGAGCTTTACATCAACATTATTCTAAGAACAAGCATTCTTTACTTATAACATTTAGTAAAACATGTTTTGAACTCCATAAAGCCATAATAGATCGATTTTAAATTCAAATAATTATTTCCAATTACGTCCCCAAACCACCAATTTATTAAATTAAATCTTTCACATACCCTCCCCCCCCTCATGTTTTGCTATGTCGCTGCGTTGTAGGCAGCGACAGAGCAAAAGGGTGTAGCAAGTAAAAGATTTAATTACAATTAGATTGCCAAAACAAAAAGAAACAAGAAAAAAAAAAAAGAAATGGAGCTGCATGGCGGAGAGATAGACACAGTAAAAACAAAACAATGATAAGGACACAACAATTGATGTTCACATCGTCAGAAACCGGACGTGGGTCTCCGACGATGAAATGTTCATAACTCTGATTGTTCTTGTTCTTAACAAATATACCAACAAAGTTTAAAATATCATGTTCTTCACATTTAAGTAATATGAACAACTTTGTTCATTTGTCAAGTTTTTAATTTTCAGACTTGTAATATAAGACGTTAATTTAATCTTTCTAACATTGACATGTGATGTGAAATGTTTTTCATTTTCAATCTGATTTGCATTACATATTTCTCAGCTAGACCTTTTATTTTTGATTTATTTTGATGTCTACTTGTTCTTATTAAAAGTTTATGTACAAAGTGACTTTCCAGACAAGTCACTAAGAAAAATAGCAAAGAAAACCGACCGAACAACAAGAGCCAAAAGTCAAGGGACAGTTACAAATCCGGATATAGACAAAACGCAACACAAAAACCAAAAACACAAAAAAAACAGAAATAGAGTAACCCGAACCTAATAAAAGCCATGGGTGCACGCAGGTGCTCCGGACGAGTAAGCAGTGCCTGCCTCTAATTAGACACCCTCTAATTAGACACCCAATTCATACAACGTTTCATTCATGCGTAGGGTCATGTATTTATGGCTTGATTGGGATTAAACAGTTATAATCCTAAGTTATTAGGATAATCCGATAATCAGTATTACTGGATCAATAGGAAACGAGAGACGGTAAATGACAACCGCAAAACTGCATTCGAAATGGAATATCTGGTCTAGTTTTGTTAATTTTCATTGGCGGGGAGGGGACCTGTTGGGGACTGTTGACGGGGAGGTGACCTCCTGAGGAAAGTTGGTGGGTATTAAACCTGCTGGGGACTGTTGGCGGATATGGTACCTGATGGGGACTTTTGGAGGGGAGGGGACCTCATGAGGACTGTTGGCGGGGAGGGGACCTGCTGGGACTGTTGGCGGGTAGGAGACCTATTGATTTAAAAATCACGACAATGTTTATACTTTAATTTCCTCTACACCATTGTTGTAATCCACCACATAGGAACAAGATTAAATTCGTTTAGATGCGCCAATCATCAAACTTTCAAATTAAAGCTTCTTCTCATTAGAGGGATTGAATTTTTCATATTTTAGTAGTAACTCCTCTCAGTTTGACCATACCGATTTACAGAATTTCGCAGACGGGTTGCTAGCAAGAGATTTGCACGGCCCACTTCTAGACATGCTGTTCGTTCGACGAGTTCTGCTTCGTTTCAATCATAGACCTAGTAAATGATCTGTATGACTCAGTTTTATTAAAGGACAGTAATAGTACAATCGATAAGATGCTGTAGAAAATGAATTATGCATAGAAATGTAAACTGATTCGGTTTGTTAACTCCACGCTATAACAAAATGACAATACATGTTTTTCTCATACGTGATGTACTAGTATAAGATTTCTGTTTTCCGTGATTTCGTGTTCATTTATTCTTAATATAAAATTTTAATGCCATCCTTTGTATCTGCAGATCTGTATTCATGAGTATATGTTACTTTATATACGTGTATAGTTGTATTTCGGGAAAAAAGGGGGGGGGCAAATTGTGTCACGGACTGGCGTATACTTACGACAGATTCCTCCCATGAAAGATTACGATTATATGCAATGTTATGCACGGTAATCGCGCTCATGTGATGAAAGAAAATCGTGAGAGCGATATCCGGTTATGCAATGAATTTCGCTATAATCATTGGATTATCTTTTAACCGGCGATGTGACTCCGTGGCCAATACATTTTAATGGCCTTTCCATCAGCGTTATTATGAAAATTTCCATAATTTTCCTTAAAACAATTTGTGTGATGGACATGCGAAGGAAATAAGGAAAGATTTAACACCATGTTAACAAGTTTTTTGTTGTTGTTTCATGGTGTTTAACGCCACTTTCAGCAATTTTTCAGCTATATCATGGCGTCCAGTTTTTATTGGGGGAGGAAGCCGGAGTACCCGGAGAAAACCGGACCTGCGGTAGGAAAACTGGCAATCCTTGTCAATTAAGATTGGAGTTGAGTACACCGTGCCTGCAGTGAAAATCGAACCCGCAATCTCAGTGTTGACAGACCACGTGATCAATAGTAGACGAACTACCTTGACCGCTCGGCCACCGAAGCCCCCCGTGAAATAAGAACCCTCAATTCCAGAGAGAATGCAGCATACTTGGACACAAATTGAGCAATGCAACATTATTTATGTGCCTCGTGTTATTGGTGAGAGTGCATGAAGAAAAGAGTGGTGCTCGAGAGTTCAGATATCATTATAACTTGGTTGAAGCAAAGGGTTATTTTGTCGTACGTGGCATAAAAATGTGTATATTAATATTTGGTGAAAAAAAACACGCCAACCAAGCCCAAAAAGGATTCAGAATTTTTGTTTTATCGCGGACTCGACTATTGACAATGGACCTTTTCGAACGGCGATTTGCTGTACCCAAGTTTATGTCGTACCTTCCGTGGCTGTCATAATAACTTAAGATGATCTTTATTGGAAGTCCATCTATTCAATACTGCTAGAACTTTTCGCTCGGTTGTTTTCTGACATAGCAAGAAATAACTTGATGGGTTTCTTATTAGAGTCGGACACAACCAGTCATGTTCACACTAGGAATGCTTTCCTTTCATGTCTGTACCACAAGTCCGAATACCTACATGTACCGTAATCATTAATTTATAGTTTGTTAACATGAAATATTGCAGGGTCGCAATAATAACTGTATTAACACTGTATACCATTAACTTGTACTAAAATCACTCATTTCTCGTACTGGGGACAAAAGCCTGTCTTGTATCCCAAACAAAAGTTTGCAAAATAAACGTTAAAATAAAGCTTATAATCGATGGTAGATTCGACAAACATAAAATTGCTTAATTTGCTTAAATAAATTTCACATGTCGTCATACAATTTACCAATTTACCAATCGCATCTATTTAAGAAGTTAAATGGAGATTACAACTCCAAACTCCAGCGTATTTTGTACGGATTGCTGACCTACATTGTTCAGCCACAGGCCAGAAAAGGGCGTGTTACATCAGTAGATTAGGTTCATATGTTGTCTGTGAATCAAGCAATATTTAAACAGAAGGGCGTGTATTTCGAACAAAATAATTACATGTTAATAATGATGCATCGTTAGGAGCCATACAAATACGCGATTCTGTAAAATATTTACGATAAAAACTTGTACAAAAGTAAATACAGTAGGACAGAGAAAAAGAGGTGAATCATTTGCCGTCAGACGCTTTCTTAGACTGATGGAAATGCCCCGAGCTCTCATTATAGCCTAATCTAGCGTTTGACGTCAGAGTGCCTACAGAGGATTCTCGGACGAGGTTACTTTGTTCTTTTCACAAACAAAGAATATCAGTTCATATACAGATTTTCTGATAAATATATACCATCTATCCGTTACACTAGCTACTTAATCGTATGTAACACGTGGTTGTCCAGCGCTGGATTTCGACCCCCTCACAACTGTAATTGACAGGACTGTCCCATCAGTCTAAAAAAGCGTTGGGCGGCATAGAATTCTCTGAATAGTCTACTGTACTGGACACAAATGAATTAACCGGAGGTGTTACATATTGGCGGATATGAATTGTGCATGTTGCTGTTGTACAAAACAGACATGAAAACACAAAACCAAGTCTTGTACACCGTTATAAAATGGTGTCGGTTAAGCTACCTTGTATAATCTTTTAATCTTTATTGCAAGATTAGCTCACGAGGATTAATTTCTTGTATTAAATATAATGCTCAAAATCGTTACGTTTATGTCATGACGGTCCTAATTTGCATTCTAATGCGATGTTTGGAGACTTATATACAATGTAATGGCAAGATAATATAGCAGGCGGTATTATTTCTCGACACGGATATAACACACTTGGGGTCACTCGGTCATTAAGAGAACTTAATACTGAACTAAATAAAATGACGATTTGTAGAGATCGTCTGTTGTCATGGCTGAGTAATCATTGTATGTTGTTGGTCTGCTACTACGAGAGATGTAGCATACGAAAAGTAATTATGCTTTGTGTACTTAATTGACAAAGAACACATTTATATTGTTTCCATGCCAACAACTGCTGATCTGCAAAAATCATCAACCATTCATTGCTTGATGAGGTCCTTGATGAAATTCCTTTATCTTGGGGGGGGGGGGGGGGGGGTCCACTTGGCAGACTGGAAGGATAAACTCTCATTGAGGAAGGGGGGCTTGTCATACAGGAATATATACTTTATTGCATGTAAAACTACAAAACTAGTTAGACTCGTATGAGAACCTCATGTTTGTGCTATCATATATGAATTCTTGGAATTAAATCAGAAGAATTATTGACTCCTTTATAACAATAACGATTTCCTGATCGGTTAGATTAAGGCTATCTTATGAGAGTTCAGGTTTCTATACTATGTACATCTTCCAATTGACTATGCAGGTATAAGACAACACAAACTAATAAAATAGTCAAAATCTAATCAAAATCACTGTGCCACTTCAAACTAAACTTGGTATGGATCAGCGTTGGGAATTGTGGTACCAAAATAATATTGGAAGTTAAGGTGGCTGTCATTACTTACACATCCTCACAAGTCAGGGTTTCTGTGTCCACATATGAGGTTTCTGTGGAACCCTGACTTGTGAGGATATTACTTACAATACAAAATCCTTTGAATGACAGATTATGTACCAAATGTCGAGAAAACAAGGTACATGTATAATTTAAACTCTTGCAGTTTTTAATGAAATTTTTTGTACATTTCAGCTGCTAGGATGTGCTATGCTAGGAGTTGGAATCTGGATTTTGGTGGATGATGAATTTGAGAAGTACACAGAAGGTGTGGGAGAGTTTGCTCTAATACATACTGCTGCTTATGTTGCTATAGTGATTGGTGTTATAATTATGGTGATAGGATTTTTAGGATGTTGTGGGGCCATCAGGGAAAACCAAGTAATGCTGGCATTGGTAAGTTTATCTGCATTTTGGCCTCAAAAAGTTGAACATGCTGATGGTATGATTAAAACTTTAAATGCAGCAAGCTATCTGTATCAGTATTTAAATAGACTAGAAAATTCCATCAATCGTTCGTTGAGGCAAAAAAATTCTCAAAAACATGTACAACCTGCATATTTACAATTTAAATTCAAATCAGACTTCAGAAAATTTTGTCTCATATTCTTAATGAAAACTGTATACTAACAATTTTCAGGATAAGTAAACTGTCATCCTCCCAAGTCAAGGTTCAGAGTGCGTTTCGCTCCACTATCATCAGCAATGGTGGAGCAAACATGGACTCAGAACCCCTGACTTTGGGAGGATGGTTAACTGTCTGCTTAAGATTGTTAATTGATGTACATGTACAATATTTTATTTATCTTTCACCTGCTGTTATAACATCATTGTAGTGTACACTAACTGAAAATCCCAAAGAAAATAATATCCTTACTGTTGATCATCTATTAGGCTGCAAGCAGAGATGAGGTTGAACAACTCCTACAAATAGCTAAGCTTGGTACTCCAGCTTCTTCCCCCAATAAAAACTGGATGCCATGATATAGTTGTAAAATTGCTGAAAGTGGCATTAAACACCATTTTTAAACAAACAAACAAGAACAGACAAATAAGCTAAGAATTTCAGTGGTCGACATAAGCTCAAATGTGAACTGCAGTCTCAAAAAGTGAATTACTGAATATTATTTTACAGTTATTTCCAACAAATATGCCTAACTTTTACACCTAAATTTGTAAATTGTTGAGATATTAATGTCAAAATACACTATTTATTTATGTTAAAACATTCTGACATCCACATAAGTTATAATTATTTTCCTTTTATATGAATTTTATTTAAATCAATATACAGTTGAGTTTAATTTTGTGGTCACTATTTCAGTAGCATTCCGTGACATTTATCCTGTAAAGTCTACTACACATATTTGTGGCTGGTTATAAATGTCAACACAGAGTGGGCATATTTTATACCTCGCAGCTCACTATTGCTCAGTATAACAAATATGACCAAATATTCAGCCACCCACATGTGAGAATAAATAAATTTTGCGAGAATACTGACTTTTGATTGGCTGGAAAATATTTTCTATGAGAGGATGGAAAAGAAATTTGATCGTCATGGAGACACGTGCCATTTGACGTCATATATTGTATTGATCTCTTTTTTTCAAAAATGTCCAGTTACAAAAATAAAATTTTTGAGTTTATTCTATTGTTTGAATTTAATTATAAGGATTAACTACAAAAATATTTTCTCAATCGATGGATAACAAAATTTCCGTCGTGAACATTTAATATAATCCGAAACGCAGATTATACAATGTGCAAAACGGAAATTTTGTTATCCCTCGATGGAGAAAATATTTTTTGTAGTTAATCCTTAAATAACCCTAAAAGTTATTTCTTAATTTTACAATGAATTGTAAAAATATTGTTTATGTATTACCATTAAGATCTATTTATAGAACTTGTCTATTGAGTTGTCTAGTTGACATTTTCTTCATAGTCTTATAAAGTGTTAAGTATCTGTTAATAGTGAAAGTAAACTTGACCTGTAGCCATGAAGTTAAATAATAATAAAAGAAAAAACATGTCAAATAATAATTCTCATTATAATGTTCTTGTTTTTCAGTTCTTTGCCTGTCTGTTTGTCATATTTGTTGCTCTTCTTGGAGTTGCCATCTACATGATTGTCGCTAAGGATGGGGTGAGTCTTTTTATGATTGTCGCTAAGGATGGGGTAAGTCTTTTTATGATTGTCGCTAAGGATGGGGTGAGTCTTTTTATGATTGTCGCTAAGGATGGGGTGAGTCTTTTTATGATTGTCGCTAAGGATGGGGCGAGTCTTTTTATGATTGTCGCTAAGGATGGGGTGAGTCTTTTCATGATTGTCGCTAAGGATGGGGTGAGTCTTTTCATGATTGTCGCTAAGGATGGGGTAAGTCTTTTCATGATTGTCGCTAAGGATGGGGTAAGTCTTTTTATGATTGTCGCTAAGGATGGGGTAAGTCTTTTCATGATTGTCGCTAAGGATGGGGTGAGTCTTTTCATGATTGTCGCTAAGGATGGGGTGAGTCTTTTCATGATTGTCGCTAAGGATGGGGTAAGTCTTTTCATGATTGTCGCTAAGGATGGGGTAAGTCTTTTCATGATTGTCGCTAAGGATGGGGTAAGTCTTTTCATGATTGTCGCTAAGGATGGGGTAAGTCTTTTTATGATTGTTGCTAAGGATGGGGTAAGTCTTTTCATGATTGTCGCTAAGGATGGGGTAAGTCTTTTCATGATTGTTGCTAAGGATGGGGTGAGTCTTTTCATGATTGTCGCTAAGGATGGGGTAAGTCTTTTCATGATTGTCGCTAAGGATGGGGTAAGTCTTTTCATTATTGTCGCTAAGGATGGGGTAAGTCTTTTCATGATTGTCGCTAAGGATGGGGCAAGTCTTTTCATGATTGTCGCTAAGGATGGGGTCAGTCTTTTTATGATTGTCGCTAAGGATGGGGTGAGTCTTTTTATGATTGTCGCTAAGGATGGGGTGAGTCTTTTTATGATTGTCGCTAAGGATGGGGTAAGTCTTTTTATGATTGTCGCTAAGGATGGGGTGAGTCTTTTTATGATTGTCGCTAAGGATGGGGTAAGTCTTTTTATGATTGTCGCTAAGGATGGGGTAAGTCTTTTTATGATTGTCGCTAAGGATGGGGTAAGTCTTTTCTAGACATAGTCTAGTGTTTATTTATGTTACTAAATCAATACTCCCCGTACCCACACAAAATACACGAGTAACATCATTTACTCCCTGTACCCACACAAAATACACGAGTAACATCATTTATATAACAAAAACTTGGTCTGTCATATGAAGATACTGACTAAAATCTGCCTCATAAAGAATACAAAAACAAGTTAGCTAAATGAGAGCTAGTCTCTATCACCCTGACCCAAACAGAGTTGTGTGAGCTAGTCTCCATCACCCGGACTCATACAGAGTTGTGTGAGCTAGTCTGGATCACCTGGACCCATACAGAGTTGTGTGAGCTAGTCTCGATCACCCGGACCTATACAGAGTTGTGTGAGCTAGTCTCGATCACCCGGACCCATACAGAGTTGTGTGAGCTAGTCTCGATAACCCAGACCCATACAGAGTTGTGTGAGCTAGTCTCGATCACCCAGACCCATACAGAGTTGTGTGAGCTAGTCTCCATTACCCTGACCCATACAGAGTTGTGTGAGCTAGTCTGGATCACCTGGACCCATACAGAGTTGTGCGAGCTAGTCTCAATCACCCGGACCCATACCGAGTTGTGTGAGCTAGTTTCGATCACCTGGACCCGTACAGAGTTGTGTGAGCTAGTCTGGATCACCTGGCCCCATACAGAGTTGTGTGAGCTATTCTCAACCACCCTGACCCATACAGAGTTGTGTGAGCTAGTCTGGATCACCTGGACCCATACAGAGTTGTGTGAGCTAGTCTCAATCACCCGGACCCATACCGAGTTGTGTGAGCTAGTTTCGATCACCTGGACCCGTACAGAGTTGTGTTAGCTAGTCTCCATCACCCTGACCCATACAGAGTTGTGTTTGGTATCAGGTTGTTGTTAATTTAATACCAATAGGTGAAGGGGCCTCTGTGGCAGAGTCAGGTCAAGGTAGTTCATCTACTATTGATTACGTGGTCTGTCGACACTGAGATTGCGGGTTCGATTATCAGTGCAGGCAGGGTGTACTCGACTCCAATCTTAATTGACAAGGATTTCCAGTTTTCCTACCGCAGGTCAGGGGTTTTCTCCGGGTACTCCGGCTTCCTCCCGCAATAAAAACTGGATGCCATGATATAGCTGAAAAATTGCTGAAATTGGCATTAAACACCATCAAACAAACAAAAACAAACCAATAGGTTAAATCAATCATTCTATTTTTAGGGCCCTGTTTTTAGACAAGGAAAACCAGAAAAGCATGCACAACACTTCAATATTGATGTGAAAGTCTCTCGATTGTGCCTTAACATTAATAATTGTTTAATTAATTGATTTAATAATAATTAATAAAAATATTTACGTATGAGCTTTGTACAATCGGAGAGAAATGAAATTAAGATTAGAGATCCTGAACATAATTTTTAAATAAAGCTCCATTTTAGACCATTTAAAACCCTGTATATTAATGAAGCTCTGTATATTGTTGTGATAAGGTCACTTCTGTATACAGGGTAGATTGATAGTCCAAAATTTATTTTGTATATCAACAAAAAACTATCCACATCAAGGTATAAAACTATCCACATCCAGGTATAAAACAGGTATATACTCCTAATCAATGTAATAAACAATCAACACTTTATGGTGATGCCATAGTAGGATTTGTCACAAATTTTAATGATGTCACACAATCCACTTCGTGTCCTAAATGCCAAGTCCTGCAAATTGCTAAGGCTCTGGGTAAAATATTTAGTATAAAGAGCCAACCTGTGGTAAAATCAGTATATTAGTGCCACAATAAATTATTTCTGAATTACATATTTTGTCATGACAGTTCAAGCAGACAGTGTCAACAGTTCTGAAACAAAAAGTAGAGGAAACTTGTAAAGGAAATGAGGCTGCTACAAACTTTATGAAGACAATCCAAGACAATGTAAGTGCTATATATCTGTAGAATTAATGTCTGTACAGTTATATTCAATGTCTGCACAGTTATATTCAATGTACTTACAG
Organism: Limnoperna fortunei; assembly: GCA_944474755.1. Taxonomy (NCBI): domain Eukaryota; kingdom Metazoa; phylum Mollusca; class Bivalvia; order Mytilida; family Modiolidae; genus Limnoperna; species Limnoperna fortunei. The sequence goes on along the minus strand of OX104120.1, from coordinate 77,110,362 downwards.
TTATATTCCATGTCTGTACAGTTATATTATGTCTGTACAGTTATATTATGTCTGTACAGTTATATTCAATGTACTTACAGTTATATTCAATGTCTGTACAGTTATATTCAATGTCCTTATAGTTATATTCAATGTCTGTACAGTTATATTCAATGTCTGTACAGTTATATTCAATGTCCTTATAGTTATATTCAATGTCCTTATAGTTATATTCAATGTCTGTACAGTTATATTCAATGTCCTTATAGTTATATTCAATGTCTGTACAGTTATATTATGTCTGTACAGTTATATTCAATGTCCTTACAGTTATAATCAATGTCTGTACAGTTATATTCCATGTCCTTATAGTTATATTCAATGTCTGTACAGTTATATTATGTCTGTACAGTTATATTCAATGTCCTTACAGTTATATTCAATGTCTGTACAGTTATATTCCATGTCTGTACAGTTATATTCATTGTCTGTACAGTTATATTCAATGTCCTTACCGTTATATTCAATGTCCTTACGGTTATATTCAATGTCTGTACAGTTATATTCAATGTCTGTACAGTTATATTCAATGTCCTAACAGTTATATTCCATGTCTGTACAGTTATATTCAATGTCTGTACAGTTATATTCCATGTCTGTACAGTTATATTCAATGTCTGTACAGTTATATTCAATGTCCTTACAGTTATATTCAATGTCTGTACAGTTATATTCAATGTCCTTACAGTTATATTCAATGTCTGTACAGTTATATTCAATGTCTGTACAGTTATATTCAATGTCTGTACAGTTATATTCAATGTCCTAACAGTTATATTCAATGTCTGTACAGTTATATTCCATGTCTGTACAGTTATATTCAATGTCTGTACAGTTATATTCAATGTCTGTACAGTTATATTCAATGTCTGTACAGTTATATTCAATGTCCTAACAGTTATTCAATGTCTGTACAGTTATATTCCATGTCTGTACAGTTATATTCAATGTCTGTACAGTTATATTCAATGTCTGTACAGTTATATTCAATGTCCTTACAGTTATATTCCATGTCTGTACAGTTATATTATGTCTGTACAGTTATATTATGTCTGTACAGTTATATCCAATGTACTTACAGTTATATTCAATGTCTGTACAGTTATATTCAATGTCTGTACAGTTATATTCCATGTCTGTACAGTTATATTCAATGTCTGTACAGTTATATTCAATGTCTGTACAGTTATATTCCATGTCTGTACAGTTATATTCAATGTCCTTACCGTTATATTCAATGTCCTTACGGTTATATTCAATGTCTGTACAGTTATATTCCATGTCTGTACAGTTATATTCAATGTCCTTACCGTTATATTCAATATCCTTACAGTTATATTCAATGTCTGTACAGTTATATTCCATGTCCTTACAGTTATATTCAATGTCCTTACCGTTATATTCAATGTCCTTACAGTTATATTCAATGTCTGTACAGTTATATTCCATGTCTGTACAGTTATATTCCATGTCCTTACAGTTAAATTCAATGTCCTTACCGTTATATTCAATGTCCTTACAGTTATATTCAATGTCTGTACAGTTATATTCCATGTCTGTACAGTTATATTCCATGTCCTTACAGTTACATTCAATGTCCTTACATGTATATTCAATGTCCTTACAGTTATATTCAATGAGTTCTAATTAATATTGATGATTGATTAATCAGTGATTTTCCTTCATTTTGAGCAGATAAACTAATGAGAAATTTCATATTTTGTTCCCAACATAACTTCACAATATTATTTCACCCCAATTCTAAACAATTAATAAAAATCCTGCAATAAAATATTACAAAATTACTGATTGAATTATATTTTGCGAGGTTTGATTAATTGATTTACTGGTACCTGTATCAATTTCTATTCATAAAAGTGACCAGTTCACATTGAACTATTTTTATTATTGTTAAACTTAGGTATGTAAACAAATTGAATTTTGTTTAGTCAATGAATTCTGTACAGTGATATTAGTAACTTTTCTAGGTAGGAGTACAAGGCTTACTGAGACTTAATATTTAAGATGTTTATTACTAATATCCTAAACTTTTTAAACATTAAAATGGCAGTAGCGAAACAAAGTCAACCTGTTATAATGTTGAATAAAATTCAATTTCTGTAAAATTCCTTTGTACAATATGAAGCAATGCCTACAGAAAATAAAAGAATTTTTAACAATTTTATTAAATGAATTAATGAAAATGTTTAGGTGCTCGACACATGCATAACATTATAATTATAATCCACAAAATGGTTTGGTGCTCTACACGTGCATAACATTATAATTATAATCCACAAAATGGTTAGGTGCTCGACACGTGCATAACATAATTATAATCCACAAAATGGTTAGGTGCTCTATACATGCATAACATTATAATTATAATCCACAAAATGGTTAGGTGCTAGACACATGCATAACATTATAATTATAATCCACAAAATGGTTAGGTGCTCGACACATGCATAACATTATAATTATAATCCACAAAATGGTTAGGTGCTGGAACATGCATAACATTATAATTATAATCCACAAAATGGTTAGGTGCTCGACACGTGCATAACATTATAATTATAATCCACAAAATGTTTAGGTGCTGGAACATGCATAACATTATAATTATAATCCACAAAATGGTTAGGTGCTCGACACCTGCATAACATTATAATTATAATCCACAAAATGGTTAGGTGCTCGACACGTGCATAACATTATAATTATAATCCACAAAATGGTTAGGTGCTCGACACATGCATAACATTATAATTATAATCCACAAAATGGTTAGGTGCTCGACACATGCATAACATTATAATTATAATCCACAAAATGGTTAGGTGCTCGACACATGCATAACATTATAATTATAATCCACAAAATGGTTAGGTGCTGGAACATGCATAACATTATAATTATAATCCACAAAATGGTTAGGTGCTCGACACATGCATAAGATTATAATTATAATCCACAAAATGGTTAGGTGCTCGACACATGCATAACATTATAATTATAATCCACAAAATGGTTAGGTGCTCGACACATGTATAACATTATAATTATAATCCACAAAATGGTTAGGTGCTCGACACATGCATAACATTATAATTATAATCCACAAAATGGTTAGGTGCTCGACACATGTATAACATTATAATTATAATCCACAAAATGGTTAGGTGATCGACACATGCATAACATTATAATTATAATCCACAAAATGGTTAGGTGCTCGACACATGCATAACATTATAATTATAATCCACAAAATGGTTAGGTGCTCGACACCTGCATAACATTATAATTATAATCCACAAAATGGTTAGGTGCTCGACACGTGCATAACATTATAATTATAATCCACAAAATGGTTACGTGCTCGACACATGCATAACATTATAATTATAATCCACAAAATGGTTAGGTGCTCGACACATGCATAACATTATAATTATAATCCACAAAATGGTTAGGTGCTCGACACATGCATAACATTATAATTATAATCCACAAAATGGTTAGGTGCTCGACACATGCATAACATTATAATTATAATCCACAAAATGGTTAGGTGCTGGAACATGCATAACATTATAATTATAATCCACAAAATGGTTAGGTGCTCGACACGTGCATAACATTATAATTATAATCCACAAAATGGTTAGGTGCTCGACACATGCATAACATTATAATTATAATCCACAAAATGGTTAGGTGCTCGACACATGCATAACATTATAATTATAATCCACAAAATGGTTAGGTGCTGGAACATGCATAACATTATAATTATAATCCACAAAATGGTTAGGTGCTCGACACATGCATAACATTATAATTATAATCCACAAAATGGTTAGGTGCTCGACACATGCATAACATTATAATTATAATCCACAAAATGGTTAGGTGCTCGACACATGCATAACATTATAATTATAATCCACAAAATGGTTAGGTGCTCGACACATGCATAACATTATAATTATAATCCACAAAATGGTTAGGTGCTCGACACATGCATAACATTATAATTATAATCCACAAAATGGTTAGGTGCTCGACACATGCATAACATTATAATTATAATCCACAAAATGGTTAGGTGCTCGACACATGCATAACATTGTAATTATAATCCACAAAATGGTTAGGTGCTCGACACATGCATAACATTATAATTATAATCCACAAAATGGTTAGGTGCTCGACACATGCATAACATTATAATTATAATCCACAAAATGGTTAGGTGCTCGACACATGCATAACATTATAATTATAATCCACAAAATGGTTAGGTGCTCGACACATGCATAACATTATAATTATAATCCACAAAATGGTTAGGTGCTCGACACATGCATAACATTATAATTATAATCCACAAAATGGTTAGGTGCTCGACACATGCATAACATTATAATTATAATCCACAAAATGGTTAGGTGCTCGACACATGCATTACATTATAATTATAATCCACAAACACAAACACAAATTTTAAAGGACGATTGAATGCAAATTATATCTTGCTCCCACACTTTCATGTACTCGTTTTTTTAATCATTTTTCAGTTCCAGTGCTGCGGAGCTAATGGTTTGACAGATTACTCGCCAACAGGATGTGCTCACCCAATGATTTGTGACTCTATTTTAGATACTAAGGTAAGTGCTTTATGGACACTCCGTACTCATTACTGGTATTTTGATAATGGCAACACTGTTGATTCAAGCACAAAAACAACTTTATGATTAATCTGTCAATTTCAGTGTTGACACACTTTATTCTAATGCAGTTCTTGATGTAACGTCAATTCTGATTGGATAACGTGAATAATTTCAATGTTGACACACTTTATTCTAATGCAGTTCTTGATGTAACGTCAATTCTGATTGGATAGCGTGAATAATTTCAATGTTGACACACTTTATTACTTATTTTTGATTTACTAGATTAAATTCAAGATTTGAGTAACAAATGTGTCTATTGTCTACATCTTTGACAGTCAGGGTCATTAAAACACTTGATGCTTATCACAGTTTGTTACACACTTCTGTAATAATTCCAGGTGAGGTCTGTTTCAGTGGCTGATCTAGTTAAAATAGCATGTCTTTTAAATCCGTTAAAGTGCATTATTTTAAAAATTAATGGAGAATTGAAATTTATGTCAGATGTAAGAATTTTACGGACAAAATTCATTGCCTTGCCAGCTAACCTCATTAAATGTAATATTGTCTTCTTTGTCAGGGATGTACTGAGAGGTTTACAGAATGGTTGTCCAAGAACCTTATTGTGGTAGCTGGAGTAATGTTCGGTATTGCTTTGATTCTGGTAAGTTTATAACAGTGGTTGTCCAAAGAACCTTATTGTGGTAGCTGGAGTAATGTTTGGAATTGGCCCGATCCTGGTAAGTTTATAAGAGTGGTTTGTCCAAAAACCTTATCGTGGTAGCTGTAGTTATGTTTGGAATTGCCCTGATCCTGGTACGTTTATAACAGTGGTTGTCTAAGAACCTTATCGTGGTAGCTGGAGTAATGTTCAGTATTGCTTTGATTCTGGTAAGTTTATAACAGTGGTTGTCTAAGAACCTTATCGTGGTAGAAGGAATAATGTTCAGTATTGCTTTGATTCTGGTAAGTTTATTGTAGTCGTTATGCAAGAACCATGTGGTTGTAAAATGTGTTTATACCAGTACTCACTTTTGGAGAAATTCATGTGTTTTTTTTCCCAAAATAAATTGATTTCCTTTATCTTTACATAATATTGCAGCTTTTCTGACACCGAGATGTGTGCGTATTAATCTTTATTTCATACCTGGTTAGGGAAAGAGATGGCAAATATTATAGTGACAACATAGGCCACTATGTTTAATATATGTTATATATTTCAGATTCTTGGAATGTTGTTTTCAATGATACTGTGCTGTGCTATTCGTGATATTAATGCATAATTTACAGGTATGTATATAATTTAAGAATTACAGATATATACAGTAATAATTCATTGTCATATCAGCTGTTCTGCACTGAATAACGTTTATTTATGTAATAAGCTGTAAAACCAATAAAAATCCTTTTAGTATGGGAGTACTAATTGGTAAAAAAAATACATGCTTTGTCTCTGATTAGGTGTACAATAAGATTTATTTTTGGGGTATCAGATTTTGGTACTATATGATTTTGTTCAATAAGTGTAGGTACACTTTGAAGTTTTTATTGTTCACTTAATGATTTTTTGTTTATGGAATATTTACAATCAAATTCAGTTTATATCTTCAGTAATAAATCAAAAGGAAACAGATACTCTGTGAATAGAACACTATATATAATAAACCCACTACAAAAATGTGACTGATAAACAATTAACCCTCCTAATTTACATTGTTTATGACTTGTGGACGAAGTTCATTGTTTTAATCAGTTATTTATCCAATTCAACCTACATTTACTGTTAAAAAATTAGCACAATATTCTTTTTCTTTGTTGAATAATAATAAAGATAATATTTCTGTGCAAAGAGGTAAACATTTACAAAGAGGATAATTTCAGTTTTCCATTTTTATTTCAGCCTTTTATGACATGTAGGAACCACTCTCAAAGTGGAACCAGAGAAAACCAGTAGCTTCATCATTGTATAGTCATTCTTCAGATTTTCTGATTAATTTATAAGTTGTAACAATCAGTCAACATTAGAATAATGTAGTAAACTTATTATTTAGATTTGGTAATTAAATTTATAAACAGATATCCTTTTGTTTGTTCACATTGGTATTTTATAGTAGACAAGAGTTACTTTATTAGAGACAAAGAGTTAATATTCCTCTCTGGAATAAAATAATAATGCATGGATTACTTCCCTTTTTAACACATTTAGAATATTTGATGACCCATACCTATTTTCTGTGTGAAAGCAATGAAATAGGAAATTTGTTGTTAATTTGTAAACTTTTTTTGCTACATGTACTATCTAAAATGAATGGTCTCCAAATTTGTCAAATTTTAACATATTACTGTACCTACAATATTAATATGGGTCAGCTATTGATGGAAGTATTGTCCAAAGTAAAAATAACCTGTTCTTTTATTTTATAGGTTTATAAATTTTATTATTCTCAATATCACCTTACAAGATTTCTATTGTCGTGGGAAGAACATTGACCCTACTGTGTAGGTCAGCTAAACCAATGTCAAGGTCAGAACATTGACCCTACTGTGTAGGTCAGCTAAACCAGTCTTAGTCTTTTTGTGATGTTGTATTTCTGGTCTTTCTGTCATAATTCATTTGGAAACAAAAACCAAATTATCTGCCATTGCTAAAAAGGTAATGAGAGGAATAACTTGCCAATAGTATATATCTTGGTTGTAACCATGGTAATGGTGTATAACTGTGTTGTAACCATGGTAATGGTGTATAACTTGGTTGTAACTATGGTAATGGTGTATAACTGTGTTGTAACCATGGTAATGGTGTATAACTTGGTTGTAACCATGGTCATGGTGTATAACTTGGTTGTAACCATGGTCATGGTGTATAACTTGGTTGTAACCATGGTCATGGTGTATAACTTTGTTGCAACTATGGTAATGTGTAAAACTTGGTTGTAACCATGGTAATGGTGTATAACTTGGTTGTAACCATGGTAATGGTGTATAACTTGGTTGTAACCATGGTCATGGTGTATAACTTGGTTGTAACCATGGTCATGGTGTATAACTTGGTTATAACCATGGTAATGGTGTATAACTTTGTTGCAACTATGGTAATGTGTAAAACTTGGTTGTAACCATTGTAATGGTGTATAACTTCGTTGTAACCATGGTAATGGTGTATAACTTTGTTGCAACCATGGTAATGGTGTATAACTTGGTTGTAACCATGGTAATGGTGTATAACTTGGTTGTAACCATGGTAATGGTGTATAACTTTGTTGCAAGTATGGTAATGGTGTAAAACTTAGTTGTAACCATGGTAATGGTGTATAACTTTGTTGTAACCATGGTAATGGTTTATAACTTGGTTGCGTTTTCATCTCAATGTTGTATTTGTAAAAAGTATATTGTATTTTAGAGATATATAAATAATTTCAATTTTTACAATTTTATTAGTAGCATATACCTCCTTTATAATAAAAGCAAACCGGAAATTAAGTTCTGTTAATTTATGAGAAATTTTCCTTCTGAGTAACTATTACAAGTTTGGCATCATGTAGTTATTTGTATATGTATGTAAATGTTGTATAGAAATATTAGACAAATGTGTAGACATTACTTATACCTCTACTAGGTGGCAGCATATACCATAATTATTGTAGTTTTTTATTACAAAAACCACAGAATTAACAACAAATTATCTTTTGATATTATATATCATTTTATGGTTTCTATGATCTGCAAACATTTCTTTTGTGAAAGTTTCAAATGACATTAAATTAAACAAACTAACAATTATATAGTTTATTTTAATATGTTATCATTTGGTGTCCCAACAGACCTATTTTAATATTACTGTTTTTTTTTAATTTTCAAACTTACAGTTCAGTGCTGTGGCCTTTCAAGACCTTCATTAACTGACTTTTTAAAGAGACTAATTTTATAATTTTGCAAATGAACCAAGTATGTCCAAATGGTATGTGTTTTTATGATGAATTTCTGTAACATTAGCTTTTTATCATGTTTTATAATTAAGTATTTTTGTATGTTTACTTAAGGCATAATATGTTTGTCCCAGGTTGGAGTTCTATTTTTATCAGTAGGTCAGTAGTGCAAGTTTGTCATTTAAAAAAAAGAGAAAAAAATTATAAATTAAATGAAATAAATGTTTAATTATATGTCATGTCAACAATTGATTCAATTTAATGCCAGTAATGCTATAAGATAAATTAATCACACTGAGAATGTCAGGTTGATAGAAATTGATGACATGTGGATTAAAGTTGTTTATATAATGCTGAAGCTGTCGGGTGGATTAAAGTTGTTTATATAATGCTTAGTGTGTCAAGTTGATAGAAGTTGCATGTATATTGCTGAAAATTTCATGTGAAGAGAATTTGTCTACATAATGCTGAAGGTTTCATGTGGACCTTGTAGTGTTACTGGACCTAGAAGGAACAGTAATAAGGAAAATGATTGTACAAAATAACCTCACTATTGTCCAGTTTTGATCTTTTTACCATAATGGAGTTATCTCCCATGCACGAGTTACTGATGTATTTACAGGGATGTTAAATCTTGATTCTATACAGTTAATGTATTAAAATGACAGATTTCACAACAGTAAATATCAGTGTCTTGGCAACTAAATGGTAAAGGACAGATCTTATAGTCAGTGTCTGAACAACTTTATGTTTTGGCATTTTCAACAATTTTAAATATAATGATTAAACGATATCTTAATTTTAAGTTATTTGTTAACTGCCTTCTGCTTTGTTTTTCAAAGTTAAAATCATCACATCGCCATAAATGCTGTTTAGATTCATCATTATTTATATTCATTTGTATTTTAACTTGCATGTAATATGTGGTACATTTGTAATGGTTTTATATTATTACCATGTAGCTTGTGTACCGGGACTTCCAGCCTGGTTTTAGCAGTACCTTTGTAATGGTCTTGTATTATTACCACGTAGCTTTTGTATCGGGACGTCCAGCCTGGGATGCTTTTATAATGCAATAAAAGATGTTGTAATAAACTAATCGTTCTTTCTTCTGTGTAAAACTAATAACTAACTGAAAAAACCATGATTTGAATTTGAAAAAGTTTTGGTCCTTAGTCGTTGTATAAAATATGGATACACATTATTAAATTAAAGGGTTTTCTTCACAATTGAAGCGGATTAGAATAGTAAAGTGAATAACCGGGTAAATTTGGAATCAACTGGTTCGGTTTATGGCTATCCCTAGATATGACTAATTATCGGATTTTAACACGACCTACACGACGGGGGCCACGTGTGGAGCATGAGTTAACCTGATCTACACGACGGGGGCCACGTGTGGAGCATGAGTTAACCTGATCTACACGACGGGGGCCACGTGTGGAGCATGAGTAAACCTGATCTACACGACGGGGGCCACGTGTGGAGCATGAGTTGACCTGACCTACACGACGGGGGCCACGTGTGGAGCATGAGTTGCCTACCCTTTCAGAACACCTGGACTCGATCCTGGATTTTGTTTCTTGTTTTTCTAAATCCAGAGTTATAATCATCCCATTACTTTTAGCTCTTGTTGTTCGGTCTGTTTCTTTTTGTTTTGGCTAGGTTGCACGAAGTGTAAACCGAGTTTATAATATAGTGAAGTCGGGCGGGCAGTGAAAATAAGTTATCTATCCTTATTTTGTATGGATGCTCCTTTGAAGGTCCCTTATCAAAACTATGATAAAACTGCTCTTCTATCAATAGAAATCCTTTATTCTGATTCTGCATCATATTCAGCGAAATTAGCTTAAATTGTTGTCTTGTGATGAGGATTAGTTTTACATGATAACAGTTTTTTAAATTCTTTTGCCGAATATTCACATTAGACTTACTTTGACAAAGCAAAGTCAATTGAAAAGTCTCAATTGTTGTTCGGCCGGTTTTCTTTGCCATTTTTCTAGCTTTGGAAAACAATTCAGCTAATTTCAACACGATGTTGCATAAATAAATGATCATTAAAAGGTCCTTATCTGGTAACCAAATTTGGGGACGCTTACAAAACACCACTTTAAGCTCAAGATTAATTTCTAAATACTTCCTGATGAATAGAAGTAATTTCAGGTATATTAATGTATTTTCGTGCACAAATACCAATGCAAATGAGGCTTCATAATTTTTATGTCACTTGTAGTTCAGATGATAATCCCCTGTGGTCGACAATTTAGAGTTAAGCAATTAGGAACATCTCATTGTAATTATTAAGTTTAAAAAAATTATGAATGACACAATGTAGGTCGAACAAATCAGTAATGTTCACTGGTATTAGAACTTGTTGTGGTTGGGAAACATCACACTGTACACAACAATGCAAGAAACTGGCTTAATTTCATCTGTTCTGCAAAGTTTCAAATAAATCAATCTGAACACTAAGCATTCTATTCCTGGTCACATCAGTGGTACATGGAGTCTTCCTGTTGATAGCATTTCATCAATATCATCAAAGTTTATCAAGAGTATATTGCAGTATGTAGCAACTACAAAGTAGATAATAAATAATTTTTAATTGATTTGAACAATAGTTCAGAGTTATGCTTTAATGATGAGAAAATCAGTGCAATGTTGAAAATGGTTCAACGTTCAACGGACACATTATGTGCAATGTGGTACGAAGCATTTGGTAAAATATACCAATAAACTTATTGTAAATAATGAACATGTATCAGTAATGAAGTATTAATTTATTTCAGCACATGTGTTCGACACTTGATTATAAATTTAGTTACTCAACAAGCTAATTTAAATGAAGTATGAAACCAAATACAAAATTCAACCATATTTATTCAGCGAAGTGAACAAATTCTACTCAGTTACTATATTGGCAGAAGGGCAGGGGGAGCTAAAGGTCGGAGTCTAGGAAGCAATGCCCCACCCAAATTGGAAGCTCAGAAATTTGTGTATTTTAGTGCAATAATATAGGTCAAATGGCTTTCTTTACATCGACGTTGAAAATTTTTTAATACAAAACTAAGTATAGGTACATTACATATGTCTTACTTGATACGCTCCCGAGTTTGTTTCACCCAAGTATGATATCGTAATTTATAATTATAACGATAATTCTGGGACCATACTGGGACGGTTCCCAGTGCTCGAACCACAGAGCAGCCCAGCGCGTCCCCGGGTGGCGGATAGGGGAGACCCTCTCGTTGGGTGGTTGTCAGCTCATAATACGGAAAGCCTGGCCGCGGACCATAGCGAGTGACGTGTTTGGAGAGTGCCACGTTCCTTGCACAATAAAGATCCCTTTTGTCGATTTCGAAAAAGAGTAGGCTCGTTGTAGCCGCTACAAAAGGCTAAATTCTCCGACCCTACCAAATACTCCTTACTTTTCCAGTGGCAGTCAAAATTTTGTTCCCTGTGCAAATTTTTTCAATTTTCAATTGATGTATTGTTTGTTAACTTGTTCCCGTCCTGAATATAGCTGAAATACTGCTAGCTGGACGTAAAGCAAACATCCAATCAATATAACGATAATTACAATGCCGGGGCCAACAGAAAACTCACGAACACAACAAGTAACAAAAATTTAAACATAAAACAAACAAATAAACAACATAAACCAACCTCTGTTAATAAAGATGCTTGACCATTAAAGGACTGCTGGTATCGATCTACAACAAAACAAGAAAAATGAATTTTCGTCTTAGTATCTACTACCTGCATACTGGTAAATATGTTTCTATAGAAACAAATGTTTAACAGTCCTACAGTGGGTGCGGTAAACTCTTGTAACATATGGTATTAATGACAAACAGTATGTTCTACCAGTACCAGTATGTTCTAGTCATGTGGTTCTAGTACCAGTACCAGTATGTTCTAGTCACGTGGTTCTAGTACCAGTACCAGTATGTTCTAGTCACGTGGTTCTAGTACCAGTACCAGTATGTTCTAGTCACGTGGTTCTAGTACCAGTACCAGTATGTTCTAGTCACGTAGTTCTAGTACCAGTACCAGTATGTTCTAGTCACGTGGTTCTAGTACCAGTACCAGTATGTTCTAGTCACGTGGTTCTAGTACCAGTACCAGTATGTTCTAGTCACGTGGTTCTAGTACCAGTACCAGTATGTTCTAGTCACGTGGTTCTAGTACCAGTACCATTATGTTCTAGTCACGTGGTTCTAGTATCAGTACCAGTATGGTCTACTCACGTGGTTCTGGTTCAATTGTTTTCATAATAGTTTTTGCTGGTTTAATGTTTTCCTTAATCATAGTTAACTATAATCAATACTTACAATGAGCCGTGTAGAGTTTAATTATCATGCATATGAATTCGTCTAAAGACACTCGACCATCGTCTGTAAATCTCACTACTAGGGTCTCTAAAGTTTTATTGCTTACATGAAAGCCTACAACAAACGTAACAGTACTTACTGACGTATGTATAGATTGTTGAAAGTTTACAAACCGCCACGTGCACATACTTTTATATGACTCATTGTTGTCGGAGACTTCACTTCCTTGGCTGTTTGTCTCTGCCTTATCAGGGTTTGTGTCTTCGCGTGATCGTTTTAGTTTGTCCTTTTTTAATTTTTTGTACTCTTTAAAATTACTGACATGTACATGTATTCTTTACTATTTATTTTTTTATTGTGCATCATACAAAAAATTGTACCACATTTAGGCATTATTAGTACTTAGAGTTAAATCATATATGTCAAGGCTTAAAATAGAGTTACTTAGGGTACATCTCGAAAAACTCGAACAAGAAGGCAGAAATTTAACGAGGTCTCATAGTAAATATTTGAGTTACACACAGTATCTACCTGTCTGATACATATCTGACAAGTTGTCGTTTTTTGATTCACTTACAAAATGTCCATACATATTCAAATGAAGTTTTTCATTTTCACCCCAAAACTACAATGTATCAAATATTTGGATAACACTTTAAGTTTTAAATTAACCATAAAGTATCTATAATAAATTAACAAAGAATAGATGAACAAAACTTAATGGGTGCTAGAAGGACAAACATTTCATTGCGTTAACAATCTGTATTTTTTTGTAGATTTATTACATAACGTGTTTCCTTACCTGTTAAACGCAATGCGTTTCTCAGACAATAGGATGCAAAGTCTGAATTTTTCTTTGCAAATTTATGGAAAACGTTCTAAAATAAAAACAATTTAATGTTAAGTTCTTAATTGACACTAAAACAATGCATAATTACCCATTGACACTAGTAGTGTATAATAAAATGTCGTCAAAGATACCAAGGTTAACAGTGTGTTTATTTATATTTTTAAAAGTAACACAAACGGAAATTACAGTAGGTGTTTATTTACAAAGATCTGCTTAGAAATTAAATGGCGTCATTAAACCATCAAAGTACCCATGCAGAAAAGTATAGTTTTAGTTCAGCAGACAATCTTCTTACCTGCCAAGTTATAAGTTTACTCATCAACTTGTTGAAATCACTATATCCAAGACGTCCATTTACCTTAGTCTGAATAATTAAGGAGGCAACATTTTTTATTATAACTGGAAGGAGAATTTGTACATTATGCAACAAATTTTGTTTTGTCGGAAGTAAAGAAGTTAGCAAATAGCCATAAAACAAAGCATCTTAGAAATGATAACATTACACGTTGCCAGAAATTAAGCAAGTAATTCCTTTACGTTTAATGCAGATTCTTTCAAGGAAAGAAGTATTCAGGTAGGTAAAGGAATAAACGTCAACACATCACAGAATGTATAAATTATTCCAAGCATGATAACCAAAGACATAGATTTGATTAGTTAACTCCATAGAATGCACTGGAATGCAAACCGTAGTACTGGTCATTACCAATTAGGATAAAGTTGGTTGTTCTCATAATACTTCAAAACGAAAACTGATATACTTCACCGTTACTTGTAAAACGGTTTGTAAATAGACAAGTTTATTCTATGTTACGTAAATATTGTTAGTAATTGTAAAGTATAAGTCTCAAAAAATTATTCAAGTATACCAAACTATAACGCAGACATTGGTGATTTGTATATAAAGGATACATCAAATATAGTGATGGCTGCTTTACAAGTCTCCACACACAGATTCAGTGGTTTAAAAGTGATAGCTGGAACAAAAGATTAGCAATTAATAATAAGAAAAATAGCAAAGAAAACCGACCGAACAACAAGAGCCAAAAGTCAAGGGACAGTTACAAATCCGGATATAGACAAAACGCAACACAAAAACCAAAAACACAAAAAAACAGAAAGAGAGTAACCCGAACCCAATAAAAACCACGGGTGCACTCAGGTGCTCCGGACGAGTAAGCAGTGTCTGCCTCTAATTAGACACCCGTCGAGTTACTCATTGTCATGTCTAGGGAAAAGTACTTTACACTAACGTGTGTATACAAAACAGCACATATCTGCCATTTTATGCTCCATTCAAAGTTAATGCTAATTGGAATTGTCACTCATTATTATTTAAAAAATTATAATATGTTTAAGTTCATCTTCAGAAAGATTTTAAACAGCTATAAAGACGCAATATATATGTTTAATTGTTATATGACGTGCCTAAAACGCTTAGATTCCACACCGGGAGTAAAACAAGTACATATTCCTAATCAACGTCATAAACTACAAACTCTTTATGGCGACGTCATAGTAAAATTTTTCATATATTTTAACGATGTCACAATCAAATTTGTGCCCTATGTGTCTTGCAACGCAAGGTTACTTTGCTAAAAATGTTAATATATATGTCCTATTAGAATCGAAATAATTCATTGGAATAAGAATATTTACCGATTTTACTACGGGTTTTCCCTTCGCTAACGCGAAATATATGTTACATTTATGATTTATACTACGTGTAACTTATTAAACCTCAAAATTATATTTGGAAACAATGATCTGAAATTGATAGTGTTTATGATACAACTTGTTCATATTTTAGTCTCACATTTACTTTTATTAGACGGAAAATACATAAAGGAAAGATAAAACTATTATGATATAAACCTAATTATGATAACTCATAAATATTTATTATGTTAATAATTTCACGCACATTAAACTTATAAATTGACGGAAAATTAGCCTTTGTACATAATTGTTGAAATATCAAACAATAATTTAAAATTACTTTCGGGTCCCATTGAACAGCAAAGAAACGTCGATGGTTCCTTCGGTGAAGTTGATAGTATTTTCTGCAATCCCTTGGCATCAATTTCTTCATACTAATAAAAATGATAATTAATGAGTTATTCTGTAACTAATGGAAATTTAACAATAAAGTAACATAAATGTAATGTACATGAAAACATTGGTCATATTATTTTAAGTTCAAAAGGATATATAATTCCTAGTCATATAATGTTATGTTTCAAAGGTACATAAATCCTAATCATATAATGTTAAGCTCAAAGGGACATAACAGTTAGTCATACAATTTAAGTACAAAGGGACATAACTCCTAGTCATTTAATTTTAACAATCGGAACATCTCTCGGCCAAAGATGTCCGTCAAAGGGTTGGGAAAGTTTCCTCGGAAGTAAGTTGTCTCCATTTTGAACTATTTTCAGTATTATAAATGACGTTTCAGTTTATTCATTTGATTGGCTTGTCATTGACTGTCAGCTCATGGTTATTGATGACGTGAGACAGATACTTATCCATGTAAACGTTGTCTGAGAAGGACTTTTTTGACAGTGTTAGCGAAATATAGTTTAAAAAATACAATCATTTATCACATTTTTACTTCTGCTTCGATAAGAATTGTATTGTTGAATAATGAAAGGATAATCTATTTCGAATTTGTTTAAAGATTTATTTATATAATCCTTTTATTTGAAGTCATTAAAATCTTATAAACAATGTTGGTGTGAAAGCGATCATAATTTGACATAAAATGTTAATTTCAATAAAAAATTTATAAGTGCTGCTTTTCGAACTTGTCCAATAAATTATAGAAAGGAACAGTAATAAACTTTAAACATGTAACAAGCTGACTAGAAATGTAGGACAAGACCTTTTTAAATAAGGCACATAATTCTTAAGTTTCAATGTATAAGACCTTAGAAAATGTACAAATACATGCAGAATAATGTGACACGGACTATTGTGCATAAATAATCGGAAATCGTATGTAATAATTAAAGGTTTCAAATGTGCATGCCAGATATTATATCAAGATCAAATGCTTTATTAAATTGTTACCATAGCCTAAATTTCCATTTGAACCGTAAATCCGTCAATCCAATATTAAAATTACTCGTTAAAAATAGTATTCATATCAGTGACACATTAAAATAAACATTATAATGCTGGTTTTATAAATACAAATGCAAAAATTACCTTGCTCTGAGTTGTGGAAGTCTTAAACTGCTTTCTTAAAAGATGAATTCGACCATTATTCATGTGTTCATTCTGAAAGTGCAAATTTGTATATGTTATGTTCTAGTTATCTTAGTTATGAGTTAACAATGATTATGTTGTTCCAGTTCTGCACTAAATATTGTTTATTTTCTTTGGTAAAAATACAAACGCAGCGGTTTATACAAACAAAAAGGAATTTAAAAAGATAACAGTTAAAGTCTTGGTTTAGTGAACTGAAATTAAAATGTATATATACTTTTATTATTCTTATTCAAATTTTAAAAATTGTTCATCAAACTTAAAATTTAGATCTGTCTTGTGAATTGATTATTTTGCATTGGAAAAATGCTGTTCATCCTCAATTTTACTGCAGTTGTAACGAATACAGTTCCTCTTACGAATCGTTTTAACCCTACACACTTTGAAGAGGTTGGTCGCTTGTTATAATTTTGATTAAATGTTTACAATAAATATGATTATCATGAAATGTAGTGGAAGACTGCAGTCATTATTCGTCATAATATAGAGTTGATCTCTGTATGATCAAGATATGTTAAGAAATGATTCACGGAGGCTGTGGTTTATCGTTGTTTCACAAAGGGATGACTATTTATGTTGCATTATTTTAGAACGACATTAACGGCTATCTCGTTGTAAAACAATTATAAAACACACCCTCCGTGAATTTTTATAAGTATATCAAAATAAGAAGCCCAAAGTGGAAAGGAGTTGCTGATGTACCTATATACAAAGACATTTATTTTGAATCTCTTCTTTCTATATACAACCTTCCTTGTCATACATCGTCAAAAGCTTTCTTTAAGGTATCCGACCCATAATTGAAGTCACCGTTTAATTTTATTTTTAGACCAAGAAATGAAAATTTATTTACTCAATATATTACTAATTAATAATACCAAGTAAATATATTGTTTTACTATTGAGACAATGTTAACAGTTTTGAGAAAAAAATTTAGTTGCTCAAATAGTAGTTCCGATGTTTGCCTAACATTACCGAGGTCTGCTCCATTGACAAACAATGGACATCCGGGACACCAAATATGATCACGTGGTCAATTATGGGTCGGATACCTTAAGTCAATAAAATCCTCACAATATCTTGTTAACTTGTACGTACATTTTAAGTAAATTGGATAATTTTAAAAGTTTCTATTTCATCTTTACTTAAAATGTCAAAGATACCAATGTTATACAATTCGCCGCTCCATACGCGCGCTTCTTCTAAATAAATCAAGACTTATCAGTGGCACTCAAACCACCCAAAAAATATTTCAAATCCAAATGATTAAGATCTTGTAGAGCTTTTATTACCAAATTCATGATTCATGCTTTAGCAATTTCATTAGTCTGATAAAATAAAATGTTATATGTATATCCCGTTTGTCGTTAACAAAATTTATTTGGTATCAATAGTATACCGAACTTGATATTTGAATTCTTCTAATATTTTCTCTGCAACATAAGTTCTACTATTTAAAGAATCGTATCAGAAAAGGTATTTTTTTCAAATGATTAAATAACGAGTCTATCTGTTTCTTTATTAAATATATGAAGTATAATCAGATGATTTTCTTTTCTTTCATATAAATTTTGATGTATTGTGTACAATATCAGCAGATAGCTTAATTTCTACCGCCTACTTCCATAAAAATAACATAACTTCAAGAAATTGCCTATCAAAATTGTTCAAAGTTGCATTAAACCCTATTCAAACAAACCAATCAATCAAACTAGCCTTTTTAAGAATGTTTAAAATCAAAATTATTTACTCCGCCTTTTAAATTACTACTAAAAAATTTGCGTTTCCAGACAATTAATACACGTCTTTGTTGATAACACCCTGTTCAATTGTAGTAAATTAAGAGAAGAGCTATTACCATTTGATGTTTCTAGTAGTTTAGGTTGTAGTATACTGTAGTGTGATAAAAAGTTCACTGGTAGGGGTTAGAAACACGATGACTTATTCGGAACAATTTATTTTGAGCATTACTACAGAGAATACTCGGAACATTTTGGTTTTGAGCATTTTAAATCTTCAGTTTTGAGAATATAGGTATTTTTCTGCAGTTATGTTTCATTTTATTTCTTAGAAGAAGGGAAAACAATTTTATTTTGGACAGTTATATATGCCCCGTTGTTTTCATGCATTGGTTTGTTATAATGTGTTCCAAAATAATTTCTTGAGGATAGAAGTCATTTCGGTAGCGAATGCAACAAAATAATGATCCGATAATGTTACATATATTTTGTTTATATTTATTTCGGTTACGTCTTTGTATTTTTATATTGATTCCTGATTTCTTTATCATTAGTTATGTTTATATATTTATATATCGTTTTAACTCCAAATATATATAGCACTTAAAATGAAGTATATACGTGACGCAAACTCTTACGTCTGGTTCTTCCATTTTGTCTTCATCATCTAACTCCCTAGAAAAGGAAACAGAACTACATTTTTACGTTGTTTTACGCGTTTTAATAGAAAAACTAAAAATTCGTCTACAGTCGAATAACACCTAATTACAATGTTTACATAAATAAAACTTCTATGATATTATAGTCATAGTGAAATGATCATTTGCATAAAAATCTAATTGTGTATTGTACCTTCAAAATTACACTATAACTATAATACATGCTTAATCTGTACTGTTATACATGTATCAGAATTCGCGTAACAAACAATATTGGTTTGCATTTATGATAGTTCCCTATTGCAACTAGCTTTCGATTTTTGGTTTGTACATGTGAAACATGTTGGTGCCCATTATCGGACGTACACATTTGTCTATACCACATATGGCTTTAAGGAAGTTTTGTGCTTTGCAATTTATGTGCTATAAGTACATGTGTAATTGAATCAGAAAAAGTATTCAATTCACTGTTTAGGGATTTTAAAGGCAACTAGTAAATCAAATATATTAAAATCAGAGTAATCTTTTTTTCGACTGTAAGGCCAGTACTAAACTTATTTTTTTCTGTTTTAAGTTTGAATTAAATCTGGTTTATTTGAACGTTTATAAAGTTTGATCCTCTGAAATTTCTAAATTAAAAGTTTGAATTAAATCTGGTTTATTTGAACGTTCATAAAGTTGATCCTTCTGAAATTTCTATATTAAAATTATTATCTTGATTGCTTATAAAGTTTTTGTGTTGACATTGTGCTTTTTGTATGCGTTTTAATGCCATGTTTGTGTTATTGCAAAGTATTTAATTGAAATGTGAAAAATAAGACACATTGTGACGTATATATATACTAGCATACAAAGTTCTACAAATAGTGATATAATAAGTGTTCCATAAAATACATACCTGATAATTGAGTTTCCAGCAGTATAAAACCGCAACATATAACGTCCTTCTTGCCCTTCAATTTCCGTTACTGGCAAAATTAAGTAAGCGCCTTCAGACAGCACAAATGTGTGAACATTTTCTCTTGCTTGTATAAACTTTGTACTTGCATATACATTGTGTTTGACAAAAAATGTGGCGTCTAATTTTGATATTAATCCTTTTTTTACCTAAAACAAACATCACATTAACGAAAATGTCTTACATTCTTTGAAGGAAACTAATGCAAATTTATACGAACTTGAAAATATTTCGTGCAAAAACTAGTCTGTCATTATGTACAAGAAAAAAGAATAGAAGATAAACAGACAATACCATGCTTACACAAATAAAGAGAAGCAACAAAACAAAGATATATAACACAAAAAAATCTAGAAATTCTGTAAGCAATGCTAACTTATTGATACCCCTGCTTCCCAATTTTCAAAACACATGGGTAGAAAACTGTAGGATTACATAAAACAAGTACCCCTTATGTAAAAGAATGGCGGTTCATGTTTTTCTATGGAAAACCCCAAATATCATTCCGATCAAAATGTTAAATATCAGATGCACTATGTGACAAAGATTCTGTGTAAAACATTCCATTCAGTAGTATAGGAGGAGTTGCGCATAAGAGAAAGTGTAACGGACGAACGGACAGACAGACGGATGGACGGACCCCTTTCACTATATATACCACCCGCTAAAGCTCGGTATCAAAATGAGCTGGACGAACCCGTTTAAAACCTGGTGCTCCGGAATGATAAGCACCTACTGCTCCAAGCGTTACACCCACGTTTCACTCAGGTTAAAATCCGGTAATAGTCACACAATTTAAAATAATAGTATGGTAATTTTTCAAACATTCAGAGTTAGAAAATAAACATAAAAACAAATCAATTGCTACTGTACAAATTTTATTGTAGACATATCAACTGATCATTGATATCATCCGATATATTCAGTAAATGAATCAAATTGAAATCGCGTGATTTTCCTCTAATCGAGAAAAACAGTTTTCTTTCAAAAAAAGGTCCAGACGTTTCTGCTGGGCAACCAAGGTTATTATGTCATCTTTTGGCATTGACCTTTCTCTGGCCATAACGAGGATTAACTCCATTGGTGTCTTCTATGAGGACGGCACTCGCTCAGAGCATCTCAGTGCATCCATTGTATTTATGGGGTTCTAGTTACTCACTTTCTGTTTTTGTGACCCTGGTTTTTGTTATGTGTTGTATATGTTTTGTCTGAATCAGGAATTTGTAATTATCTCTTGTTGATTCGTTGGTTTCCTAGCTTTTTCTACCTTATGTTGTCATTTCGCAATTTGCAAGTAGTTGCTACAACTCAATAATTGTTTGACATGTGTGTCATAATGGAATACTTTTATAATAACAAAAACATATTTCGAAATGTTTGATGTATTTAATGTTTTTCTAATATTTTTATATACTTATTTTAATTTCAACTCTCAAACAAAAGAATTTAATGATATTTGTTTTACAAACCTTATATATGAGGCAACTACAAATTTGGAACCTTCTTTGATCATCCGTATTTTTATATTTCTGCATTAGAGAAACAACTACAGCAGTCCGTTTATCAAGTTCTACATAAAACTGGCTGTTGTTACACATCACACCTATTGATAAAGTTTATAATATTTTACATATTGTTTAATCAACCATTTCTTTTGCAATACCTGTACTAAGTGAGAACAATTGTTGCAATTACTATATTTTTGGTTGAATTCTCAAGTTTGTTTGCCGATTTATTGGACTTTGAGTTGTAGATTGTTTTTTTTGACACTTTTTGGGGGTATTGAGTAATTTACCTTCATTGTGATACGTTTAAAGGACTTGATATATTATATGGTTTTGGTGACAAACTCGAAACATTACAGTAAAATTATAGTATTGATGACTATAAGATCGCTTGCCTTTGAATAAATATTACCGGAAATGGTTTACATATAGTGATTTGAACGATTCTGAAATGGGGTCAATAAGGATTCAAGCGATAAAAGATGGTTACCACATAGTTACTCGAATAATTTACAAACGATTTTCCATATAGTGATTTTAACGATTAGAAATATTTATACGACTATAAACATCAACATAAGCACACAAAAAATATTCAACAATACACCGTCGAAAGGTATTACGTATGAAGTTGCGTCATTTTAATGTTGTTCATAAAAGCGAACAACTGACAAAAAACAAAAGTAACAACACAGACACATTGCCCGTACAAAAAGTATTATCTGCTTTTAAAAGATTATTTTCATGATACTAATGCCTGAAGATTATTGGGTGAATTATTTCAACACGTATAAATGCTACCCTTACTTGGATTGACACATCCGCCAGAATTGAAGCCTTTTCTCCATTGTCTATGTGCCACAGCTGCCGTCCAGATACCTCGGTGTTGTATATTTGGCTCACATTTCCAACTTTCCGGTGAAAGATGACAGATTTCGATTTCCGTAAATACGTTCTGGAAATCCACAAAGGATATCCTAAAAACATACCATTCAAATATATAAAAAAAAATTTATTTAATACTAATTTCTTATTTGTTTATGTACGTTGTCTTTATTAATTCTTTTGTAGGAACTAGAACCAGAAAACGTGAGATTTCAGAGCCTCCCTCTCTTGTATCGAGTACAATTATTGAGTTCTATTCCTTTATATGCTTATTTAAAAATGTATAAACGAACATGTTTCTTATAACCACGAATATTTATTATTGTATATGAAAGGCGACCTTTTCCGTTAATTGTATTCAGGGGCTCAAGATCAAAGCATGGCAATTATTGTTTTGCAACCAGTTGACAGATAGTAATTAGTGTATCACCTCTATATAATATTGAAGCAAACTATATTTTGTTTCTTTTTGATATTAATATGATTCCTATATTATTAATCTTCATATCATACAACTTACCAGAACTCCCCGTCAGCCATGCTGTCGACTTGCATTTTCTCTCTGGTACTTTGGTCCAAGACTTTCCAATGAGGAGAGCTTATCAAAATATAAATGTAATATGGTTAGTGAGTGCATTTTGTTTTTTCTTCTTTGCACTAACTTTAAAGTGCTGATACACCAAGTAAATGTATATATACATTATACATGCAAGAATCATCTTGTACCATTTTTACAGAATGCTAAGAAATGAAGATAAAGAGTCAATTTAAAGTACTAAAGAAAAGAATGAGTAGTCTACACTCAATGGAAACAACACTGCTATGTGAATAACTGCTTAATAATATGTATTTTTGTCAACAGTTGCTTAATAAAAATCATGCGTTTTCGAAGTTTCAAACCAGACTGCTTTTAAGTATGGAACGCTGGGATTTTGAATAAGAGTAAGATTGTTTACTAAGCAGAATTTATTTTGCAATGGAATTTAATTCTGACAAACTTGGTATTTTTTATGACATTTTATTTTACAATAAAAGGTTATTTTTTTTGTTCTGATAAAAAACCTTCTCCGGCTAGGTTATTCAAATGAGTTCCAGAATTGTCACAACCAGACATTAAATGCATACTATCTAATGTTGATGCAGTCTCGTGACTGTTACATTCCATTCAGTATATATAACCCAGATATTTAAATAATACAATAAAATGTTGAACAAAAGATTTCCCTGGACAACCTTATAATCTTGTTTGAAGTTACTAAATGTAACTATAATTTGATAGACTTGTTGTTACCCTTTAATTTAATAAAAGGGTTTAATTAATTGTATAAAACTTGAGAGGTTGTCGTATGTTATTGTTATCTTACATACTGTTTATATAACTTACTGTGGATTCCAAGCTCCTTTCCAGAAAATATGGTGCCAAGGATTACGCAGTCTCAGAAGAACAATTTTGCCACCAGTAACTGGAATCTACAACGATGATTCGAATTTCATTGAAGGACAAAAAAACAACATGTTAGCCCATAGATCATAAAAGGATGCTCATCTAAAGGACAGACAAACAACAAGGTAGCCCATGGAGCAGACAAGGACGCAACAACTGAAGGACTGGCAAATAAATAATTAAGGACAGACAAAACATGAACTCCAATTTTTCTTGAAGGAAGTAAAACCGGGTATACAATTACAAACTATACTCATAGTTACCTACAGACATTCAAAACTCGTGGCATTATTTCAGTCTACATTAAGAGAGAATAATTGGTAATCATAAACGATCTACGAAAATAGTTACTAACACTATTAAACTTGCTATTCTGTTAATTATATTACGAAGTGAGTTGCTTTAATATTTCCTATTTTTAATTAATGTGATTGAGTGAACAATGAATTAATTAATTGGAAGTTTAATTCCCGATTTAAATTCTTCGTTTTGGGGAAAACAGAACTTTGATAAATGACACAGAGTTAAAATATTATTTCTGCCTCGATCTTCGTATCTTCGGTAAACAATGGAATGTCAACAATTAATTACTAGTTTCTATTGTTAAAATCGTAGATTTTTTTAATCAAAATATTGTTAAAAGTTGATAAAGCACTAATATAACTTAATTTTTAGTTAGAGAAGAGCTATGTAAAACTACGTATTCTACGATAATAGCCTATTAGCTCATTTGAATGTTTAATAAAAATTCACCTCCGAGTATCCAGTAATACTGTATGTCAGCCCTGTTTTAAGACCATTGTTCAGCACTCCTTGTTTGTCACCTGTAATGGTTGTCTGAAAGACATAAAATAGTATTGCAAATTTTGTCAGCCCTTTTAATGCATCTATGACTTTATAATGTTTTTGTTCTATAAAATTTTATCTACCTCAGTCATATGAATTGAAAACAATTTAGCAACTAAACGCGTCTGGAACTACAAGATACTCGAGGGTATGAAAAGCCTCTGTCGTCCAACGCTTTTTGTATACTTTGCTGGCTGCGTCCAGTTAGTTCCAGTCTGAGAATCCTCTGTCGTCCAACGCTTTTTGTATACTTTGCTGGTTGCGTCCCGTTTAGTTCCAATTGGAGAATCCTCTGTCGTCTAACGCTGTTTTAGACGTCGCTGGCTGCGTCACGTTTAGTTTCAGTTCGAGAAGCCTCTGTCGTGCAACGCTTTTATTTACTTAAATGACAGAGGGTTCTCGGACAATCGATTGTGTAATTATGCAATTATATATTTTGAAACACGTTTGTTCCATGGGACTAAAATGGCTGCTTCTTATGCAAATAGCTATGGGTAATCTTGAAAAACTGCTCCTGCCTGGTGTACTAGAAAAACCTTTATCATGGTTCCGTTTCATTGATAACATCGACTTAAATGGAATGAATTAGAAGAACGCCTTATTGATTTTACTGCTTTCATCCCACTATCAAATTTACTTTTGATACATTGTACTGTTCGCACAGAATCCCCCACAGTTAAGCCATTGATACATTGTACTGTTCGCACAGAATCCCCGACAGTAAACCATACGAAACAAGCATTAGATTAGATTAGAAAAAAATCTTAATAATAGTATCGAGAACAACAAAAATATTTCCAAATACTACGTTCTCAATGTATAATTTGTATATAGTAGTGTTGTTATATTAGGACAACTATATATATTTAATCAAAGTACTTCCATGTTTATAACATTTGAGAAATTGCCAATGTCAACGATTTTAAATATTACAAATATTGTTAATCAATCTAGACAGTAAAATCCCCTACTGACGTCGGCAAACTGTCAACAAATAAGGTGCAGTCACACTACACCGCATAGCGTTAACGGACGCCAAACGCAAAGAAAAGTGCGGCTGAAAGTTATCCGGTGATGAAAAGCATTTTCCGCTGCTGCTCTCATGATCGCTGTACGGGGCGCATAAAACGTGCAAAACGCACAATGACCGAACGATCAACGCACATATACCGGATGAACGACGTACAGTTAACGGACTTCAACGTACTAGTAACGGATTTGTACCGCACAAAACGTACACGCAGCGTACACTTACGTTACATCCGCTGCATGTCCGTTAGTAGTCCGTCCGTAAATCACGTCCACCGGGAAAGAACGGACTCGAACCGGACAAGTAAAGAATAAGGAACGTACGAGTAACGAACAAAACGCATACCAGCGCATGGTTACCGTACATCTGACGGACAACTTTATCCGGTGCTGTACGTTCCAAATTTTGAACATGTTCAAAACTTTCCACCGAACGGAACGAACACCGCCGGACATCGCCGCGGACAAGAAGCGCAAAAGCCGCATGATAAACGGAAAAGAAACGCATGCGAACGGACATGGACGGATTGAAAATTTTGTTATGCGTTGGATGTCCGTTAACGCTATACGGTGTAGTGTGACTGAAGCTATAGTTTTACTACAAATGCTTAAACACTTACAGAGATATAAGCTCCAATCAATGAAGCTCTTGACATAGCTAGGTCTATAACGGTAAGTAAATGTCTGGAGCTTTCTGAAACACTGTGTGCGTTTGTTATCCCACCAGTGATGTCTTGTAAAGCCCATAGTATCCTACCGCCTAAAATATTCTCATAGGAACCATATAATCTGCGAAAAAACGAGGCATTGTGTCTTTTATTAATGTCCATTTGTAAAACATGTAATATTTTAATTACAGTGCTACTTTTGTCGTTTTGGGTAACTAATAATGAAGTAACAAACACTTTTATTTCATGACAAATTCAGAATATTGAATGTTTTGGGATGTACTTCCCTTCTTTTTTTCTATCTACTTTTTTACAAGAATTATCTAAGTATTTCTAATTTACCTTAAATGTGTATGTTACCAATACAATTTATTAATGGTCAAACGTACTTAGCATAAGCCTTCTCAAACAAGGCTGGCCAGAACTCTTCTGGGTCAGAACTCCTCATATATAAAATATGTCCTAGAAAGAAATGTAAATGATTCAAGACTACAATGTTCAGAAATTCCAAATGAAGATCGTGACATATAAAAACATGAAATTAAAAATATAACAACTGATCTTTATAAATATAGATTATTACATTGCATTTTCCATATCGGCACGAGTATCAGCCCGAGACTCTCATATCAAGCCCGAGAGCTTCGAGAGAGGTTACTAGTAATATCAGGAAAAGCTAGCAGCTCCTGTTTCTTTAATTTGTTTAAAATCTATCTGAAAGGGATCTGATATCAAATCATATAACAGTATAAATAAAGTAATTTTAATAAATCTATCATCTGTTAAAAAGAGAATAAGAACATTTTTAATGATGACTTTACTCTCGATAAGTAGCTTGCGATAGCAATGATATCAT
Organism: Limnoperna fortunei; assembly: GCA_944474755.1. Lineage (NCBI taxonomy): Eukaryota > Metazoa > Mollusca > Bivalvia > Mytilida > Modiolidae > Limnoperna > Limnoperna fortunei. The sequence continues at coordinate 77,082,674 of OX104120.1, read as the reverse complement.
GACACATGTCTGAAGTTTTACGTCTGCAGTCAGTGTCGGATTCCCTAATGATATCATGACATATGTCTGAAGTTTTACGTCTGCAGTCAGTGTCGGATTCCCCTAATGATATCATGACATATGTCTGAAGTTTTACGTCTGCAGTCAGTGTCGGATTCCCCTAATGATATCATGACATATGTCTGAAGTTTTACGTCTGCAGTCAGTGTCGGATTCCCCTAATGATATCATGACATATGTCTGAAGTTTTACGTCTGCAGTCAGTGTCGGATTCCCCTAATGATATCATGACACATGTCTGAAGTTTTATGTCTGCAGTCAGTGTCGGATTCCCTAATGATATCATGACATATGTCTGAAGTTTTACGTCTGCAGTCAGTGTCGGATTCCCCTAATGATATCATGACACATGTCTGAAGTTTTACGTCTGCAGTCAGTGTCGGATTCCCCTAATGATATCATGACATATGTCTGAAGTTTTACGTCTGCAGTCAGTGTCGGATTCCCCTAATGATATCATGACACATGTCTGAAGTTTTACGTCTGCAGTCAGTGTCGGATTCCCCTAATGATATCATGACATATGTCTGAAGTTTTACGTCTGCAGTCAGTGTCGGATTCCCCTAATGATATCATGACATATGTCTGAAGTTTTACGTCTGCAGTCAGTGTCGGATTCCCCTAATGATATCATGACATATGTCTGAAGTTTTACGTCTGTAGTCAGTGTCGGATTCCCCTAATGATATCATGACATATGTCTGAAGTTTTACGTCTGCAGTCAGTGTCGGATTCCCCTAATGATATCATGACATATGTCTGAAGTTTTACGTCTGCAGTCAGTGTCGGATTCCCTAATGATATCCTGACACATGTCTGAAGTTTTACGTCTGCAGTCAGTGTCGGATTCCCCTAATGATATCATGACATATGTCTGAACTTTGACGTCTGCAGTCAGTGTCGGATTCCCTAATGATATCATGACATATGTCTGAAGTTTTACGTCTGCAGTCAGTGTCGGATTCCCCTAATGATATCATGACATATGTCTGAAGTTTTACGTCTGCAGTCAGTGTCGGATTCCCCTAATGATATCATGACATATGTCTGAAGTTTTACGTCTGCAGTCAGTGTCGGATTCCCCTAATGATATCATGACACATGTCTGAAGTTTTATGTCTGCAGTCAGTGTCGGATTCCCTAATGATATCATGACATATGTCTGAAGTTTTACGTCTGCAGTCAGTGTCGGATTCCCCTAATGATATCATGACACATGTCTGAAGTTTTACGTCTGCAGTCAGTGTCGGATTCCCCTAATGATATCATGACATATGTCTGAAGTTTTACGTCTGCAGTCAGTGTCGGATTCCCCTAATGATATCATGACACATGTCTGACGTTTTACGTCTGCAGTCAGTGTCGAATTCCCCTAATGATATCATGACATATGTCTGAAGTTTTACGTCTGCAGTCAGTGTCGGATTCCCCTAATGATATCATGACATATGTCTGAAGTTTTACGTCTGCAGTCAGTGTCGGATTCCCCTAATGATATCATGACATATGTCTGAAGTTTTACGTCTGCAGTCAGTCTCGGATTCCCTAATGATATCATGACATATGTCTGAAGTTTTACGTCTGCAGTCAGTGTCGGATTCCCCTAATGATATCATGACACATGTCTGAAGTTTTACGTCTGCAGTCAGTGTCGGATTCCCCTAATGATATCATGACATATGTCTGAAGTTTTACGTCTGCAGTCAGTGTCGGATTCCCCTAATGATATCATGACACATGTCTGACGTTTTACGTCTGCAGTCAGTGTCGAATTCCCCTAATGATATCATGACATATGTCTGAAGTTTTACGTCTGCAGTCAGTGTCGGATTCCCCTAATGATATCATGACATATGTCTGAAGTTTTACGTCTGCAGTCAGTGTCGGATTCCCCTAATGATATCATGACATATGTCTGAAGTTTTACGTATGCAGTCAGTGTCGGATTCCCCTAATGATATCATGACATATGTCTGAAGTTTTACGTCTGCAGTCAGTGTCGGATTCCCCTAATGATATCATGACATATGTCTGAAGTTTTACGTCTGCAGTCAGTCTCGGATTCCCTAATGATATCATGACATATGTCTGAAGTTTTACGTCTGCAGTCAGTGTCAGATTCCCCTAATGATATCATGACACATGTCTGAAGTTTTACGTCTGCAGTCAGTGTCGGATTCACCTAATGATATCATGACATATGTCTGAAGTTTTACGTCTGCAGTCAGTGTCGGATTCCCCTAATGATATCATGACATATGTCTGAAGTTTTACGTCTGCAGTCAGTGTCAGTTTCCCCTAATGATATCATGACACATGTCTGACGTTTTACGTCTGCAGTCAGTGTCGGATTCCCCTAATGATATCATGACATATGTCTGAAGTTTTACGTCTGCAGTCAGTGTCGGATTCCCCTAATGATATCATGACATATGTCTGAAGTTTTACGTCTGCAGTCTGTGTCGGATTTCCTAATGATATCATGACATATGTCTGAAGTTTTACGTCTGCAGTCAGTGTCGGATTCCCCTAATGATATCATCACACATGTCTGAAGTTTTACGTCTGCAGTCAGTGTCGGATTCCCCTAATGATATCATGACATATGTCTGAAGTTTTACGTCTGCAGTCAGTGTCGGATTCCCCTAATGATATCAGGACATATGTCTGAAGTTTTACGTCTGCAGTCAATGTCGGATTCCCCTAATGATATCATGACATATGTCTGAAGTTTTACGTCTGCAGTCAGTGTCGGATTCCCCTAATGATATCATGACATATGTCTGAAGTTTTACGTCTGCAGTCAGTGTCGGATTCCCCTAATGATATCATGACATATGTCTGAAGTTTTACGTCTGCAGTCAGTGTCGGATTCCCCTAATGATATCATGACATATGTCTGAAGTTTTACGTCTGCAGTCAGTGTCGGATTCCCCTAATGATATCATGACATATGTCTGAAGTTTTACGTCTGCAGTCAGTGTCGGATTCCCCTAATGATATCATGACATATGTCTGAAGTTTTACGTCTGCAGTCAGTGTCGGATTCCCTAATGATATCATGACATATGTCTGAAGTTTTACGTCTGCAGTCAGTGTCGGATTCCCCTAATGATATCATGACATATGTCTGAAGTTTTACGTCTGCAGTCAGTGTCGGATTCCCCTAATGATATCATGACATATGTCTGAAGTTTTACGTCTGCAGTCAGTGTCGGATTCCCCTAATGATATCATGACATATGTCTGACGTTTTACGTCTGCAGTCAGTGTCGGATTCCCCTAATGATATCATGACATTTGTCTGAAGTTTCACGTCTGCAGTCAGTGTCGGATTCCCTAATGATATCATGACATATGTCTGAAGTTTTACGTCTGCAGTCAGTGTCGGATTCCCCTAATGATATCATGACATTTGTCTGAAGTTTTACGTCTGCAGTCAGTGTCGGATTCCCCTAATGATATCATGACATTTGTCTGAAGTTTTACGTCTGCAGTCAGTGTCGGATTCCCCTAATGATATCATGACATATGTCTGAAGTTTTACGTCTGCAGTCAGTGTCGGATTCCCCTAATGATATCATGACATTTGTCTGAAGTTTTACGTCTGCAGTCAGTGTCGGATTCCCTAATGATATCATGACATATGTCTGAAGTTTTACGTCTGCAGTCAGTGTCGGATTCCCCTAATGATATCATGACATATGTCTGAAGTTTTACGTCTGCAGTCAGTGTCGGATTCCCCTAATGATATCATGACACATGTCTGACGTTTTACGTCTGCAGTCAGTGTCGGATTCCCCTAATGATATCATGACATATGTCTGAAGTTTTACGTCTGCAGTCAGTGTCGGATTCCCCTAATGATATCATGACATATGTCTGAAGTTTTACGTCTGCAGTCTGTGTCGGATTTCCTAATGATATCATGACATATGTCTGAAGTTTTACGTCTGCAGTCAGTGTCGGATTCCCCTAATGATATCATCACACATGTCTGAAGTTTTACGTCTGCAGTCAGTGTCGGATTCCCCTAATGATATCATGACATATGTCTGAAGTTTTACGTCTGCAGTCAGTGTCGGATTCCCCTAATGATATCAGGACATATGTCTGAAGTTTTACGTCTGCAGTCAATGTCGGATTCCCCTAATGATATCATGACATATGTCTGAAGTTTTACGTCTGCAGTCAGTGTCGGATTCCCCTAATGATATCATGACATATGTCTGAAGTTTTACGTCTGCAGTCAGTGTCGGATTCCCCTAATGATATCATGACATATGTCTGAAGTTTTACGTCTGCAGTCAGTGTCGGATTCCCCTAATGATATCATGACATATGTCTGAAGTTTTACGTCTGCAGTCAGTGTCGGATTCCCCTAATGATATCATGACATATGTCTGAAGTTTTACGTCTGCAGTCAGTGTCGGATTCCCCTAATGATATCATGACATATGTCTGAAGTTTTACGTCTGCAGTCAGTGTCGGATTCCCTAATGATATCATAACATATGTCTGAAGTTTTACGTCTGCAGTCAGTGTCGGATTCCCCTAATGATATCATGACATATGTCTGAAGTTTTACGTCTGCAGTCAGTGTCGGATTCCCCTAATGATATCATGACATATGTCTGAAGTTTTACGTCTGCAGTCAGTGTCGGATTCCCCTAATGATATCATGACATATGTCTGACGTTTTACGTCTGCAGTCAGTGTCGGATTCCCCTAATGATATCATGACATTTGTCTGAAGTTTTACGTCTGCAGTCAGTGTCGGATTCCCTAATGATATCATGACATATGTCTGAAGTTTTACGTCTGCAGTCAGTGTCGGATTCCCCTAATGATATCATGACATTTGTCTGAAGTTTTACGTCTGCAGTCAGTGTCGGATTCCCCTAATGATATCATGACATTTGTCTGAAGTTTTACGTCTGCAGTCAGTGTCGGATTCCCCTAATGATATCATGACATATGTCTGAAGTTTTACGTCTGCAGTCAGTGTCGGATTCCCCTAATGATATCATGACATTTGTCTGAAGTTTTACGTCTGCAGTCAGTGTCGGATTCCCTAATGATATCATGACATATGTCTGAAGTTTTACGTCTGCAGTCAGTGTCGGATTCCCCTAATGATATCATGACATTTGTCTGAAGTTTTACGTCTGCAGTCAGTGTCGGATTCCCCTAATGATATCATGACATTTGTCTGAAGTTTTACGTCTGCAGTCAGTGTCGGATTCCCCTAATGATATCATGACATATGTCTGAAGCTTTACGTCTGCAGTCAGTGTCGGATTCCCCTAATGATATCATGACATTTGTCTGAAGTTTTACGTCTGCAGTCAGTGTCGGATTCCCCTAATGATATCATGACATATGTCTGAAGTTTTACGTCTGCAGTCAGTGTCGGATTCCCCTAATGATATCATGACATATGTCTGAAGTTTTACGTCTGCAGTCAGTGTCGGATTCCCCTAATGATATCATGACATATGTCTGAAGTTTTATGTCTGCAGTCAATGTTCGTACTACTTATTATGCTTTGTATTTCAAAACGGTATGAAACATGCAGGATTTAAATTATTTGAAAAATAAAATCAAGTATTTTACCAAATAGGTGTTTGGTGTAAACCTAAGAATATTGAAAAAATTGACACTTTAGTTTTATGCTAATTTTAGTTCGAGGAGAGTGTCCGGTCTATGTTACCACAGATACGCCAAATTTAGCTCGAGGGGAGTGCGTGGTCTATGATACCACATAAATGCTAACAATTGCTGGATGCGAATGTCCGGTATATGTTGCAATTTTGCATCAGGCGATATCCGTTATATGTTGCCATAGATATGCCCACTATTGCTTGAGACGAAAATCCGGTCTTTTGTTGCCCTAGATATGACAAGTATTGCTGGAGACGAGTATACGGTCTTTTGTTGCCCTAGATATGACAAGTATTGCTGGAGACGAGAAAACGGTCTTTTTTTGCCCTAAATATGACAAGTATTGCTGGAGACGAGTATACGGTCTTTTGTTGCCCTTGATATGACAAGTATTGCTGGAGACGAGTATACGGTCTTTTGTTGCCCTAGATATGACAAGTATTGCTGGAGACGAGTATACGGTCAACAAATGCTTTATTATACTAAACAATTAAACTTCACCAGGTAGTTGTTTTTTTAAAGTAATAACTAGTTAAATGGAAATAATAATTTATATTAGAATAGCAGAATTATCTTATTTGTTTGTTTGTTTGAATGGATTTAACGCTACTTTCGGCGATTTTTCAACTATATCAAGGAGTCCAGTTTTTGAGTGGTGGAATATGGCGAATCCTTTTTTCTTTGTCTTTATGTTGACAGCTTGAAAAAACAATGAAGGATAAAGGACCCAGTAATATCAAAATCTGAAATCAGTCTTTTAAAAGAAATATTTCTGTTGTATTTTCATTCAGAGGTATTTTTGCGCTAATATTTTCAAAAAGGAAATACACGTGTGAAGAAGTAGTAAACTGACAAAACTTAATAGATTACGTAACAACAACCTACCATCAACGGTTGGCAGTCTGTCATCCACAATAACATCTATCCACTCACCATACCTCCAAAACCGGAAATGAAAAATGCCTGCATACTTGTTTCGAAAATCTTGATCAGAGGGAACACATTTCTGAAGTAACGTAGGTACAATAGAAAGACAGGTAAATGCTGAGACCAACAGACAGTCTCCTGAAAGCATAAACTGGTAGGTATAAAACTGAAGCGCTATACATATTATATTTATTTCTGATAAATTACATTGAGAAAACGGTCATTAAAGAAAATAACACGCTCAGTCAGAAGAAAGGGCAGAAAGAAAGGGTATACTGGATTTACACGTGATATATGTTATCGAAATCGGTTATATGTCAATTCTTAAGATCTTTTTAATTGATTAATATCCACATTGAATTTACTGTAGCCTATTTTTGACAGCTGTTACAATAGATGCTACTGATCTCACCTATTAAGGACGAAAGCTCATTTAATGATTATTTCAATAAAAATAGTTATTATATTGGATATAACTCAAAAAACATAAAAACAGTTAGTAAACATCAATACAACTGCTTCTTGATTAAACATGAGTTAGTAAACATCGATACAACTGCTTCTTGATTAAACATGAGCTTGTAACCATCGATACAACTGCTTCTTGATTAAACATGAGCTTGTAACCATCGATACAACTGCTTCTTGATTAAACATGAGCTTGTAACCATAGATACAACTGCTTCTTGATTAAACATGAGTTAGTAAACATCGATACAACTGCTTCTTGATTAAACATGAGTTAGTAAACATCAATACAACTGCTTCTTGATTAAACATGAGCTTGTAAACATCGATACAACTGCTTCTTGATTAAACATGAGTTAGTAAACATCGATACAACTGCTTCTTGATTAAACATGAGTTAGTAAACATCGATACAACTGCTTCTTGATTAAACATGAGCTTGTAAACATCGATACAACTGCTTCTTGATTAAACATGAGCTTGTAAACATCAATACAACTGCTTCTTGATTAAACATGAGTTAGTAAACATCGATACAACTGCTTCTTGATTAAACATGAGCTTGTAAACATCGATACAACTGCTTCTTGATTAAACATGAGTTAGTAAACATCGATACAACTGCTTCTTGATTAAACATGAGTTAGTAAACATCGATACAACTGCTTCTTGATTAAACATGAGCTTGTAAACATCGATACAACTGCTTCTTGATTAAACATGAGCTTGTAAACATCAATACAACTGCTTCTTGATTAAACATGAGTTAGTAAACATCGATACAACTGCTTCTTGATTAAACATGAGCTTGTAAACATCGATACAACTGCTTCTTGATTAAACATGAGCTTGTAAACATCAATACAACTGCTTCTTGATTAAACATGCGCTTGTAAACATCGATACAACTGCTTCTTGATTAAACATGAGCTTGTAAGCATCGATACAACTGCTTCTTGATTAAACATGAGCATGTAACCATCGATACAAATGCTTCTTGATTAAACATGAGCTTGTAAGCATCAATACAACTGCTTCGTGATTAAACATGAGCATGTAAGCATCAATACAACTGCTTCTTGATTAAACATGAGCTTGTAAGCATCAATACAACTGCTTCTTGATTAAACATGAGCTTGTAAACATCGATACAGCTGCTTCTTGATTAAACATGAGCTAGTAAACATCGATACAACTGCTTCTTGATTAAACATGAGTTATTAAACATCGATACAACTGCTTCTTGATTAAACATGAGCTTGTAAGCATCAATACAACTGCTTCTTGATTAAACATGAGCTTGTAACCATCGATACAACTGCTTCTTGATTAAACATGAGCTTGTAACCATCGATACAACTGCTTCTTGATTAAACATGAGCTTGTAACCATCGATACAACTGCTTCTTGATTAAACATGAGCTTGTAACCATCGATACAACTGCTTCTTGATTAAACATGAGCTTTTAACCATCGATACAACTTCTTCTTGATTAAACATGAGCTTGTAACCATCGATACAACTGCTTCTTGATTTAACATGAGCTTGTAACCATCGATACAACTGCTTCTTGATTTAACATGAGCTTGTAAGCATATTTTCAAATTTTTTTTATGTATTTCATATTTTATTATCATAGGATATCATCAACTTTTTCAGTTGTATATTAAAAAATTAGCAAAAGTAATTCTTAATTCAAAGGTGAGTTTACCTAGTTTTCCAGGTTCTATGTCCATATCACTCACATCGTTAACTATAAACTTAGGACTCGTTGTAATTTCCTGAAAATAATTGTAAACATTCTCAAGAATTCTCTAATTACTATTTTAGCTTTTACATATTATATCAACTTATTTAAAATTAATTTAAGTGGAAATACTTATAAAATATGGCAAGCTGTTGTGAAATTGTATTCCCATTTTTTTAATATTTGCAACGATTTATTCATATTCATAAATTATGACCATTTAAATAAAATATTTCTAATATACGCTGAGAGTGGCTTACTATACCATAAGGGTGTGTGGCTTTCTATGATATGACTGAGGGTGGCTTACTATGACATAAGGGTTTGTGGCTTCTTTGATATGGCTGAGGGTGGCTTACTACGACATAAGGGTTTGTGGCTTTTTATGATATTACCGAGGTGGCTTACTATACCATAAGGGTGTGTGGCTTTCTATGATATGACTGAGGGTGGCTTACTATGACATAAGGGTTTGTGGCTTCTGCGATATGGCTGAGGGTGGCCTACTACGACATAAGGGTTTGTGGCTTCTGTGATATGACTGAGAGTGGCTTACTTTGACATTAGGGTTTGTGGCTTCTGTCATATGACTGAGGGTGGCTTACTATGACATAAGGGTTTGTGGCTTCTGTGATATGACTGAGGGCGGCTTACTATGACATAAGAGTTTGTGGCTTCTGTGATATGACTGAGGGTGGCTTACTATGACATTAGGGTTTGTGGCTTCTGAGATATGACTTATGTGGCTTACTGTGACATAAGGGTTTGTGGCTTCTGTGATATGACAGAGGGTGGCTTACTATACCATAAGGGTGTGTGGCTTCTGTGATATGGCTGAGGGTGGCTTACTATGACATAAGGGTTTGTGGCTTCTGTGATATGGCTAAGGGTGGCTTACTATGACATAAGGGTGTGTGTGGCTTCTGTGATATGACTGAGAGTGGCTTACTTTGACATTAGGGTTTGTGTCTTCTGTGATATGACTGAGGGTGGCTTACTATGACATAAGGGTTTGTGGCTTCTGTGATATGACTGAGGGTGGCTTACTATACCATAAGGGTGTGTGGTTTTCTATGATATGACTGAAGGTGGCTTACTATGACATATGGGTTTATGGCTTTCTATGATATGTCTGAGGGTGGCTTAAAGTACTATGATATAAGGGTGTTTGGATTTGAAGATCTAAGGATTGAGTGTTGCTTACTTTGACATAGGGATGTGTGGCTTTCTAGAAAATAGCAGAAACAAATGTAAGCGAAACAACATGCTGATGTAAATAAATTTGTATGTAAACTTACATATGGTCGTTTCCATTTGATATTTTTCACATTTATCGATGTATTTAAGTATAATGAGCTGTCTGCTGCGGGAAAAACCGGATCTTCGTACAACTGTCCCCTGGAAGTAATCACTGTTTCGTCTTAGCGGTTACAAATTTGTGGGTTATTTTGTATATCTCTTTAAATATTAATGTGTTCACTTGGGAACTTGTAAGGTCGCTATAATTATAGACCGGAGTGTCTGTCTAACTACTGATGATTAGGTCGTTATCTATTTTCTTTGATTACGATTGGAGCAAAAACTGTTTATTCTTCTGGAGCACTGCAGTTCATCAACATCGTTGCACAGTTTGTTTATTATTTATTATGTTTGTGTGCGTGGTTTTTTTTTTTTTTTTTTTTTTTTGGCTTCCCTCTGATCTAACTGATGAATCAATACAACGATAACAAATGTACAGAACACGTTTTAAAAATAGAAATACGGTAATAAAAGTAATCAATTAAGTGTTTGTTTTGAAGTTTTGAACGGTGTTTAACGCAACTGTCCTTAATTTTTCAGCTATATCAATTGCGTCCACGGGAGCCGGATTACCTTGAGAAAAAGCGACCTTCGGCATAACAATTTACAATCTTTGTCAAGTAGAATGTGTAACTGGACTTACTTTTCTAAACACTCATTTCTTATGGCCTCGAATGTTGATGGTCGCCAGTGATTGGTTCCTACGAGTTTTTCACTTCTGAGAGACGAATTATGACGTAATAGTGGCCGGGATGACGTATACAAGATGTTGCTTCCAGATGACCGAATAGATGAATGACCACTATGACGTGGTATAAAATTTGCCTCTGACATCTGTCCATTTCGACGTGGGGATGATTGTGTTGAAGTATTTAAACTTTGGTTTGAAGATGACAACTGGCCACGTAAAACACTGCCATTTTGGAAAAATATTCTTGGTGAATTTACTTGTTTATACCGAGGTGTCTGACTAACTTCATCGTCTTTTGAAGGTTCCAAAAAGCTGCTGTCATTTAAAAAGTTAAAACTCATTGTCCAGTATTCAAAATCTGACCTAAGTCAGTATCTACAAAATAAAATGATATAAAAATGATCATTTTAAAATTGACAACGCATATCCAACAAAACTTTGAACGCTCACAATCTCACTGTCACGTAGTTACATAGAAATGCACGAGAGTGTGAACGCGCACCATCTCACTGTCCAGTGGTTACATAGAAATGCACGAGAGTGTGAACGCTGTCAAGTCACGCGCATCATCTCACGGTCTAATAGTTTCATAGAAATGCTCGAGAGCAATTCAGAAAATTTTTTGAATGCCCTCTTGGAAAACTATGGCGCTAATGCACCGATTGCTGATAACAAATGTACAATGTATGTGTAATGCTTAAAGACTGGGGGTTTTTTTTTGGGGGGGGGGGGTTAAAGTTTTAGGACAACAACTTAACGTCCTTTTGAGCGGTTGTTAGTTCTGAGGGAGGGCTAGAGGGGGTCCATTAACTGGTTAACATTGTTTTTATTTTTCCCAAAACAGATAACAGTCAATTTAAAATAATGATAACAGATAACAGCAATTTACACAAGAAAACAGTGAGTTCAAAAATCGAAAAAAACAGATAACAGCAGAATGTCATCGAAGAGCAATACTATTAACAGCAAACAAGGTTTTTATTTTCATTATAACAGTTAACAACAATGTCAATTTGTAAGTAAACAGATAACAGCTTTTGGTTGAAAAACAGTTAACAGGTGCTTTATTTTCAAAAAAGCAGTTAACACACCTGTAAAAATGCCCAAAACACATTAACAGAAAAGATCTTGCACCCCCCCCCTGTTCTTAGTAATCAATGAACTACACCAAGGTGGTATGGTCTTAGCCTGGCAGTCGGGATACCTGTTATTTTTTCATGGCAAACCTTTTAATCAACCTGGGGTTAATTTTAATCCTTACTTATTTATTGTATGATAGTAAGCAATCTGACGTTACTTATGAAGAATAATTACTATCTACATATGACCACTTTAAGATTATTGATTTTAAGAAATCTCGGACGGATTTTATTAAATAACGAGGTATGTATCATTCAAGGCTAGGAACTTATTTACATTTGTTATATGTTTTAATTGGCCTTCGGGAGAACTGTGATCTATTCATTCAAAACATAGACATTGACCGAGAAGTTTAATGTTGTACACTATAAAATGTCTAATTGCATCTAAATTAAACTTACAGGGGCGGATACAGGATTTTCGAAAGGGGGGGGCGTAAAAAGGGGATATCGGAAAAGGAAGGAAACAAACAAGGTTTTTATAGTGTTCAGTAACCTATATTTGGTACAGTATATACAACAGAGATATCATAATAAACGAATTAGTACCGTTATTGCATTAATTTATGGTAATTTATTTACGCCCTTACGCCCCCCCCCCCCTGGATCCGCTACTGACTTGTATCTCATATTCCACGTCTCTAGTACAAAATCAAAACTTCATTTAGTATAATTGTTGTAGCTTTAAGTTCGATAAATTCTGGTGACTATTTATCAATGGGCCACACAAATTACGTGGTCTTAAAGGATCAGATTAAAATAAATCTGCTGTAGCTGTTAATCCGCCTTAGGATAAACCCTATAAGTCACTGACCGGGCTTAAACAAGTTTAATTCAACTAATACAAATAATACAAAAGAATGTGCTGCATATCATAATTTTGTTAATATCACTGTATCAACTTAGACGCATGTCAGAGCTCCCGAGACTATATATGACTCTTCAAGGCAATTATCACATACGATAACATTAATATTTACAATGTAAAAGACGGATAATGGGCAAAAGTTGATGGTGGCTATTCTTACAGCTACATGAACTAAATTTTAAAACAAGGGGCTCGACAGTCGAACTCGACAAAATCTTATGTGTTGTAAATTTTAGTAATTGGGTAGGGGATTTAATCGCCGGCAGCACCCCTCCTACTTGTATATGCATGAAATTCATTTCAATCGATATAAATTTATAACAATTATTTATAATTATTTTTAAGTTCTATACGCTAGCAATTAAGCTTCGAATTTAAATTTTCTGGTCTTCACAGATTTGTACGGAAATAGCGGATACAGAAAGAGTGGAAAAAGTCTCAACTAGTAACCTTACTTCCATTTGATCTAAAAACTTCTTATAGAATGTACTACTTTGTCTATACACCAGGAAGTTATTTCCAGGACATATAAAATATATTTAAGAAAGTACATAAATATATAGCCATATAACAGAAGCAACTGCGATGCCAAGTGTAATATATTTTTGTATGTATTACTTTCGTATTTAAAATTAAGTACCGATCCTCCCCGCCACCTTTTTGTTTATGCCTTCTGCCCAAGACCTTTCCTGTAACCTTTTTTTATACCCTTGTGCCCTGGACCCTCTCAGCCACCTTTATGGATATCCCTTGTGCCCAAGACTCTTTCTGTAACATTTTTGCTATCCTTGTGCCTTGGACCCTCCCGCCACATTTTTTGATACCTTTAAGATTTGACCCACTTCTGCAACCATTTTTGATATCCTTGTGCATTGTAACCTCTCCGCCACCTAACTTTCCATCCACCTGCCAGTGGTAATTATTTGAAATCAAGATAAGAAAAATTAGAAAATTACTCGTCTGTAAATCTGTCATATGAATAAAATAATTAGTAAATAAAAGTTTACCTACCTCATAAAGCCCGTTTATTCCATATACATTTCACGAATGTTTAACCAAGTTATGGAATTTAATTTCAAATCTTTCCTTTATCCGGATAAAGTATTTAAATACTATATAAACAAAACAAATAAACAATTATTATTTTCTTTTACAATATTTCGTCATGGTGTGAATTTGTCCGGTTTGTAAAATGTTTAAATTTCAACACTTTGTGAAAAATCATCGGCCTAAATAATCGTCAATTGTAAAGTTTAGATGTTAACTCTGATTTATCTAAGTATTGATCAAAGCGATTAATTTTATTTTTGTTTTCAGAGATCTGGTAATCTGATATTAAAGGTTTGAGCTATATCATGGCGTCCATTTTTAAGGGGGGGGGGCATATAATCCAAAAAAAACCTCCCGAATTTCGGTCGAAAAACCGACAAACCTCGTCAAATGGCACCATTTCTGCTCCAATGAGATTTTTATGAGGCAGATACAGGTGAGAGTACCATTAGGCATTGTTGAGCCAGACTCCCCCACCCCCACCCCCACTACACACACACAAACAAAAACAAATCAAAACCAAAAAAAAAACAGAAAAAAAACTGTTACCATTTTTTTAAATGTACGCAATAATTTGCCCAAATTTGGTCTAAAAAGACTGGATCTGTCCCTTTTTTAATTAGGGTTTCCTATCATGTGACACTAGATTAGTCCCTAACTGGTAAGTGACATTGGCATAAAAACCCAGATTTAAGGAGTTTACAATCGTGCAAGATCTGTTAGGTTACAGGGTGGAGGCTAGATTGAATGGTTTGGTTTTTGTCTACAAAATTAAAACTCGGGTTGATTTTAAGAAATCGAAAATCTTAAAAGACTTTCTAGTTATGACATATATGGAAAAAATATCAAAGAGGGAATAAAATACGAAGCCATTAGACACATAAACACATAAAAAAACAACGAACAAACAAAGACGTGGGACACACAACAACAAAAGCAAAACAAAACAACGCAAAAACAAAGCTATGAACCCACAATAAACACAAAACAAAACAACGCACAAACAAAGCAATGTAACATACAAACACAAAACAAAACAACGCACAAACAAAGCCAAGGGACACACAACAAGGTACACGTAACAAAACAACAAACAAACAAAGCCAACGGATACAACGTACACGTAACAAAACAACGTACAAACAAACCCATGGGACACACAACAACGTACAAACAAATCCATTGGACACACAACAACATACACGAAACAAAACAACGCACAAACAAATCCATGGGACACACAACAACGTACAAACAAAGCCATAGGACACACAACAACGTACACGTAACAAAACAACGTACAAACAAAGCCAACGTGCACGTAACAAAACAACGCGTACGTACAAACAAAGCGATGGGACACACAACAACGTACACGTAACAAAACAACGTACAAACAAAGCCATAGGACACACAACAACGTACACGTAACAAAACAACACACAAACAAA
Organism: Limnoperna fortunei; assembly: GCA_944474755.1. Taxonomy (NCBI): domain Eukaryota; kingdom Metazoa; phylum Mollusca; class Bivalvia; order Mytilida; family Modiolidae; genus Limnoperna; species Limnoperna fortunei. The sequence goes on along the minus strand of OX104120.1, from coordinate 77,067,309 downwards.
GCCATAGGACACACAACAACGTACACGTAACAAAACGTACAAACAAATCCATGGGACACACAACAACGTACACGAAACAAAACAACGCACAAACAAATCCATGGGACACACAACAACGTACACGTAACAAAAGAACGCACAAACAAAACCATGGGACACACAACAACGTACACGTAACAAAAGAACGCACAAACAAATCCATGGGACACACAACAACGTACACGTAACAAAACAACGCACAAACAAATCCATGGGACACACAACAACGTACACGTAACAAAACAACGCACAAACAAAACCATGGGACACACAACAACGTACACGAAACAAAACAACACACAAACAAAGCCATGGGACACACAACAACAAAAACATAACAAAACAACATACAAATGAAAGCCAATGAACCTTTCAAGAAAATAAAAGTGAACTTTTCGGGTGCTCCCGAAGAGCAAGCAGTTCCCTCTATTGCAAAACACCCTTTATATGAAAATTAAATTAAGCTGACTCTTATATATACTGGTCGTTAATTTGGATGTTGTTTACAGTAATTAATCAAAGACCTAACTCTTAGAAAAACTTCGCTGAGTCAAGAACTCTGTTTTGATTTTGGAGACAAGCATATAAAAACCAGAAATTGTAATACATTACAGATTATAGAGATATTTGTCCAATGCTGATTTGATTAGTCCTTATTCAGAGTTCGGTTATTGTTGTTGTGGTCAGACGTACCATGGTGGACATGTACATACAGACAGGTAATTCATGTACATACAGGCAGGTAATTCATGTACATACAGACAGGCAATTCATGTACATACAGGCAGGTAATTCATGTACATACAGGCAGGTAATTCATGTACATACAAATAGGTAATTCATGTACATACAGACAGGCAATTCATGTACATACAGGCAGGTAATTCATGTACATACAAATAGGTAATTCATGTACATACAAATAGGTAATTCATGTACATACAGACAGGCAATTCATGTACATACAGGCAGGTAATTCATGTACATACAAATAGGTAATTCATGTACATACAGACAGGTTATTCATGTACATACAGACAGGTTATTCATGTACATACAGGCAGGTAATTCATGTACACACAGGCAGGTAATTCATGTACATACAGGCAGGTAATTCATGTACATACAGACAGGTTATTCATGTACATACAGACAGGTTATTCATGTACATACAGGCAGGTAATTCATGTACACACAGGCAGGTAATTCATGTACATACAGGCAGGTAATTCATGTACATACAGGCAGGTAATTCATGTACATACAGACAGGTAATTCATGTACATACAGGCAGGTAATTCATGTACATACAGACAGGTTATTCATGTACATACAGACAGGTTATTCATGTACATACAGGCAGGTAATTCATGTACATACAGACAGGTAATTCATGTACATACTGGCATGTTCTTCCCCTTATGCTGTGTGGCAGATAAAAATACCAAACTTTTTCACTTGGCTTCTAAAAATATTTACATTGCAAATCCCAAAATGAGCTAAAGGTATTCAGAGAATGCGTTAAATAACAACAGAAACTAATATACATTTTATGTCTTTTTTATTCAATGGACAATGGACGGATTAATGTATGTATATATATATATATACACTGTATAACAGTAATATACCTAGTAGATGGTGGTTAAAAGTATTCACACAACCCTTTGTAAAATATTGCAGTTGTTGGAATATTTAATAGTTTGGTGCACCACTATTTTGATAAACAGTCTGTAATTATCTATTTTTAATGGTAAACAGTCTGTAATTATCTATTTTTAATGGTAAACAGTCTGTAATTATTTATTTTTAATGGTAAACAGTCTGTAATTATTTATTTTTAATGGTAAACAGTCTGTAATTATCTATTTTTTAATGGTAAACAGTATGTAATTATCTATTTTTTAATGGTAAACAGTATGTAATTATCTATTTTTAATGGTAAACAGTATGTAATTATCTATTTTTAATGGTAAACAGTCTGTAATTATTTATTTTTAATGGTAAACAGTCTGTAATTATCTATTTTTTAATGGTAAACAGTCTGTAATTATCTATTTTTTAATGGTAAACAGTCTGTAATTATCTATTGTTTAATAGCTAGTTTATTTCCACTGCATGGCTGTATACTTAAAACTGTTAAGAGATAAATAACACAAACATATTTCTAGAAAATTTCTTCTTAAAGTGAACAAAAATAGTAAACATTGTATTTAATTTTTGAAAGTAGTAAAAATTAAAATTGTCTTCTGTAATTCTGGTAATGTGGTAAATATATTTTCAGCTTTTTTATTCTAAAATATTTCTTTTCATCATGTAGCTATTTTTCAGTAGGCCATTTAAACAATATTATATTTTTGGTGGGTAAAGTTATAGTTTTGTTACCCCATGAATCCTTCATACATATTGACCAAGTGATTTCTGAGGAGATGATAAAGATGCAAAAACTTACAAACAGTCACTGTCAAACTAATAAAAGCACCTTATTCTGACATTTATATTATTATAAGACTTTATGCCGAGGAAACAGATCAGTCTGACAGATAGAGGGAACAGCCTAGTTTTATTGTTAGCCAATGAGAACAGCTCATTATGAATTAAAGCCAATGGGAAGAGTTCAGTATGAATTGAAGCCAATGGGAAGAGCTCAGTCTGACTATAAGCCAGTGGGAACAGCTAAGTCTGATTTTTAGCCAATTAGAACATCTTAGTCTGACTTTAAGTCAAAGGAAACAGCTTAGTCTGACTAAGCAGTGTAGTCTGAGATTATGCCAATGTGGACAACTCAGTATGACTTTTAGCCAATCGGAACCACTCAGTCTGACTTTGCCAATGGGGATAACTCAGTCTGGCTTTTCGGAACAGCTCAGTGTGATGTTAAGCCACTTAGAACAGCTCAGTCTGACTTAAAGCCAATGAGAACAGCTCAGTCTGACTTAAAGCCAACGAGAACAGCTCAGTCTGACTTAAAGCCAATGGGGACATCTCAGTCTTACTTTCAGCCAATCAGAACAGCTCAGCCTGACTTTAAGCCTACTGGAACAGTCAGTCTTACTTTAAACCAATGGGAACAGCTCAGTCTGACTTTTGGCCAATGGGAACAGCTCAATCTGACTCAGGTAACAAGAGAACAATATTTCTGTAAGTAATGTTTGATTGGTATACTGTTTTTACAAGGTTACACAAAACTAGTACAAAACATAAAATAAAATATATATGAACCAATAACAATGCAGCTAAATATAAAAAATTCAAACAATAAATGCAACAATAAATGACTTATATAACAATCTCAACGCAAAGGATTCTTGGTATCCTACATCAACCTCAATCACCTCTGCCACACCATTACAAGCAGATGACAAATGTTGTCCCGCAGTAAATGGGGAATGACATGTGGAAGCGGTTATATCTGGGAAGCAGGTTATGTTCTATGTGCCAGAGAGTGTATATATAAAAGCATTAAAACAAAATTAAATATATTGCCAGTTAACTGGATCAATCGGAAACCTGTCTAAACAAAACCCTGGTCAGGAATAAATCAGAAACCTGTGTAAAATAAACTCTGGATATATCATTAACCTGTCTAAATCAAACCTTGCATAATCAGAAAACTGTCTATACTTGATAATATTTGAAATCTTAGTTAACTGAAACTGTCTAAACTAAATACCTGATCATTTGGAACAAATAATATGTTTCAAAGGAGTTCAGTATAGACAGGTTTCCAAGTAGGCCGAATTTTACTGCCGTTATAATATATATAAAGTTAGTTTTATGATTTGTCGGATTTACGGCATAATTCATTACTATTGCTCGTAATGTAGCAAATAAAAAATTCTAACTTCAGTTTATTTATACAAAATTCAAACATAATATTCATCTTCTTTACGTTATTAAAGCTTTAGACATTCATGCAAAACTAATGGGAAACGATCTTTATTAAAGAAATTTCTTTCATTGTCTTTGAAGATGCACCTAATTTTATTATAAACGTGCTAATTTGCATACTATAACAACAATTCCATAGTTAGAATCCATCAATTTACATATGTATTACCCAAGATGCAACACGCCATTCAGTTTAGGGTTTCTCAATGTTTTTCATGTAGTAAACCTATTCAAAAAGAGACACAAATGTGAAATAATACACAACGCACAGCGGGTTATTAAAAACGGCAATAACTAATGATAGATTTTAAACAAGAAACCGATAAAAAAATGGTGACACTGTTGAAAGATATCAAGATCGACACATCTGATTGTATATGCAACTTCTTTTGGACATCAAAGTGCCGGGAGTGATTCACTCCCACTCTGCTACATCACGAATAATGGGACTAAATGCGTACCCTCGCCAAAAAAAAAAAAAAAACGAGGGTACGATTATTCATTCTAGTTTCCAAGGAGTGCAGTATAGACAGGTTTCCAAGGAGTTCAGTAGACAGGTTGTTATAGAATAGTCCCCTGAATGCTTTATAATGTAATACTGTGACAACCAAATTTATATTTATTAATAAAAATAAATAGGTCAGAGTTAAATATTTAACCCCCTTATCATAAGCTGTATATATAAACTGTTTATGTGAGTAACTGGATACCAGTTACATAGAAGATGACTAAAACAGTCCATCTTTCATCACTTGGAATGTAACATCAATAAATCTATCAAAGGTTACACATAACATGATATAAGAAAACACCAAAATAATTCTACTATCAACATCAACAATAATAATTGCTAAATAAACATAATTGTTGTACAAAACATTTTAATTTACTTATGATTATATACGGCTGATGGATTTTGCTGTGGATCCGGGGGATGTGGGGATTATAAACATAGTATCAGCTTGGACACCAAAATTAACAACAACAAAAGAAAACCATGTTGTAATGCATAAAATATGTTACACCTCACGAGGTAATTACAAACTTTTATTTAAACTAAAATAAAACACACATGGATTCCAAGAAAGACAACTCCCATGACAAACACTTCTTGTTTAAATTAGAGAATAACAGTAACATACAAAACATGGATTGCTCTATAGGAAACATACACATTACAAATGACAATGCATTCTGGGATATACAAGGTGTTGTCTTAGGGTACAAATAATACAATGCATCCTGGGATATCAGAGATCATCTAGACTAAGGTGACAAAGTTCAGCTGCATCTCCACTAATGGAATGTCTTACTTGTTGTCTAAAAAGAAATAAAATACAATATTTTGAGAAATGGCGAAATTGTTTTAGAATACCCTTACATATACAGCAAATCTGCATGAATTTGAATGTGCAAGTTTACTAGAACTATTCTGAATGGTTAACAATGCCTGAATTTTACCTGTGCAAGTTTGCTTCAACTATTCTGATTGGTTAACAATCTGCCTGAATATTATCTGTGCAAGTTTGGTAGAACAATTCTGAATGGCAAACAATGCATTGTGGGTAAAATATAAGTGAAATAGTTACATGTACTTGCCTTTTTTAACTATCAATTAAAAAAAATTACAATGGAAAAAATAAATGATGCACATCAATGCTTTCTAAACAAGATACATTGCAAGTTCAGTTAAATTCTCTGATTAGTTCTGTATCAATGGGGATTAATGCCACTCTCAGCTATTTGTAAGCTATATCATGTTTTTATATTTTAACATTTCTTAATTATCTCCTCTTTCAACAAAACTTAAACTTCCACTAAGGATACTTTGTGCCATGTTTGATTGAAATTGGCCCATTTGTTCTGGAGAAGATGAAATGTGAAGCAACATATATTGTTTCATCAGCCTATCTTTTTCACTAATATATATGTTAGTTTCTATAAGCCTTATTTTGTTTTTATTGTTTTGTTTGTACTTCATTAAAAATTAAAATGAAAAAATGTAATGTAGCAGAGCGGGATTGATCATTATTGATTGATGATAATTATTGCTGTTTTTCATAACCAACTGTGCGTTATTGATTTATTGACATTCATGTCTCTGTTTTATTACGTTTACTACATGAAAAACATTGAGAAACCCAAAACTGAATGGAATGTTGGGAAGGTATATGTAAATTACTGGATTCTTACTATGGAATGGTTGTTACAGTATGCAAATTAGCAAGATTATACTAAAATTAGGTCACATTATCCATATACGGAAAAATGATCAACATAGCATTTTCAAAGACAAAAAAAGATATTTCTTCAATAAAGATCGTTTCCCGTTAGTTTCTTAATGTCTGAAGCTTTAATAACGTAAAGAAGATGAATATTATGTTTGAATTTTGTATAAATAGACCGAAGTTAGAATTTTGTTTGTTTTTTGTTTGTTTGATGGTGTTTAACGCCACTTTCAGCAATTTTTCAGCTATATCATGGCGTCCAGTTTTTTTTTGGGGAGGAAGCCGGAGTACCCGGAGAAAACCCCGACCTGCGGTAGGAAAGCTGGCAATCCTTGTCAATTAAGATTGGAGTCGAGTACACACTGTTAGAATTTTGTATTTGCTACATTACGAGAAATAGGACTAAATTCTGCCGTTAATCCCACAAATCACAAAACTAACTTTGGATTATAACGGCATTAAAATTCGGACTATACAATGTCATCCTGTTTTATTGAGGGAGGAAGCCGTATCATGTTGAAAACCTCCAACCTTCAGCAGGAAACCTGGCAATCCTTTGGTAATTAAGATCTGAGTCTAGCACATCCTGCCTGCAGATTTAAGCCATTCAAGGGCAAGTTGCTGCAAATAGCTAAATGTCCCCCGCCACTGCTGTATAGATTGCCTAAGAGGTGTGAGAAACTAAAATGGAAAAAAAATTTTTTTGATACATTAGTTTTGGGACAAAATAATAAGCATGTAATATTAGAAATGGAGAGAGCTAAGCAATTACATAATAACACTTTATCAGTATGTCCAAACTTTGGTAGACTTGATAAAATTGTCTTTCAATATTGTTCAATATTGCTAAAATGGTCAAAGTCCAATAAATCCTAAAATATTTGACAAATCAAAATGGTGGTAGAGTATGCACATCTACACATCACAACAATTACCGTACATACTCGCACATAAGTCGGGAAATTGGGAGTTAAAATTTGGTTTTAGAAAATGCTTCTGACTTATAAGCGAGCCATACCACAAGAGGAAAGAATTCCGGTCAAAGTTTGAAGGCCCTACATAGGCCGCCAACTATAAAGACGAAAATAGACAGATACATGATTAGTTATGCTAAATAAAGTATATTTAAGACATTAATAAAGATTGTTTTTACTTGGTTATTGTTTATTTTATCCAGTTTCCATATTTCCATTCGTATTTACCACAGTTTACACAAGTATCGATTTATTTGTATGTATTACATAATACATCCAGTGATGTCATGATCAAGGGTCTGGAAACGGTCATATTTGCCGGACATGTCTGACATTTACATTAAAATGTCCGACTAAGGTTTGGTCAAATCGGACATCCAAAAAAGTGATATTTAACTTGGGCAATAATATAAATATCTTTTAGTTGGTTTCAATACCTTTAATTTCCGCTAGATATAAATATTTTATTAAAAAATCAACCCTAAGGCTATTTCCCGTCACTGACACATGTGTTTATTGAGTAACCATTCACTCCAGTCAAGTGTTAATTACGTAATGGTTAACACAACAGGTGATAACCTAATTATGAGTACAGATCTGTTTCATCCATTTCGTAGAATATGTGATGGCAACAGTATATTGAAACAATAAGAATGAAGTGGTTGTACGTTATATTGCTTAGAAAATATGACTTGATGGAAAAACATGTGTGGTCAAAATTGTACATCACGCATGCGCCAATGTACCTGACGTACATAAATCTTGGGAAAATCAATTCAAATTAAATTCTATTGAAATGATGAAAACAAAAATAAATATTTAATTCAATAAATAACTTGTAAAAAACGTGGTCCATCGGAGAGTATCGTATAAAATTCAATTCTGTTCCGAACTTGATGTAATTTTGAAACAACTTCCTACTTCCGGTTAATAAAAATGTCTCACGAATGTTCATAAAAAACGTTGTTTGCTATTACTTTGTTGAATAGACAACATATCATCTTATAATAAAGAAATTTTAGGAAGCAGAATGTTTTTCTACGTATATTTCCTTTCTTGCACGGTGCATATATCATAGGAACCCATACAAAACAACAACTAATATCTACCACGGTCTTGAAAAGAATTTAAAAGACCTTTATTCTGGACTTTAAGGAAAAGCACATACACATCCCAGCTTAAGCAAACACAATATTTTTATATGATGACCGGTAAAATGTCCGACATGACTAAGGAAAATTTCCAGGGCCTTGGTCATGATACAACTGAAAACCGAAATTCAAGATAAACTAAGTAATACATATATTGTACAGAATTCGTTTTTTTCATCAATTATTATTTTAATTTACAAACCATATTCCTTTATAATCTTTACTTTAACTTTCATTTATTTGAAAAAACTCTGCTTTAAGTATTAAATAATGCGAAAATGAATATTTATATGTATATTTACTTGTGTTTGTCTTTTTTGCGGCTTTTAGTTATATCAAATTCAGGGAGATAATTACATCTACATTTTCAAAAACACTTGTACACTAGTGTAAACAAACGCCATACGATAAATGACAAGCAATATTTAACTAATAAAACATAAAAAAATAATAAACAAGAAGTCTTACTGATATAATGATTTTATTTACAAATTTGGAATGTTTATTTGATTCTAACCTGATGTCAACACACCTGTCTTCCAACCGACTTATACAAGGGTCAACAGCAAAATACCAAAATTTAAGGCCCAAAAGACCCCCGTCTTCCCCCCGACTTATATACGGACAGACTTTTAAGCGAGCATTTACAGTAATCCTATTAAATATCAAAGCAATCCATTGAACAGTTTCAGAGATACACCTGCACGATCTACCATTGTATTATGTTACTGAAATGGTCAAACTCCCATAACTACTACAAATTGTGACAAATCAAATTGATGGTAGAGTATGCACATCTACACATCATAACAATTAATCCTACCAAATATCAAAGCAATGCATCAAGCAGTTTCAGAGGAGTTGCATCCACAAACAGTGTAATGGACAGACAGACGGATGCAGACCATTACTAAGTCCATCAGTAGAATTGCGGGCAGGGGGAGGGGACAAAAAATGTATTGACCCCTTTGTCCTATATTTAGTCTGGTACTATGTTGGTTGGTGTTGACAAACTATTAATTATTTTAATGCATTTACAATAACACTTACTTGAGATCATCTTCTGTCAATGTACCATCAGAAATCATTTTGTTGACATCCTGGATTTTCTTGCATGTCATGTTAATGGCGTCCATACAAGTTCTGCAATATAATATACATGCTGTGTTTATGATAAATTTGACTGTCGTAGCTTTACCACTCATTATGACCACAGTGCCATCAGATGATTAAGTTAGACTGTCATAGCTTTATATCTAGTCAAGGTTGAAGTGATAAGTGTGAGGCTGCATCCGTTGGTACATAGCGCCAATGTCTTCTTTGTACTAGATCACCATGCTTGGCTTAATTTTACAGTGCTAGCAAAATGAAGTAATACATATTTTCAACCTGTCTCCTGTAAATGACCCTATCATCACAAAAATAAACATGTTCTTCTTAGAAAATCTAGTTTTATTTGGATGAATTTGGGAATATAACATTTATAGCTTTGAAGCTTCATGTCTAACCTGACTGGGGATCATACCTAGCCATCTCACATTCTTATATTACCTTCTGAACATGATCTCCCATTCTTGTCTTACCTTCTGAATATGATCTCCCATTCTCATGTTACCTTCTGAATATGATCTCAAATTCTCATCATATCTTCTGAATATGATCTCCCATTCTCATCCTACCTTCTGAATATGATCTCCCATTCTCATCTTACCTTCTGAATATGATCTCCCATTCTCATCTTACCTTCTGAATATGATCTCCCAATCTCATCTTACCTTCTGAATATGATCTCCCATTCTCACCTTACCTTCTGAATATGATCTCCCTTTCTCATCCTTCTGAATATGATCTCCCATTCTCATCTGACCTTCTGAATATGATCTCCCAATCTCATCTTACCTTCTGAATATGATCTCCCATTCTCACCTTACCTTCTGAATATGATCTCCCTTTCTCATCCGACCTTCTGAATATGATCTCCCAATCTCATCTTACCTTCTGAATATGATCTTCCATTCTCATCATACCTTCTGAATATGATCTCCCATTCTCATCCTGCCTTCTGAATATGATCTCCCGTTCTCATCCTACCTTCTGAATATGATCTATCATTCTCATCCTACTTACTGAATATGATCTCCCGTTCTCTTCATACCTTCTGAATATGATCTTCCATTCTCATCCTACCTTCTGAATATGATCTCCCATTCTCATCCTACCTTCTGAATATGATCTCCCATTCTCATCTGACCTTCTGAATATGATCTCCCAATCTCATCATACCTTCTGAATATGATCTCCCATTCTCATCTGACCTTCTGAATATGATTTCCCATTCTCATCATACCTTCTGAATATGATCTTCCATTCTCATCATACCTTCTGAATATGATCTCCCATTTTCATCCTACATTCTGAATATGATCTTCCATTCTTGTCTTACCTTCTGAATATGATCTCCCATTCTCATCCTACCTTCTGAATATGATCTCCCATTCTCATCCTACCTTCTGAATATGATCTCCCATTCTCATCTGACCTTCTGAACATGATCTCCCATTCGCATCTTACCTTCTGAATATGATCAATCATTCTCATCTTACTTTCTTAATATGATCTTCCATTCTCATCTTACCTCTCAATATGATCTCCCATTCTCATCATACTTTCTGAATATTATCTCCCATTCTCACCTTACATTCTGAATATGATCTCCCATTCTCATCTTACCTTCTGAATATGATCTCCCTTTCTCATCCTACCTTCTGAATATAATCTCCCATTCTCATCATACCTTCTGAATATAATCTCCCATTCTCATCTTACCTTCTGAATATGCTCTATCATTCTCACCCTACTTTCTGAATATCATCTCCCATTCTCATCCTACTTTCTGAATATGATCTTCCATTCTCATCTTACCTCTCAATATGATCTCCCTTTCTCATCATACCTTCTGAATATGATCTTCCATTCTCATCTTACCTCTCAATATGATCTCCCATTCTCATCTTACCTTCTGAATATGATCAATCATTCTATCTTACTTTCTGAATATGATCTTCCATTCTCATCTTACCTCTGAATATGATCTCCCATTCTCATCATACCTTCTGAATATGATCTCCCATTCTCATCATACTTTCTGAATATGATCTCCCATTCTCATCATACCTTCTGAATATGATCTCCCATTCTCATCATACTTTCTGAATATGATCTCCCATTCTCACCTTACATTCTGAATATGATCTCCCATTCTCATCTTACCTTCTGAATATGATCTCCCTTTCTCATCCTACCTTCTGAATATAATCTCCCATTCTCATCATACCTTCTGAATATAATCTCCCATTCTCATCTTACCTTCTGAATATGCTCTATCATTCTCACCCTACTTTCTGAATATCATCTCCCATTCTCATCCTACTTTCTGATTATGATCTTCCATTCTCATCTTACCTCTCAATATGATCTCCCTTTCTCATCATACCTTCTGAATATGATCTTCCATTCTCATCTTACCTCTCAATATGATCTCCCATTCTCATCTTACTTTCTGAATATGATCTCCTTTCCCATTCTCATCATACCTTCTGAATATGATCTCCCATTCTCACCTTACCTTCTGAATATGATCTCCCATTCTCACCTTACCTTCTGAATATGATCTCCCATTCTCACCTTACCTTCTGAATATGATCTCCAATTCTCATCTGACCTTCTGAATATGATCTCCCATTCTCATCTTACCTTCTGAATATGATCTCCCATTCTCATCATACCTTCCGAATATGATCTCCCATTCTCATCTTACCTTCTGAATATGATCTCCCATTCTCATCTTACTTCTGAATATGATCTCCCAATCTCATCTTACCTTCTGAATATGATTTCCCATTCTCACCTTACCTTCTGAATATGATCTCCCTTTCTCATCATACCTTCTGAATATGATCTTCCATTCTCATCCTACTTTCTGAATATGATCTCCCATTCTCATCCTACCTTCTGCATATGATCTCCCATTCTCATCCTACCTTCTGAATATGATCTACCATTCTCATCCTACCTTCTGAATATGATCTCCCATTATCATCCTACCTTCTGAATATGATCTCCCATTCTCATCTGACCTTCTGAATATGATCTCCCATTCTCATCTTACCTTCAGAATATGATCTATCATTCTCATCCTACCTTCTGAATATGATCTCCCATTCTCATCTGACCTTCTAAATATGATCTCCCAATCTCATCTTACCTTCTGAATATGATCTTCCATTCTCATCATACCATCTGAATATAATCTCCCAATCTCATCTTACCTTCTGAATATGATCTCCCATTCTCATCATACCTTTTGAATATGATCTCCCATTCTCATCTGACCTTGAATATGATCTCCCATTCTCATCATACCTTCTGAATATGATCTTCCATTCTCATCATACCTTCTGAATATGATCTCCCATTCTCATCCTACATTCTGAATATGATCTCCCATTCTTGTCTTACCTTCTGAATATGATCTCCCATTCTCATCCTACCTTCTGAATATGATCTCCCATTCTCATCATACCTTCTGAATATAATCTCCCAATCTCATCCTACCTTCTGAATATGATCTCCCATTCTCATCATACCTTCTGAATATGATCTCCTATTCTCAACTGACCTTGAATATGATCTCCCATTCTCATCTGACCTTCTGAATATGATCTATCATTCTCATCCTACTTTCTGAATATGATCTCCCAGTCTCATCTTACCTTCTGAATATGATCTCCCATTCTCATCCTACTTTCTGAATATGATCTCCCAATCTCATCTTACCTTCTGAATATGATCTTCCATTCTCACCTGACTTTCTGAATATGATCTTCCATTCTCATCCTACCTTCTGAATATGATCTCCCATTCTCATCCTACCTTCTGAATATGATCTCCCATTCTCATCCTACCTTCTGAATATGATCAATCATTCTCATCTTACTTTCTGAATATGACCTTCCATTCTCATCTTACCTCTGAATATGATCTCCCATTCTCATCATACTTTCTGAATATGATCTCCCATTCTCACCTTACCTTCTGAATATGATCTCCCATTCTCGTCTTACCTTCTGAATATGATCTCCCTTTCTCATCCTACCTTCTGAATATAATCTCCTATTCTCATCATACCTTCTGAATATAATCTCCCATTCTCATCTTACCTTCTGAATATGATCTATCATTCTCATCCTACTTTCTGAATATGATCTCCCATTCTCATCATACCTTCTGAATATGATCTCCCATTCTCACCTTACCTTCTGAATATGATCTCCCATTCTCATCATACTTTCTGAATATGATCTTCCATTCTCATCATACCTTCTGAATATGATCTCCCATTCTCATACTACCTTCTGAATATGATCTCCCATTCTCATCCTACCTTCTGAATATGATCTCCCTTTCTCATCATACCTTCTAAATATGATCTCCCATTCTCATCATACTTTCTGAATATGATCTCCCATTCTCATCATACCTTCTGAATATGATCTCCCATTCTCATCCTACCTTCTGAATATGATCTCCCATTCTCATCTTACCTTCTAAATATGACGGTCTGCTTCTTAATTGACTCAAGGTTTTGACTGTCAGCAAAAAAATCATTTTCAACCTCTATTTCCTGTATTTCCTTTGCCTGGTTAACTATCTGATCCAAATCCTAAAACATATTGATATAAATAAACCAAATCTTCAATATAAATTGTTCAAAGAGTTAGTATTTAAAGCTGAGTGCAATCACTTCAAAATATACAAGTTTCTATAAATAACGTTTTGGAGTCATGACCTTAATATATGCATGCAAATGTATTTGATCATATAAACATGTATTTTATCGACATAGACAGGTATTTGATCCTGATAGACAGGTATTTGATTCTGCTAGACAGGTATTTGATTCTGATAGACATGTATTTGATCCTGATAGACAGGTATTTGATTCTGATAGACAGGTATTTGATTCTGATAGACATGTATTTGATCCTGATAGACAGGTATTTGATTCTGATAGACAGGTATTTGATTCTGATAGACATGTATTTGATCCTGATAGACAGGCATTTGATTCTGATAGACAGTTATTTGATTCTGATAGACATGTATTTGATCCTAATAGACAGGTATTTGATTCTGATAGACAGGTATTTGATCCTGATAGACGGTATTTGATTCTGACAGACAGGTATTTGATCCCGATAGACATGAATTTGATACTAATAATCAGGTATTTGATCCTGATAGACAGGTATATGATCCTGATAGACATGAATTTGATCCTAATAGACAGGTATTTGATTCTGATAGACAGGTATTTGATCCTGATAGACGGTATTTGATTCTGACAGACAGGTATTTGATCCCGATAGACATGAATTTGATACTAATAGTCAGGTATTTGATCCTGATAGACAGGTATATGATCCTGATAGACATGAATTTGATACTAATAGTCAGGTATTTGATCCTGATAGACAGGTATATGATCCTGATAGACATGAATTTGATACTAATAGTCAGGTATTTGATCCTGATAGAAAGGTATATGATCCTGATAGACAGGTATTTAATCCTGATAGACAGGTAATTGATCCTGATAGACAGGTATTTGATGCTAATAGACAGGTATATGATCCTGATAGACAGGTATTTGATCCTGATAGACATGAATTTGATACTAATAGTCAGGTATTCGATCCTGATAGACAGGTATATGATCCTGATAGACAGGTATTTGATCCTGATAGACAGGTATTTGATGCTAATAGACAGGTATTTGATGCTAATAGACAGGTATATGATCCTGATAGACAGGTATTTGATCCTGATAGACATGAATTTAATACTAATAGGTATTCGATCCTGATAGACTGGTATATGATCCTGATAGACAGGTATTTGATCCTGATAGACAGGTATTTGATCCTGATAGACATGAATTTGATGATAATAGACAGGTATTTGCTCCAGATAGACAGGTATTTGATCATAATAGGCAGGTATTCCCCTGTTTGTAAGCTGTATACATATAACAAAGGAGAGACTCACAGAAACATTCATACACATAATCTTTATATAGCAACACATGGTATATTTACATACATCACTGGAGTCGTAGTCTTCAAAATCATCAGCATAATCTACTTCCTGGTCAGATAATTCACTTTTTATTTCTGAAAAAAAATAGTGAAGTCACTATATGGTAATGTCACTACGGTGGAATGTCACTATGTGGCTTTGTACAATTTTGTAATGTCACCCTATGTTGTACTGTCACTATGTGGATTTTTCACTATTGTCCTTGTGCTGCGTTTTCACTGTGTTGAGATGTCACTATGTGGCGATGTCACTTTGTTGTGATGTCACAAAGTGGGAGGTCAATATGTGGCCATGTCACTGTGTTATGATGCAATGTTGGGATGTCATTGTTGATGTCACTATGGGGCGATGTCACTGTGTGGCTTTGCCTCTGTATTGTGATGTTACTATGTAGTGATATCACTGTGTTGTGATGTCACAATGGTGGCATGCACCATGTGGCATTGTCACAACGGTGTGACACCATGTGGCCATGTCACCCTGTTGTGATGTCACTGTGTGATGTCACTGTGCTGCTTTGCCACTAATGTTTTGATGTCACTATGGTGTGTTGTCACTGTTGTAGTGTCACTCGCTGTGTTGTGATATCACTGTGGTGTGATATCACTATGGAGTTAACACTAAGGTGTGATGTCACTGTTGTAGTGTCACTCGCTGTGTTGTGATGTCACTGTGTTGTGATGTCACTATGGTGTGTTGTCACTGTTGTAGTGTCACTCAATGTGTTGTGATGTCACTGTGTTGTGATGTCACTATGGTGTGTTGTCCCTGTTGTAGTGTCACTCGCTGTGTTGTGATGTCACTGTGGAGTTAACACTAAGGTGTGATGTCACTGTGTTGTGATGTCACTGTGGAGTTAACACTAAGGTGTGATGTCACTGTGTTGTGATGTCACTGTGGAGTTAACACTAAGGTGTGATGTCACTGTGGAGTTAACACTAAGGTGTGATGTCACTGTGTTGTGATGTCACTGTGTTGTGATGTCACTGTGGAGTTAACACTAAGGTGTGATGTCACTGTGGAGTTAACACTAAGGTGTGATGTCACTGTGGAGTTAACACTAAGGTGTGATGTCACTGTGTTGTGATGTCACTGTGGAGTTAACACTAAGGTGTGATGTCACTGTGTTGTGATGTCACTGTGGAGTTAACACTAAGGTGTGATGTCACTGTGTTGTGATGTCACTGTGGAGTTAACACTAAGGTGTGATGTCACTGTGGAGTTAACACTAAGGTGTGATGTCACTGTGGAGTTAACACTAAGGTGTGATGTCACTGTGTTGTGATGTCACTGTGGAGTTAACACTAAGGTGTGATGTCACTGTGTTGTGATGTCACTGTGGAGTTAACACTAAGGTGTGATGTCACTGTGTTGTGATGTCACTATGGAGTTAACACTAAGGTGTGATGTCACTGTGTTGTGATGTCACTGTGGAGTTAACACTAAGGTGTGATGTCACTGTGTTGTGATGTCACTGTGTTGTGATGTCACTGTGGAGTTAACACTAAGGTGTGATGTCACTGTGTTGTGATGTCACTGTGGAGTTAACACTAAGGTGTGATGTCACTGTGTTGTGATGTCACTGTGGAGTTAACACTAAGGTGTGATGTCACTGTGTTGTGATGTCACTGTGTTGTGATGTCACTGTGTTGTGATGTCACTGTGGAGTTAACACTAAGGTGTGATGTCACTGTGTTGTGATGTCACTGTGTTGTGATGTCACTGTGGAGTTAACACTAAGGTGTGATGTCACTGTGTTGTGATGTCACTGTGGAGTTAACACTAAGGTGTGATGTCACTGTGTTGTGATGTCACTGTGGAGTTAACACTAAGGTGTGATGTCACTGTGTTGTGATGTCACTGTGGAGTTAACACTAAGGTGTGATGTCACTGTGTTGTGATGTCACTGTGTTGTGATGTCACTGTGGAGTTAACACTAAGGTGTGATGTCACTGTGTTGTGATGTCACTGTGTTGTGATGTCACTGTGTTGTGATGTCACTATGGAGTTAACACTAAGGTGTGATGTCACTATGTCACTATAAGATGATGTAACCATGTTTTGATTATCTATTTTGCTATGACCAGCAGAACGATATGGCAGTTATTATATTTGTCTTGTTAAAATTAAGAGGCAAATACAAAGGCTTGAGAAAGAACAGCATTATCTTGAATAATAGGACTTACCTTCCTCATCTGAAAATAAAATAATCTTACCTTCCTCATATGAAAATAAAATAATCTTACCTTCCTCATCTGAAACTTCATCAAAATCATCAGAATAATCTGACCCAACATCAGCTTCAGGCTTGTTGTTATGGAGATCTAAAAAAAACCCAATTAAATATAAAATGTCGTCAAAGATACCAAGGTTAACAAATTTTTTTTTTCGCCAGACACGCGTTTCGTCTAATCAAGACTCATCAGTGGTGCTCAAACCCAAACAATATGTAGAAATTCAAATGATTAAGATGTTGTAGAGCTTTTATCACCAAAATATGTTACTTATCAGTGTTGGCAACCTTTGGTCTCCATATCAAATAGAATATTGTTATCTCCACTCCTTGTATTGGATACCAAAACTTCACAAAAATACATAGAAGTAGCCTTTCATAGCAAGATCATCTAAATGTACCACTTAACCTCTATTGAAACTCCTGACCATTATTTTAATAGCAATAAAAACAGGGCATCAAAAATACAGTGACACTTGCTACTGCAGGAGTGGCATAAATGAAATGTGGATACTAAAAAAGTTCTAAAAGACCTGAAAGACATCTTAAGGTCTAGATCTTTTCCCCAACATAACAGCTTTAATAACTTTGATTTGTTGACACTCTACATGGCCATCCCTAATAAGCAGCTTAAAACCAGGCCAAAAGATCTAATTAAGAACAAAAACTGAATTAGACAATATAAATACCTGGTAATTAGCCATGACAGAACTTACTTCATCTTCAGTAAGTCTAATACTAAATATACTGAAGACCAAATCTGTCAAATGATAGATTTTCTGATTGACAACATATTAGTCATGTTTGGAAGGAAGGTTTTTCAACAGACTGTTTGGTATTCCAGTGAGTATTAATTGTCGACCTGTTTTTTCCACAGCCATAATGGAATGGTAAAAAACTGTGCATACTGCCAGCCTGACCCACGAGACTTTACTGGAATGGCCCTGACACATGTACACTGATCAGCCTTCCCAAATCAGATCTTCTGGCATGGCACTGACACATGTACACTTCTTAACTTACCCCATAGACTTGACTAGAATGGCCCTGACACATGTTCACTGTCCAACCTACATGACAGACTTTACTGGAATGGCTCTGACACATTTAAACTGCCTAGCCTTCCACACCAGACTTTACCAGAATGGCCCCAACACATGTACACTGCCCAACCTACCCGACAGACTTTACTGGAATGCCCTGTTACATTTAAACTGCCCAGCCTTCCACACCAGACTTTACTGGAATGGCCATGACACATGTATACTGCTCAGCCTTCCCCCAACAGACTTAACTGGAATGGCCCTGACTCATATACACAGCCAAGGATACCCCAACAGACTATACTGGAATGTCCCAACTGTGAAAACTGTCTTGCCTTAACCACCAGACTAATGGAATGGTCCTCACTTATGTACATTACCCAGCCTTCCCCACCAGAATTTACTGGAATGGCCCTTCAACATGAACATAGCCTAGCCTACCCTACCAGATTTACTGGAATGGCCCTGACTGGTGTACACTGCCCATCCTTCAACGCCAATAATGGCCCCAACTGTGCACACTTCCCACCCTTACCCACTAGACTTTACTGGATTGGTCACAACTGTGCATACTGCCCAGCCTGGTGGCCTTAACTGTACATACCGCCCAGCCTGGTGGCCATAACTGTACATACCGCCCAGCCTGGTGGCCATAACTGTACATACCGCCCAGCCTGGTGGCCATAACTGTACATACCGCCCAGCCTGGTGGCCATAACTGTACATACCGCCCAGCCTGGTGGCTATAACTGTACATACCGCCCAGCCTGGTGGCCATAACTGTACATACCGCCCAGCCTGGTGGCCATAACTGTACATACCGCCCAGCCTGGTGGCTATAACTGTACATACTGCCCAGCCTGGTGGCCATAACTGTACATACCGCCCAGCCTGGTGGCTATAACTGTACATACCGCCCAGCCTGGTGGCCATAACTGTACATACTGCCCAGCCTGGTGGCCATAACTATGCATACTACCTCCTCAACTAGACTACTAGAATCGTCCCAACTGACACATACACTGACCAGCCTACCCCACCAGACTTTAATGGAATGGCCCTGACACATACTCTGCCCAGCCCTGCACACTACAATGGTCAAGGACTCACCTTAATTACTGGACTAACCTTCATTAGATTTATCTACACAGACTCCACTATCCTGTTGCCCTGGTGATGGGCTGGATCTTCTCTTGACAGCAGGACTTACTTTTAGGAACTGATGGTTAATACTGCCATGAAAAAAGCAAATATTTGAATCTCTATTTGAATGAATGAGATTTAATGCGACAATCAGTTAAGCTATACCATTTTTTGGGGGAGGAAGCAAAAGTATCCAGTGAAAACTTTGACAGGAAAATTGACAATAACAGAAAGAAGCCTACTAAAAGGTACTAATTGATTGGCTCTTTACCTTTTTGGTGTTCCCTTCTGTTTGCTACTATCTGATTGGCTGGCTGCTGATGCAGATCCAAATGATGCATGATTGACTTTTTGCTGAAGCAGTGATTGTTTTTCTTCAATGAAGTCTGCTAAATGCTTTTTTACAAATGGCAAGCTTAAAATTTGGCTTGCACTGAAAAATATAAATAAAATAAGTGCCAAATGACTGACAGACAGCTGCTCATATGGTTCATGGTTAATCTTTTTAATGGTTTTGCCATCTTGAATTTCTCATCACCACCAAAAGAATTTGATTTATGTTTATTTTGCATGATCTGGTTAAAATATACATAACAATTTATGGTAATATGTTATTCAGTCTTTTATTCAGCTAAATTCCAAGGTGGTAGCCATCTTAGAAGTTAGATACTTAAGCAAGATTTCAGAGGTCACCAAAGAATCCTATTTTGGACTATAGTTTGGTTTAAATGACAATTTCAATCATCCCTTATTTGCGAGCATTGCAGATGCGAGCTATACGGCTACAAGCATGTGTGTAAAAAAAGTCACGTGATCCATATGAACAAACCCATTTCAGATGGTAGCTGAGCTGTCAGAAGAAAATATTGTAGACGAGCACTAAAATTAATTTTAAAGTAGACAAAAATGATTTTGACATCAATAAAATCAGAATTTTACTAGACAACACATTTTTACCTGGGTCTTTCTTCTGTTTACTAGACAACACATTTTTACCTGGGTCTTTCTTCTGGATTTCTGTTTACTAGACAACACATTTTTACCTGGGTCTTTCTTCTGGTTACTAGACAGCACATTTTTACCTGGGTCTTTCTTCTGGTTACTAGACAACACATTTTTACCTGGGTTTTCTTCTGGTTACTAGACAACACATTTTTACCTGGGTCTTTCTTCTGGATTTCTGTTTACTAGACAACACATTTTTACCTGGGTCTTTCTTCTGGTTGCTAGACAGCACATTTTTACCTGGGTCTTTCTTCTGGTTACTAGACAACACATTTTTACCTGGGTCTTTCTTCTGGTTACTAGACAACACATTTTTACCTGGGTCTTTCTTCTGTTTACTAGACAACACATTTTTACCTGGGTCTTTCTTCTGTTTACTAGACAACACATTTTTACCTGGGTCTTTCTTCTGGATTTCTGTTTACTAGACAACACATTTTTACCTGGGTCTTTCTTCTGGTTACTAGACAACACATTTTTACCTGGGTCTTTCTTCTGTTTACTAGACAACACATATTTACCTGGGTCTTTCTTCTGTTTACTAGACAACACATTTTTACTTGGGTCTTTCTTCTGTTTACTAGACAACACATTTTTACCTGGGTCTTTCTTCTGTTTACTAGACAACACATTTTTACCTGGGTCTTTCTTCTGGTTACTAGACAACACATTTTTACCTGAGTCTTTCTTCTGGATTTCTGGTTACTAGACAACACATTTTTACCTGGGTCTTTCTTCTGGATTTCTGGTTACTAGACAACACATTTTTACCTCGGTCTTTCTTCTGGATTTCTGGTTACTAGACAAGACAATTTTACCTGGGTCTTTCTTTTCTGGATTTCTGTTTACTAGACAACACATTTTTACCTGGGTCTTTCTTCTGGTTACTAGACAACACATTTTTACCTGTGTCTTTCT
Organism: Limnoperna fortunei; assembly: GCA_944474755.1. Lineage (NCBI taxonomy): Eukaryota > Metazoa > Mollusca > Bivalvia > Mytilida > Modiolidae > Limnoperna > Limnoperna fortunei. Next base: position 77,045,526 of record OX104120.1, on the reverse strand, counting down.
TCTGGTTACTAGACAACACATTTTTACCTGGGTCTTTCTTCTGGATTTCTGGTTACTAGACAACACATTTTTACCTGGGTCTTTCTTCTGGATTTCTGGTTACTAGACAACACATTTTTACCTGGGTCTTTCTTCTGGTTACTAGACAACACATTTTTACCTGGGTCTTTCTTCTGGTTACTAGACAACACATTTTTACCTGGGTCTTTCTTCTGGATTTCTGTTTAACATTGCTTGAACAAGGTCACTCAGTGAACTTGAATATTTGGACGGAATTCTCTGAAAAAAATTACAATGATGCTAAACAAAAAAAACTTACAACCAAAGACCATGATGGCGACAGTAAACTGTTCTTGTTTAAGCTGAAACATTGCTATATAATTGCACGTGTGGACACAGAAAAATGTCTCGCCTGCATTCCACATCAGTAACAAAAAATTTACATCATGAACATGACATAAATTGCATAAAATTGTTATCATTTAAAATATAAAATGCATGGTTACAGAGAAACTGAACTTATCCTAAAACTTGAACATAGTCGCTGGACTGTGAAATCAAGGTCCAGGTCAGGTGACATCTACCAGACATTCATGTACTATTCATCAGTAATCTTTATACCAAATACTGTCATCCTACCATGCATGGTTACAGAGGAACTGCCCTAATACACAAACTTTAACATAGTCACTGGACCGTGAAATTGAGGTCGAGGTCAGGTGACTTCTACCAGACAGTCGTGTACTATTCATCAGCAACCTACATGTATATACCAAATACTGTCATCCTACCATGCATGGTTACAGAGGAACTGCCCTAATCCAAAAACTTTAATGTAGTTGCTGGACTGTGAAATTGATTGTTTGTTTGTTTGAATGATGTTTAATGCCACTTTCAGCAATTTTTCAGCTATATCATGGTGTCCAATTTTTATTGGGAGAAGAAGCTGGAGTACCCTGAGAGAACCCCGACCTTCCGTAGGAAAACTGGCAATCCTTGTCAATTAAGATTAGAGTCGAATACACACTGCTCATAGTGAGACTCGAAACTGCAACCTCGTTGTTGACAGACCATGTGATCAATAGAAGACAAACTGCCTTAACCACTCGGCCACCTGTGAAATTGAGACCATGGTCAGTTGACACCTACCGGACAGTCATGTAATATTCATCAGCAACCTATATACCAAATATTGTCATCCTACCATACATGGTAACAGAGAAACTGCCTTAATACAAAAACTTTAACATAGTCGCTGGACCGTGAAATTGAGGTCAAGGTCAGATGACACTTACCCAACAGTCATGTACTATTCATCAGCAATCTATATACCAAATATTGTCAGCCTACCCTGCATGGTTACAGAGAAACTGCCATAACCCAAAAAGTTTAACGTAGTCACTGGAACGTGAAATTGAGGTCAAGGTCAGGTGAAACCTACCAGACAGTCATTTACTATTCATCAGCAATCTATAAACCAAATATTGTCATCCTACCTAGCATGATAACAGAGGAACTGCCCAAAATCCAAAAACTTTAACTAAGTTGCTGGACCGTGAAATTGACGTCATATATGTCTTGCCTCCAGCATCTATCGTCGCAGACGTTAAAATAAAACAGTAAAGTTTCACAGAAAATGTTATTCTTAAATATCCTATAAACATCACAGTCCAGGACCACTTAGTCTTAGTCCAGAAAAACATTATCCACTTTCCAATATCTTTAACAAAAAGTGCCACACGAAATAAAGAGTCAACAATATCATGCTTTTTTTAGGTACCGTAAAACGGTGTGTATAGTCCACATTTACGTATTGTCCGCACTTCTTTCTTGGACCAGAAAATTGCGGAAAAATTCTTATATGCATGTACGATCCGCACGTACAAGTTTTCACAAAACGTCTAAAGATGAAGACATCCAAGTCCAACTTGGCTGCGCTTCTTAACAAGTTTTTACTTTAAAATGTAATTTATTCTCTTTTTAATATCATTTATGTTTATACTTTTATTAATTTCAAGTGCTTGTAGTAAATTAAATTAAAAATAGAGCATTCTCATATCGTCTATTTTGATCGTTGTTAAAACGGAAAATCACACATTTCGAAACCAAAACAATTTGTCAACTTTGATTCATGAACCAAACAAAGAAAACAAAAAGATAACACGTTTTATTTTAATCCCTGAATGATTGCAATCAAAACATCGATCTTCAAACACTTCAGGTTACATAACGACGCCATTTGCATTTTACGCAATACAGGTTACACGTCTACTATTTTCGTATCTGTTTGAATTTTTATTTGTCCTATAGAATTAATATAATATTACTAAAAATAATTTAAATAAAAATTAATATCATAACAACGTATACATATAGAAGTTTGTAAAAGAATTATGTTAGAATAGTACGAAAATACCGCGTATGACACTACAACAAAATGGCGACCGCCATTGACAAAACGGGACGAAAAAAACCCGATCGAGTCTGTATTTATGTATAATCCGCACCATTTCTTTCCAACTAAAATTAAAAGAAAAAAACTGCGGACAATACGACCCCTATTACGGTATACTTGATTACCTGTGCTAGCATTATTATCATTATTTACAGCAAGTCATACTTACCACAAACTCTCCCTTGATTATCTTAAAGAACAAACTGATCAAATTCTGTGCATCAAATGGTGGCATAAGGGCACATAACTCATAAAGAACACATCCTAGTGCCTAAAACAAGAAAGGTCACATAACTCATAAAGAACACATCCTAGTGCCTAAAACAAGAAAGGTCACATAACTCATAAAGAACACATCCTAGTGCCTAAAACAAGAAAGGGCACATAACTCATAAAGAACACATCCTAGTGCCTAAAACAAGAAAGGTCACATAACTCATAAAGAACACATCCTAGTGCCTAAAACAAGAAAGGGCACATAACTCATAAAGAACACATCCTAGTGCCTAAAACAAGAAAGGTCACATAACTCATAAAGAACACATCCTAGTGCCTAAAACAAAAGAAAGGGCACATAACTCATAAAGAACACATCCTAGTGCCTAAAACAAAAGAAAGGGCACATAACTCATAAAGAATACATCCTAGTGCCTAAAACAAAAGAAAGGGCACATAACTCATAAAGAATACATCCTAGTGCCTAAAACAAAAGAAAGGGCACGTAACTCATAAAGAACACATCCTAGTGCCTAAAACAAGAAAGGGCACATAACTCATAAAGAACACATCCTAGTGCCTAAAACAAGAAAGGGTTCCTAACTCATAAAGAACACATCCTAGTGCCTAAAACAAGAAAGGGTTCATAACTCATAAAGAACACATCCTAGTGCCTAAAACAAGAAAGGGCACATAACTCATAAAGAACACATCCTAGTGCCTAAAACAAGAAAGGGTTCATAACTCATAAAGAACACATCCTAGTGCCTAAAACAAGAAAGGGTTCATAACTCATAACGAACACATCCTAGTGCCTAAAACAAGAAAGGGTTCATAACTCATAAAAAACACATCCAAGTGCCTAAAACAAGAAAGGGTTCATAACTCATAAAGAACACATCCTAGTGCCTAAAACAAGAAAGGGTTCATAACTCATAAAGAACACATCCTTGTGCCTAAAACAAGAAAGGGTTCATAACTCATAAAGAACACATCCTAGTGCCTAAAACAAGAAAGGGCACATAACTCATAAAGAACACATCCTAGTGCCTAAAACAAATAAGGGTGCATAACTCATGAAGAACACATCCTAGTGCCTATAACAAGATTGTTTGCATGTTTGAATGGTGTTTAACACCACTTTTTCAGTAATTTTTTAGGGGAGTAGCCAGGGAAAACTCCCGACCTTCAGGAGAAAAACTGGCTATCCTTGTCAATAAAGATTGCAGTTGAGTACACCCTGCCATGCAGTGAGACTCGGACCCGCAATCTCAGTGTTGTCACACCACGTGATCAATAGTAGAGGAACTACCTTAACTACTCGGCCACTGAGGCCCCTCCTAATATAAGAAACATAGTAATTCTGTTATTTTGATCTTCAATTTGAATTTATAATATACATACAAGTACCATTATACAAGTAATTTTTATTTGTATGAAAGGTTGAGTGGTCTATAAATTACTGTCATATGATTATATTTACTGATTTATTTGGAAATTTTCACATACAGAAAGTATATCCATTGTAAAATTCCCCGAAAAATCATGGTTTCCAATTCTTTTTACTGACAAACATAGTTAGTTTGACAACCATTATATTTGAATGAATAATTTACTCGCTCTCTTTCACCTCATAGTCCTAAAGGAAATAGACAAAGTCGATCTAGCGATCATTGATACCCCCGATTTTATAAAAAAATTTCTAACGTTTTTCGTGGACTGTGACCTTGAAATTTGACAGATTTCCCCCAAAATCAATAGGCTTTTTATCAACCTGATATATAACAATATCCCAGTTTCATTCAAATCGGATGCAAACTTTTTGAGTTATTGTCCAGAAACAACTTTTTTGTTAAAATTTCTAAAGTTTTTCGAGGACTGCGAGCTTGAAATTTGACAAATTTCCCCCAAAATCAATAGGCTTCTTACCAACCTGATATATGACAATATCCTAAAGTTTCATTCAAATCGGATGTAAACTTTTGAATTATCATCCGGAAACCAAATGTGGACGGACGGAGGAACGGACGGACGGAAGGACGGATGGAAAGACGGACGGACATGAGGACCACTATATACCCCCGACTTTGTCGTGCAGGGGTATAAAAAACTAGAGACTCCCAGAAGTCTCTCACCTGCAAGACAACACACTTATACACTAAAATGAAGGCCTTGTCCTGATTATTTTTGGTGATAGGTATAATAATTTTGTCTACATTCTTCATTAAAGGGCAATAACCCCTGTAAATAGTTATATGAAATTTTAGACTAATTAAGTGATGTGTAGAACTTGTATTGATGATTATTTTTGCAATTTACAATTTTACTCTAGCTGTTAGAGCTTTTATGTTACAGGCTAAAAACTGAAAATTTCATTTACAATTGTATTAAAAAGGCAAAAATTACTATAAAAAGTCATCTGACAATTTTGGACCATGAGTGATTTATTGGCATTGTCTTGCTGATCATTTATCAATTAGACCGTTTCACTCTAGTTGCTATAGTTTTTAAGCAGGGAATTTTCACTTACACGCTCAGAAGCTATTCTTTCAATTGCAGCTTAAATATTTCTCGAAGATAATGGTCAAAATAAAATAAATTTATAAATTTTGAAAGAACTTTAATTTTAAAACTGATATAAAATTCTTAGTTTATGAATCAGTTACATTTTTTCTTAAGGGCAGTTGTCCTTTTTTCTAATTGGTCACTGTTGGTAATTATTGATACATTTTTAGTAACAGTGGCCATGTGTGTCCATGGATCAACACCTCTTATATAAATATGAAACTAGGAACCCTAAGGATGATTGCGGACAAGTGGTTTTTAAGAAGTTAAAGATGGACATCAAAAGTCAGATGGACAATGGACACCTAGTGACTATTGATTATTCTTGTTTCTATCGTTTCTTACGGCTTACCCAGATATCAGATTTAGAACTGTACGGACATTCCTGACAAACCTCTGGACTCAAATAAGATGGCGTTCCAACAACTGTTTTAGCTAAATCTATTGTACTTTCCAGCACCTTTGATATACCAAAATCACCTGGTAAAAAGTATAAAAATGGAAAATGCAAAACATCTTTAAACTTCTAGTTTAAACATTTTTTGAAAAATTTCTTTCACAAATGATACTCCAAAATCACCTGGAAATAAGAAATTGTTGAAGCTCTCCATTACATAACTTGTGCATTTTTCAATACAAGGTTTGTCCCCTAGATATTAAACAGTGAGATTTGTCTTTTGTTTATCTCCCCTATTTAACAGTGAGATTTGTGTTTTGTTTATCTCCCCTATTTAACTGTGAGATTTGCATTTGGTTTATCTCCCCTATACAGTGAGGGTTGCTTTTTGTTTATTGTCCATATTTAACAGTGTTGTTAGTGTCTTGTTTATCTCCCCTATTTAACAGTGAGGTTTCTGTTTATCTTACCTATTTAACAGTGAGGTTTCTGATTGGTTTATCTAAGCTATTTAACAGTGAGGTTTGTGTTTTGTTGATCTCCCCTATTTTACAGTGAGGTTTCCGATTGGTTTATCTAAGCTATTTAACAGTGAGATTTGTCTTTTGTTTATCTCACCTATTTAACAGTGCAGTTTCTGATTGGTTTATCTACGCTATTTAACAGTGAGGTTTGTGATTGGTTTATCTCACCTATTTAACAGTGAGGTTTGTGTCTATTAAACTAAGGATTCTGTTCAATTTATAACCCTTTTTAAATGTGATTGTGGAGTTTCTGTTTAGTTATCTCCCCTGTTTATACAGGGTAAACAGTAGAAAAACTTACCTATTTTGGCTACATTGCTTTTGGTCAAAAATACATTTTCAGTTTTCAGATCTCTGTAAATACAAAACATCAGAAAATAGTATACAATGTAAAATATCAAACCATGGTATACAGTACAAATATTATCAATTCTTAAATGCTCAGAACAAAAAAATCTCAAGATAAACCTGTAAACCCACAAAAATCTCAAGATAAACCTGTAATCACATAAAAATCTCAAGATAAACCTGTAAACACACAAAAATCTCAAGATAAACCTGTAAACACATAAAAATCTCAAGATGAACCTGTAAACACACAAAAATCTCAAGATAAACCTGTAAACACACTAAAATCTCAAGATAAACCTGTAAACACACAAAAATCTCAAAAATCTCAAGATAAACCTGTTAACACATAAAAATCTCAAGATAAACCTGTAAACACACAAAAATCTAAAGATAAACCTGTAAACACACAAAAATCTCAAGATAAACCTGTAAACACACAAAAATCTCAAGATAAACCTGTAAACACACACAAATCTTCTTATATTAAGTCCTGGTGTTTATTTATACATACTCTTTTAGAATTTTCAGACTGAAAAGAAGACGCAATTTATTCCACATAAAACATAAATTGTTGTGTACATGTATGAAACATAAAATTGTACTCTATGCGAAACAGACAGTCGACATCTCCTAGAAAATATCCCTCCTCCCAACATTAACAGTATATATATACAAACCTGTGTAACACTTTCTTGGAATGTATATACTGGACGGCCATTGTCACCTGTACAAACCACTGAAAAATATATATAAAAATATCAGTGCCCCGGTCATTACTGAATGTTCTGTAATTTCTTATGATATATTCATAAGATATAACAAAACTTGAAAGACATATTCTCTACCCAGAACATTTTGATTTAGATATGGCAATTTACTACAATGTCTAACATTAGCTATAAATAATGTAAACTTATTTATTTTAATGCACACCAAGTTAAAGCCCAATTCAGAAAGCAATAATGTGAACATGAGATCAAAGGTCACCTAGGCCTTGGTGGCTGGCTGAGTAGCTAAGGTAGTTACTAGTTAGTCATCTATTTTTGATCACACAGGTTGCACCATTGTCTTACTGCTGGCAGGGTGTGCTTGACTCCATTCCTAATTGACGAGTACCACCTCTTACTGCTGGCAGGGTGTGCTTGATGCCATTCTTAATATACAAGGACCAACTCCTGTAATGTTTGTCTATCTGCTGGCAGGGTGTGCTTGATGCTATTCTTAATTGACAAGGACCACCTCTTACTGCTGGCAGAGTGTGCTTGACACCATTTTAATTGACAAGGACCACAGCAGCAAGAGCCAATTTTCACAGTCAACAGCTCCATCTTGAGTATTCAAGCAGTATAACATCGTTTTTTACCGTAAATGCTCGTGAATCATATGTATCTATTTATTGTTTCTGCAAGAGTTGTGGTACATCATGGTCTGACACTTGTACCTTAATGAGCTGTACCTCCTAAAGATATAAATAGACATACTTACACACATAATGTCTTTCTCTTCAAATGGAATATTTTTCTGAAATAAATGAACAAAACACATGTTTTAATGCTGTTTAACTTGATTTTTTTCAGCAACTCTACAAAGTTTGACAAGTTATTTAAAATTGTGTGTTTATTTTGTATCATTACTGCAACAATAATAGCCAAAATCATAGAAAATAAGTTAACCAAAACCATCAGTGTCAAGGCTGCTAAAATACAGCCATGGACCATTTAGTGTCAAGGCTGCTGAAATACAGCCTGAACCATCAGTGTCAAGGCTGCTAAAATACAGCCATGGACCATTTATTGTCAAGGCTGCTGAAATACAGCCTGAACCATCCATATCAAGGCTGCTGAAATACAGCCTGAACCATCCATGTCAAGGCTGCTGAAATACAGCCATGGACCATTTAGTGTCAAGGCTGCTGAAATACAGCCTGAACCATCAGTGTCAAGGCTGCTAAAATATAGTCAGGAACCATCAGTGTCAAGGCTGCTAAAATACAGCCATGGACCATTTAGTGTCAAGGCTGCTGAAATACAGCCTGAACCATCCATGTCAAGGCTGCTGAAATACAGCCTGAACCATCCGTGTCAAGGCTGCTGAAATACAGCCTGAACCATCAGTGTCAAGGCTGCTAAAATACAGCCATGGACCATTTAGTGTCAAGGCTGCTGAAATACAACCTGAACCATCAGTGTCAAGGCTGCTAAAATATAGTCAGGAACCATCAGTGTCAAGGCTGCTAAAATACAGCCTGAACCATCCATGTCAAGCTGCTGAAATAAAGCCTGAACCATCCATGTCAAGGCTGCTGAAATACAGCCTGAACCATCCATGTCAAGGCTGCTGAAATACAGCCATGGACCATTTAGTGTCAAGGCTGCTGAAATACAGCCTGAACCATCAGTGTCAAGGCTGCTAAAATATAGTCAGGAACCATCAGTGTCAAGCTGCTAAAATACAGCCTGAACCATCCATGTCAAGCTGCTGAAATAAAGCCTGAACCATCCATGTCAAGGCTGCTGAAATACAGCCTGAACCATCCGCGTCGAGGCTGCCAAAGTATAGTCAGGAACCATCTGTCAAGGCTCCCGAAAATACAGCCTGAACCATCCGTGTCAAGGCTGCTGAAATACAGCCTGAACCATTCGTGTCAAGGCTGCTGAAATACAGCCTGAACCATCCGTGTCAAGGCTGCTAAAATATAGTCAGGAACCATCAGTGTCAAGGCTGTTGAAATACAGCCTGAACCATCCGTGTCAAGGCTGCTAAAATATAGTCAGGAACCATCAGTGTCAAGGCTCCCCAAAATACAGCCTGAACCATCCATGTCAAGCTGCTGAAATACAGCCTGAACCATCCATGTCAAGGCTGCTGAAATACAGCCTGAACCATCCGTGTCAAGGCTGCTGAAATACATCCTGAATCATCAGTGCAAGGCTGCTGAAATACAGCCTGAACCATCCGTGTCAAGGTTGCTAAAATATAGTCAGGAACCATCAGTGTCAAGGCTGCTAAAATACAGCCTGAACCATCCATGTCAAGCTGCTGAAATAAAGCCTGAACCATCCATGTCAAGGCTGCTGAAATACAGCCTGAACCATCCGTGTCAAGGCTGCTGAAATACAGCCTGAACCATCCGTGTCAAGGCTGCTAAAATATAGTCAGGGACCATCAGTGTCAAGGCTCCCGAAAATACAGCCTGAACCATCCGTGTCAAGGCTGCTGAAATACAGCCTGAACCATTCGTGTCAAGGCTGCTGAAATACAGCCTGAACCATCCGTGTCAAGGCTGCTAAAAAATAGTCAGGAACCATCAGTGTCAAGGCTCCCCAAAATACAGCCTGAACCATCCGTGTCAAGGCTGCTGAAATACAGCCTGAACCATCCGTGTCAAGGCTGCTAAAATATAGTCAGGAACCATCAGTGTCAAGGCTCCCGAAAATACAGCCTAAAACCAACAGAGTAAAAGCTGCTTAAATACAGCCAGGCAAACTCAATGGCATGGATCTGTCACTGTCAAGACTGCTAACCACTATTCTCAAGGTGTCAAGGCTGCTAAAAAAACAGCTAGGTAGAACTGAATTACCGGTATGTTCAACTTTATCAGCTCACTATATACTATTTTTTCTGCTAATGAATTTATTACACTTTATTGCGTATTTCAAACTGATGTTATGTATTACAAACTCAAATCCAAATGGTGACAAAATACTGAAAAAATAAGAACAACTAACAATGTGTTGACATTTTAAAGTACTGACAAAGTTATAAAATTCTAAGATCAATATATCAAGATTTTAACAAAGATCTGTTTTATTGCTTCAAATAGCTGCCAGTAAAACTGCCACTATGTTGTAGCATGTGTTAAAATAAGTATGTCCACAAGTTACCTGTTGTGCCTCTTGTATTTTATCATCTAGACTTCCTCCATCACAATAATCCTAAATATAAATAATGGATTTCATTTATTTTTATTTCTGCCTTCCTCTCCAATAAAAACTGGATGCCATGATACAGCCATACATGTGATGTTTCTCTCCGCCCAATGTGTGACTGGACTGAATTTTGTGTGAAATTTGATGATTTTGTGTGAGATTTTTAGTCAACCCTGATTTTGCGTTATTATTAGCGTTTTCATTCTTTGATTTTCTTTGTTGTTTTGTTGTTTCATCTTATTGTTAAACCATGTTTATGATACTTCTTGGTTGTTCTTGGTGGAGCCTGTATTGGATATGTTTGTTCCCTCTTGGACTGTACATGACACACACGAAATGAATAAAAGTTGAAGTATTTCTGCAAGTTTTATCTCTATGAAAGTTGTAAAACTGGAATTTTGTAATATTTATTATATAAAATTTATAGCAGCATTATGTACATGAATGTTCCCATTTTGCTGACCTTACAAATCTATCATGAGTTAATAGTAGAAATCGTTGTACAAAATAAACTTTTAAAATATTATTTTTGTCTTTGAACTTATTCTTAATTCATTAATTAACTTGTATTTACTCCTAAAAAAAACAATGTCACTTTATTTCAAATTAATTTTGACCATATTTCTTAATTTAGTAACACCCAAAATAATCAATAGTGTAATTTCGATAATCTCAGGATTTATCTATCACTCGGTGAAAAATCTATTGTAAACAAAGATGGCGGCTTACGAAATAGCAAGAAGCTTCGTGCAGAAATAATATCAATTTTCTTTTACTTTACATTATTTGTTTTGCGTGAGATCGTTGTCTCACGCCGTGAGAGCGTGGGGACCTTCAGAATTGCGTGAGTTTTTGTCTCATGCCGTGAGATATCACATGTATGGATACAGCTGAACAATTGATGAATGTGGTTTTGAACAATATTCAAACAAATTAACAATAAACAATTTAATAAATTCAAAAATTTGGTGGACCCTCTTTAGTAATTAATTGAATTTCAGGGTTTGTGTTTCCTTTTTTAAATACAATTTGCTAAAGGTCTTTAAACTGCAGTAAATTAAATAAACCTTAAATCTTAAAAAGGGTTAAAAAAAAATATAGAAATAAATCCACTTACCTGTACAATATACAAACATTCATTGTCATAAAATGACTCGTGGTAAGACACAATATGTGGATGCTTTAGGTTAGATAAAATGCTACAAATAAAAATGACTCATGGTAATACACAATATGTGGATGCTTTAGGTTAGATAAAATGCTACAAATAAAACATAAAATGACTCGTGGTAAGACACAATATGTGGATGCTTTAGGTTAGATAAAATGCTACAAATAAAACATAAAATGACTCGTGGTAAGACACAATATGTGGATGCTTTAGGATAGATAAAATGCTACAAATAAAACATAAAATGCACTTAAACAACATGACATGAGGTAGTTTATATATATTTGTCTCATCCTTTACCTAATATTATTTCCTTGGCTGATAAAACATTAAAAAGCTACAATTCTAACAGAATACAGAGAGATCATGTCCAACAAGAATATGTTTCATACACCATGCAATTGTTATATAAAAGCAGCTAAAAGGCAAATATTAGAAGTTGAACTGTTTGTGATACAGTATATTGTCTCCTGGTAGACAAAGTGTTATTGACATAGACAAAAGCTTTGTCTCCTGGTAGACGAAGTGTTATTGACATAGACAAAAGCTTTGTCTCCTGGAAGACGAAGTGTAATTGACAGGCAAAAGCTTTGTCTCCTGGTAGACGAAGTGTAATTGACAGGCAAAAGCTTTGTCTCCTGGTAGACGAAGTGTAATTGACAGACAAAAGCTTTGTCTCCAGGTAGACGAAGTGTAATTGACAGGCAAAAGCTTTGTCTCCTGGTAGACGAAGTGTTATTGACATGGACAAAAGCTTTGTCTCCAGGTAAATTATATCTCCAGAAGTAAGGGAAAATATTTTCAAGTAGCTGTAAGGAAGTATCCCAAAGACCTAGGAAGATGTATCTATTCAAGTAAAGTATGGTAGCCTTGCACTTATTTTGAAGACGAGTATATCAATATATGTAGATGTTGCTAATCGCTCAAAAGTATGTCCATAGCTCTATGACAAGAATATTAACACTATCAAATAGTGTTTTTGGAGTTCTCTAATAATAACCTTACTTTGCCTCTTTCTGGACTGCTTCCTTTGTCCTGGATTTTCTTCTGTCATCTAGTTCTATTTTCTTTAATGCACATAACCTAAAACATCAAAATGTCTATGCACATGTGATGGCTATGATACCTAAAACAACAAACGGCTGCACCATGAATGCATGATATGCCCATCTTAAGATAAAAACAAGAGCTATACACTTCATAGATGCATAATTCTATCTGTACTGAGACATAATCACGTCTATCAATATCAACAATGGCCTGAAATTGTAAAAAAACTGCCAAAAGCTTTCTTGACTATGATTCTGAAGACAAAAAAATCCAATGGTTTTTTACAAGGTCCCATACTATATAAAAAAATCTAAATTTTACCAATGATGAAAGCATTTTTGAGTTATAGTCTTCTAACTAAACCCCTTTCTTTCAAAAACAAAGTTCAAATTATAGCTAAGACTAGATGAAGCTCTATTAGATTAAACAATGCCCCAAACTTTCAAGAGAATTCATGAAAGCATTTTTAATTTATAGTCTGAAACAAAAAATCCCCCTTTTTTCCACAAACAAAGTCCCATTATTCTATAAAGATAAATCAGAAATTTACCACAAAGCATACATACCATTAGGCTAAGAAAATTAACAACTGTGTACAGCATTCTCAAGATACATTTGAACCACAGATGGACGGACAGACATTTGTATACCATAATATGTCCGTCATAGATGGGCATATAAAGATAAAATGTACCACTATCAAAACTGGATGGCAATATGTATTAAAGACCTATCCCTCAACATGTTATAGCTCTGCTAACTAAACTACTACAGTAAAAATAGAATGGTACTAAGCTGCACTGCAATATGTATTAAAGACCTATCTATCAACATGTGACAGCTCTGCTAACAAAACTAAAAATAGAATGTACGGCTATCAGAACTGCATGGCAATATGTATTAAAGACCTATCTATCAACATGTGATAGCTCTGCTAACTGTTGTATGGCCTGGGAACATGTTTACAATAAAACGTCTGCAGCTAAACTAACTTTATTACAACTCTATCTAAAATATATGATACAAACAAATAGAATAAGTTGGTCTCTGACCTAAGTCATTAACCTCTGAAAATGTAACGCAGATGGCAGTCTTATAAAACATACGTTATGTGAGATAACACTACACTAACATAACTAAAAATAGAATGTACGGCTATCAAAACTGTATGGCAATATGTTAAGAAACTAAATAAACACTTCAGCTTAAATGTTAATTGCTGTTGTTTAAAAAGAAAGAAATACGTTGAAGAGTAAGTCATCATCTATTGATCATGTGCTTGTTCGAGCCTTATGTTACTAAGGGCAAGAAGTGCTGTGCTCCAACCTTACTAGTAATTAAAAAATGATTTCCAGTTTTTCTGCTAGAGATCAAGGGTTTACACTGTGTACTCTCAATTCCTTCCCCAAAAAAACTCAATGCCGTGATAAAGCTGGAAAAATAGACGAAATGGCATTAAACCAGAACACCAATAAGCACACAAAAATTAGTTACATTAAATAGCTTTTAACAAAATACCTTTTTGTTTCTTTGTCCTTAACCAGGTAAACAGCACCACATCCACCTGTGCCAAGTTTCTTAATGGTTTCATACTTCTCCATAACACATGCCTATATGTAGTTTCTACACAAATTGTCTCCCCTAAAGAGAATTGGGATTTCAATACAGTAAAACACTGATATTTTGGATCTAATCCAGACATAATAAACCAGAAATTGGAAATGAAAGTAAAAAGATTAGACTTAAAAAGATAAGACCTTATCAGTCAAAAAGCAATGTGGTTTTCTAGAACTTATCAGATGGACAGCAAGAAAGTCTGAATAATTAGAGGACTAGTAAAGTTTCTATTAGAAAACTACCAAAATAAGATAGAAAGTAGTTTTAAACACAGTACAGTAGTAGATGCAGTTTGTTTCAGTGCACTAAGATTGTCATTTTACTTTCAATGACTTACAATGTATAAGGACTTTCCAAGATCTTTTTAATCATTTTCAAGGGCCTTCTGATTGGCCCATCAGTTTCAATAGCCAAAATGAAACATTATTTTGAAATACTGTTACTTACACAGCTCAAGTCATATCACAAGTCCTAATAGATGTATCCTGTTTTGAAGCTTAGTTGCAAATTTATCTTGCCCCATTTAGCTAACAATTAGACAGCAAACCTTTGTAATATAGCAAAGTTAATGATCATTTTTCTATGTAAATAATTTCCTTTTTTTCCTGGATTTTCACAACTTTTATGAAATTCCATGACTTTTCCTGACTTGAAAATGAAAACTGAAATTGTCTTTTCCCCCTTTTAAGGGGATGCAGGACAATTTCACTGAAACGTTTGAAACGTAATGGACACTAACCCTGGACTGAAATGGACTTTATCATTACTGAGAAGGTGAGTACCGAAAGGCTTCAACAACAACAAGCTATAAAGTCCACCACTTCCATCCAGGGTTGTTGTCCTTTTCGTTTCAAACTGCTAGAAATTATTAAAATTTAAGAGTTTATTGACATTGGAAACATTAAGGTAGGGTTTTTCATGAAAATAATTCAATTCAGAACATAAATAATTACAAACCAATGTAGATAGGGGTGAAGTAATTTTTTTTTTTAAGTTAGCGGGTAAGACTATGTTTCTTCCCTTCTCCCACACTATAACAAAATCGACCCAGTATCATTCAAAAGTGCAAGTAAATCGATTTTTACAGGTCCCTGTGATGGAACTAAGTAGTAGCAAGCATCACAGATGCAAGCTATATGGTTACATGCGTGTGTGTAAAAAAAGTCACGTGATCCATATGAACAAATCCATTTCAGATGGTAGCTGAGCTATCCGAAGAAAATATTGTAGACGAACGAAAAAATATATAATATAAATGCAGACAAAAATGATTTTGACATCAATAAAATTAAAGTGTTTATTTTTTAAATTACTACAAAAATGCAAGACAAATTTTTTTTCAATCTGAAACGCTGTATTTGAATTTGAGTTTTGTGACGTCACCAACACTTTAGATAAGACGTCACGTCATCAATGGAATGTAGAGGCACTGTTAGGGGGCAATGAAGTAACGACATGAACAATAAATGCCCGACAACTCGGCCCGGTTAAAGGGACAACTCGGAGCGCAGTAAGACAAGTCGGCTCGATGGAGGAAATATAATTGAAATAAATAAATATGGTAATAAAATAATTTACTATCATACTACAGAAAAAATTATTTCAAATGATATTTTGAATAATTGAACATAAATAGTAAATTATACATATAAATGTTAATTCAACTCTTTAGGAATAGTTAATTGGATACTGTTTGAATTGGTAAATAATTCAATAATATAATTAAAATTAATTAAGTCTTAAGGGCATTAATCAAATCAAATCAAATTTAGTTAACAACAATTAAATTGCTAGAAACTTATTAGCTTAGTTACATGTCATAATCCTAGATCAAAAAATTTTAATGACTGCAATTGAGCTTGTGTTATTTTAAATGAGAAGTAGTTTAGGAGCGGCTTTGGAAAATGTCAGTCAACTGCAAACAGTGTTCTTCTGCCATTCGCCACAGTGGTACAGCGTGATGACACTTTCATGACACAAAAGGGCAAGATAGCACAGTTGTGGTCCGACTACGCCAGTAACAAGATAACAGGACGGTGGCTTCTGAAGATGTGCGGCAATTTATATTGCCCCGGTGTTTAGTAACAGAATAGTGCTGTAATTATTGCAATTGTGCTCTTGTATTTATAGTGCAATTACTTTTCTATGTCAAACATCTCGTCTGAATATTAGTGTTACTGTTAACTGTTTATGTAATAAATGCAATAAAGGGTATAAAATCAATTTTTTTTTTTTTATTTACTGGAACAGCTCCACCTGACACAAAAGACACTGACCAATAAAAAACACATCACCTACATAACTTATAAAAAATTCAAGATTTACTTGTAAAATCAGATGAAAAAAGTTCAAACATTTGATGGATGGTCCGAGATGTCCTCTATCGGGCAGACTTGTCTTACTGTGGTCCGAGTTGTCCTCTGAACCGTGCCGACTTTTCTCGAATATCGGCCCGAGTTGTCCCGGGCCGAGTTGTCTGGCTACCTGAACAATGTGCGATGCTCGCATTTCGGCTGCGCCTACATTCATATTAGTGTTTAACAGGGACAATCTATACTAAGTATAGACTGTCCCTATGTTACAGTACCTACAGACGTGACAACGTGTTTTTTATATTGCCCACTATATACCGTGGTCGTGGTTTTTTCATTAAGAAATTCACCACCATACGCCACGGTGGTATTCTGCGGTACATCGTGTTATGTCCACTACATATCGTGACCCACCGTGTTGACCACGGTGGATTTTCAATTTCGTTTCATGCTTACACAGTGAAAAAATTAAAATGTTGCGATTTAATTTAGATATTTGTGTTAAAATATGCCGTTTTAATACGTTTGTTTGACAACAAAATTAATCTGCGTTCTGTTTATCTATTCATTATACAGAATACCTTAAAGTTTATTGTCACTGATTTGATTGACAATTATTCCCTTAACGTGTTCTAAAATGTTAGAACACCGCATTTTGCCTTTAAAATTGTCAAAATCTTTGCTATTCTATCGTCAAAATTTCCCTGTCAGCGCCTCTGATTAATGTTCCAACGTATGAACTTTTACCGGATATAAATTGTGTCACACCTTAAATCGATCGATTAGCTAAGTATTGTCCAGTCATCATTTTTTCAAGCACGTGCTCTCAAACATTTCAATAAACTTGTGTATTGTATAATTTTATAATTAACAGGTGAACACGCGGCTTCACATTTTTAACGGTAAAGAAATAAGCACATTACACAATAAATACGAGACTTGTAAAGAAATACACAATAAATGCGAGACTTGTAAAGAAATTCGTTTTAAAAACGTCAAAATCAATATACGACTTAAAATGCTACATTTTCAAATTTTCTCAATTATTACTTAATATAAATGTCGCAGAATATATTGTTCCACGAATGATTTTATACTCGATTCGTCAGGTGTTGAACCACGTGTGTTAAAAAAATACAATCCTGATATAGAATCAACCATAATAGTCGTTTCAGTGTTAAAAGCCTGACACATCATCAACTTTTGTTGTAGAAAAGACTTAAGTAGCATCCTTATAATTTCTATAATGTTACGACAAGACCCTATGTCCGCAAACAGACATTCGTATCGGCGCGCAAAAAAAACCAACAACAACAAAAAACAAAAAAAAAAAAACAAAAGAAAACAAACTTACATACTGTTGAGTAAATTCGGGCAATTATTTTATATTGATATGAGTGTGGACAAATCAGTTCTTTCGTCTTCAAAAATAATTTTATTCCTATTTGTTTTGTTCATGTTATAACAGACGTAAGTAACTATGCATATTTTATTATTTGATCAATGTACCACAATACAACAAAATATTAAGAATAAGTATTTGTATTTAGAGAACTAAGGCAAGTCTAAAAGGGGTTTGATCTCGAGAATATTTATCCCAATAAATACTATGTCATGCAAAAACACCGAAACTGCGAGTTAATTTTAACGGGAACTTTATACAAATAACACGTCTGCTCTGCCTCCATTTGAAAAATTGTCAGTTTTGTATATTTAGCTCAGAAGCACATCACTACTTTTTTATATAAACCTGCTATATTAATTGTTATAGTTTAAAACGCCATTGTCCAAAGTAAATGTGTATTTAGAATTGTGCGTACGTAAGACTTCATTCAACCTTGTGAAACAGGCGCCTGTGCCATATCGTAGTTAAACTATATTTTATGTGGCGATTCTCGTTTATAAACTTTTCACATATTTATTATTCTTGCTGCATGTTGGCTTCAATTTACTAATTTATTTGTTGTATCCCATCCTGTTAACGAATTTTATATAACTATACGTGATGTAAACTTTTGTCCGCGTTTGTTAAAACAACTCTGGTTTTAAATACCAAATAAAGAAAACGATCGCCGCTCATCTGCCCGTTTTCTGTCGAAAAGGATTTATAATTGATTAAAGAGAGTTCGCGTACAACTTCAGGACAATTCGTTATACTTTGTAATACACAAAAACGTAATGTGACAATTCAAATCCGGATAATTTACCGAACTTGTTCAGGGTAATATTTAATGCATAACACATGCATCCGGTTGAACAAATATTCGATCTTCAAGTCTACCGGCACATTAAATCATTATTGATTATCAACAAATAAAATGCATGTACAAATTATTCTTAAGTACTGTTTTAAAATGTTCTCTTTTCATTCGAGTAACGATGTTTTAACCCGAAATCAATTAAATGACAACGTTTATGTTGTCATGTACCACCGCGGAGATATCGTGGCCGGACCCCTGTGGCGACATGCCATGGTAGACTGAACTCCCTCATATGCATCCACCGTGGTAAGATTACCTGAGAAGATTCTTAACCACGATAGTAGGCGTGGATATACCATGGTGGGTGATAGAGAAAAGGATTAACTTCCATGGTGGGTTAGTGTTTTTTATAAAAAACACGTTGTCCCCTCTGTATGTATACTGAATACTGTACTTCAGTATACTACACCATACTACAGGAATAGCTGTAAGACTACAGTAATACTAGAGCACAGGGGCACGTAAAAATTGATTTACTTGCGCTTTCGATTGATACTAAGTCAAACCGACCCAGTATCAATCGAAAGCGCAAGTAAATCAATTTTTACGTGCCCCTGTGACTAGAGCGAACGTTAAAAAGAAACAAAAATATTTAAGATCAAGTGTCATCTGGCATATTTAGATCCTAATCAAACTTACAAGCATGACATTGTACAAATTAACATCGCCTACTGTATTCACTTTTACGAAAAAGTAATATATTCTAATAATATATTAACGAAACGTAAAATTTCTGGTCGTTTCCAACCGGAAATGTAATCAATGTAGATAAATTTAAAACGCATTGGTGAATATAGTTCATAAATCCGGGTTCTAAACGTATAATTGAAGGCAATTTTATGATTAAGAAGGAGGCTGTGGTTAATCATTGTTTTACAACGGGACCAACTATGTCGTATTATTTAATCCCGAGCGACAGTAATTTAAAAAATAAACACTTTCATTTTATCGATGTTAAAAATTATTTTTGCCTACCTAATTTCAGGGACAGTCTATACTAACTGTATAGAGCTGTCCCTGCTAATTTATATTAGTTTTAGTGCTCATTTACAATATTTTCTTCGGATAGCTCAGCTACCATCTGAAATGGATTTGTTCATATAAATCATGAGACTTTTATTTACACACACGCATGTAACCTTATAGCTCACATAGAGTCACCACTCGGCCACCGAGGCCGCTTGAAATGTGGTGAAATTGCACATAATTTCATGATTATAAGCGACTGAAATCAATATCAAAATGCAGCATTAACAGAAAATATTAAGGGGGTAACCCGCATTACAACAATTACAAAAAGTAAGTATCCTCTTTTTTCTGATGAAGGAAGATGATGATTTTATTCGTGTAATAAAACAATTACTGACTTTGATGTACGGTCGCTATCTTCTCAGCACTCAAAAATGTATATTCACCTCGCATAGCAGCTTGGTGAATAATACATTTTTTTCTGGCCGATAAATCCTGATTGCGACCTATATCAAAGTAAGTAATCGATGATTTGTGTATTGGCTTAGTTGTTGGTCCTTTGCCAGCTGTATTGTACTTCGGCTGCGCCTCGGGCCTATACAGCAAGCCTTGGACCAATAACTAGGTCAATACAGAAATCATTACGTAATAATATCACAGAATATCTAAACTCCTGACGCGCTCGTTTATATATTCAACATGCTATAGTCTGCAGTCTCAAAATCGGAAGTAACTATTATTTTATATGTCTGAATAGATCAAATTTAATACAAGTATATTAGGAGATAGAAGATTCATACAAACATGTTAGATGAAAGCAGGTTTAATGCAAGTATGTAAAGAGATGGCAAGTTTTATACCAGTATATTCAGGCGACTTTCAGGTTTAATCCATGTATGTTGAAGGAGGAGTAGATTACACAAAATAGGCAACCTTTTCTGAAAAATTACTAAATTCCCAATTCTAGAAAATTAAGAAAAATCCCCGAACAATTCCATAATAGCAGCTGCACAACTTCAATGCATGTTCAATCTTTCTCTGAAATTTCGGAGATCTGAGTTGAAAACTGTAGGATGAGCTCGAGATGATTAATTAATTAAAGAAATACCCTATTCCCCGCTCCCGTTCGTCCGCTCGACTTCACCATACTATTCGTTTAACCCGGTCAAAAATTAATGAAAGTGGCGTTAAACACCATTCAAACAAACACAATAACGCGATGACTATATAAGATAATTTCTTCATCGATGGATCGTTAGTGTCAGTATGCAGGAATTCCCGCAAAAGGGCTCGTTTCAAATGGACGAACAGCATTATTTTCACATAAAAAAGATACTATCTTGATAATTCGTTGTAAGAGTGAGATGGGGCGGGCTTGGGATCCCACTTAATGGTAACGATAAAAATCGGTTTGTTATTCACTTCTTGTTTTTGGGCCGTGTTGTATGTTTGTCCAAATCCAGAATTGTAGTAGTCCCTTGACTTTCGACTCCCGTTGTTCGGTCATTTTTCTTGTTATTTTTCTAATAACTGAAGACAATACGTCGCGTACTGTGTAATTGCTTAGGTGCCATGATCTCTCAGGGGGCTTCGCCCTTCTGGTCTTTCCACACAGAACGGCTTCGTCCCAACACTAAATTATTGCACCACCCAAAACATAAAATCCTGTTTTCGCCAAGTGTTGCATGTGGTCTATATATACAAACAATGAGAATGTGCTATTTTGCGTAGTTTAGAATAATCGTAGGTTTTATTAGAAAGCGTGCAGTGTCGAGCCTCTAGATTGATAAAAAATGACAATATCCGCAAAAGAAGCTTCCCCAAAATGGTGAACAGCCTAGGTTGGAGGCTACTAGCTGAACGTCGTCGAGAAATACGCCTGAAACTGAAACACTTTATTTGTACCTAAACCCACTAAAACAAAGGAAATCAAAGACACCCACTGTATATACACAGATCTTTCAAAAACTCGTTTGTAACTAGAACAATAAAAGATTGAAATTGTTTGGAAGAAAATTGTGTTACAGATAAAACGATGTGGACAAATTGTCAAACGATAGAAGTGTTTCTACTAGTAGAAATTAAATCAATTAAACTAAAACACAAGATGCGATGGGTATTTTTTTAACTCAAACAATCGGTATAAAAACCCCGCTATTTCTTTTCTTGATTGCATTAGTAAAATAAAATTCGGATGAGGTGACGCTATGCCAAGGTTAGAGGCTGCTACCCGGAATATTTATCGCTATCGGTCGAATCGAGGCCGGGGAATCACAGAATGCGGTTGCCAGAACGTACAATGTTCATCGTAACACAATTTCACGCCTTTGGAGACGCTACCAGCAGCTTGGTACTACAACAGTCCGACTACGTTCAGGGCGTCCGCGTGTTACAACTCGGGCGCAGGATCGTTACAATAGATTATTCCATCTACGGAACAGGACTATTGCTGCAACAGAAACAGCTGTAAACGTCCCTGGGTTGCGCCGTATATCACCACAGACAGTACGCGATCGGTTACGCTCTCATGGATTGCGGGCAAAAGATCTTACGTCAGAGCAACACTGAGACGCGAACACCACCGAGCAAGGGTTAGATAGTGTACTACTGTTCATGTATGGAATTTACAGAACTGGAGAAGAGTGTGGTTCATCGATGAGTCACGTTTTCAGCTTGAAAAGCGAGATGGCCGCATACGAGTGTACAGGCTACGAAATGAACGTTAGTTGCGCAAAACTGTGTTGTAGAAAGAGACAATTTTGGCGGAGGCAGTGTTAACATGTGGGCCGCTATCTCTTGCGCCAGGAACACACAGCTGATACATATCCAAGGCAATCTTAACGCTGTTAGGTATAGAGACGAAATTATACGGCCGCATTTATTGCCCGTAATTGACATTCAAAGAGAAATTTTTCAACACGACAATGCCCGACCACATAAGGCACGTGTAACAGTAGATTTTTTAGAGCAACATAATGTCAATGTGATCCGTTGGCCATCACAATCTTCAGATTTTACCCAATTGAACATCTGTGGGATGAACTGGATCGGCGGCTGCGCCAACGGCAACCACCGCCGCAAAATCGGCAACAATTAGAGAAGGCACTTCCGTATCAGTGGGAAAGGATTCCGCGTGTTCGTACTCAACGTTTAATTGAATCCATGCAAAGAAAAAGAAGAGTAAGGGCTGTGTTACAAACAAGTGGTGGGCACAACAGATACTGACATTTTTTGCGTTAATTATTGAAATATGCGATAAAATGTTATATTCCATGGTAAAAGAACTCATGAACAAGAAGTGTGCAAATTTTTACATTTCTGTATCAATTATTTATATGATAAATTGTTACAGTAATATATGAAGTAAAATTCCCATTATTTTTTGTATGTTGCGTTTCTTTATCGAGTGAGTATATAATCCACTCTTATATAATTTGGCTTCGTTGGTAAGGTAGGAATTATATAAATGAATGATTCCATCATGCGACCTATAACAAAAAGGGGGGAGCAAGTGAAAGATTTAATTTTAATTAGATTGTTGAAGTTCAGTATTAAGATTACGGAATTCAACAGTTAATTTTAATATTTTAAAGACCTTTTAGAAAATAAAATGAAATTTGATTTCTTGACACACGGTTAACGAAAAGCGAAAAACAAATCTACTTGTTCCTCGTCATGAAAACAGGATGTTGTTGGAACTCTAATAAAAGAAATAAAACACTTTTAAAGCCAAGAGAAAGTACTACGCAAGTTATATATATGCACTTTAAAAAATCATATATGAAGAATGAAACGTTATATGTTTGCCATGGAGATATTTGTATGTTATTATTTTGGGATTAGACTGAACCTAAACAGAGAGGAGGATCAGGCAGCGCACAGCAACCAGCAGAAATAGGTTATTATTTAAATTATTGTTCACGCAAAAATAAAGCGAGGCAACACGCCAAAACTTTAACTAGAGGCTCCCAGGAGCCTGTAATCGCTCACCTGGAATCCAAATGACTTAAACTATATTAAAAATGTTGAAATTAACAGTTTCAGTCTAGTTGTTGTAGCTTTTAAGTTACTGTGCAAAAACTAAACATTTCTTCAAAAAATTTGTTTGTTTGTTTTTGTTTGTTTGATGGTGTTTAACGCCACTTTCAGCAATTTTTCAGCTATATCATGGCGTCCAGTTTTTATTGGGGAAGGAAGCCGGAGTACCCGGAGAAAACCCCCGACCTACTGCATCCATACCCTCGGCCTCGGTCAGACTATCTCTATGGCCCTACTGCATACATACCCTCGGTCAGACTATCTCTATGGCCCTATTGCATACATACCTTCGGTCAGACTACTGCCTGTTAAACATCCTCACAAGTCAGGGTTTCTGTGTCCACATGTGTCCACGAAACCCTGACAAACTTAGCTGGACATGTGAGGACACAGAAACCCTGACTTGTGAGGATGCCTGTTAAAAAAGAAATATTAGTTGACAAAGACAGAGTACTCAGATCATTTTGCTGTAACAAACTGCTAAAGTCCAAATAAATCCTTAGTTACATCAAATTTAATTTTGCAGTTGTTTGGTCTTTTTTCTTCGGCGTTTCACATTGAATTCTGTTCTATTTACTACAGAGTAAAGGCTAACATAAGCAGGGGTTAAAAGCAATCACTAAGCAAAAACCATTAAAAGCACAAAATTCGGCATTATTGATAGATAAATACATGTACCAATGAAAAAATAAGCTCAAATCTAAAAGCCTAAGTTTAAAAAAGAGGACTGGCATTAAAGCAAGCAAACAGCACTAAAAAAATTGTGAAGCAAGCATTACATTTGCATGAGTTATCATTCTCAGTACCTAATAGTTTTTAGAATTGGTTATAATTTGTTTCCTGTTTGGTTACTGATTCGATAGTTTTGCAGCATGAAATCTTAATTAATTTTTTTCCATACCTTGTAGTTCTTACTGCTGGAATTCGTGCTGTATTATCATATATAAGCAATAAACATGTTTATTAAAATTAATAAAATCGTATACTATACGACTTTCTTTGAGTAAAATCTTAAAAGCCTCTAGTGGTATGGTTCTTAATCTGCGGACTTTTAGACATTAATTTTTCTAGTAACTTCAAATATGACCAAATTATAAAAATCATTGTATTTTATTGACTTATTTATTTGTTCAACACATTTACAATAAATGGTTATAACACATTAAATGTAATGAATACAACAATAGAAACTGGGTCTTGATACAATTCTACACCCATTAATAATAATTGGTAAATAAATATAAACTTGCACCAAGATGCAGTTTTGAAAATGTTTAAATTACAACAAAGAACTATATACTTGGAGCGGCAGTGACATAGAGAAAAGTACATTAATTTGGAATTATAATTATTTAAATTTTTTGGTTAATTTAACTCCTGACATTTTTTATATATTCAATAACTGCTTTAATTATTACTTAAGAGTTGTTGTTTAATAGAAAGGACATTTTGTCTTCAGTTATAGAATTGAAATCTTTATGAATATGTTTGACCTTATGAGTTAGTTCTTGTCTATATATATTGTAGACAGGGCAATGGATGAAAAAGTGCATTTCATCTTCGATTTGTGACATATTACATTTAAAATAAATCTTAGCTCTCTCTCTTGGATCTTTTTTATTTAATTTATTTTTGTTGTGTTTTTAGTCCGCAAAATGCCATGTAATAGGATAATAACTCAAATTTGATAATATGAATTAACGAATAATAAACAGTCAATCTTCCAGTTTTATTCAAGTAAATACCTATTCTGTTTAAAGCATTAAGCTGACTTCATGCCTTTTCAAAGATTTCCGAAATATTTTGATCAAAATTTAGATGGTAATCTGTTGTCACTCCGAGCAGCTTTACAATTTTTCACGCCTAATCTTGTTACCGTTAACGCCAAACTTGTACGAAATTACAAGGTCGTGGTCTGAAAAATTGCTGAAAGTAGTGTTAAAACACCATTCAAACAAACAAACAAGGTCGTGGTCAATAGAATTTAACTCAAAAACACAAAAAAAAAAACAACCAAAAAACGCATAACTAAAGTAAGGAACAGTAACCTCTGATATGTCATATTATATACTTACTTAGTATATGATGTCCCTGGTTATATCTTACTATAAATAAACTTATAATATGCTTTGTCTATTAAAATATATCGGATTGGACCATAATGGGATATTTCAACCCACATAGCTGCCTAGTAGACCGCCAGGTGGCGAATAATAGAGGCCCTCTAGATAAGGTTTTGTTGTAATACGGTCAATACGGAGACTCCATAGTGGGTAACGTGTTTGAAGAGTGCCACGCTCCTTTCAAGTTAACGCCCCATTTTTGTAGTTTAAAAAAAAACAAGTAAGCTGATTATTGTAGCAGCTACAAATCCTAAATTCTCCGTACCTACCAAGTGACTGCATATTTTTCCAGTAGTAATCAAAATTTTGTTCACGTTTGTTCATCCCTTTTCGACCGCAGATTTTTTTTCTGATCAACTTGATATTTTCCTTAATAGCAGAAATATTGCTCGCTGTACGTTGATCAAATCTGCAGTCAACCAATAACAAAATATATTGGGCAAAATGAGTCGGTTCAACTCAGTTTGCGACAGTAAAACCTAGGATTAACGTATGGAGAGACATAAACTTCTGTTTCAGTATGGTTATCCGGGTTAGATTGAGTCTTAAATGACCCCAAATTATGATTATGAAACTGTCAAAAATCTGAGTCAAAGAAACCGGCAAACTTGAGATCCATGCAATAACCAAAAAAACAAAAATGAAGCAAGCCAACTACAGCAATGGCCCCCAGCAATGGTCCTCACGTGGTACGAAAGATATTGTTGGATAAATAAGTTGTACGAAATGCCAAACCTCACGCTTTCACAACTGCACTGTATGTGTGTCGCAGCACAATTACAATGAACTGAATTAAAAAACTGGGAAAACTTTCTG
This sequence comes from Limnoperna fortunei, assembly GCA_944474755.1. Taxonomy (NCBI): domain Eukaryota; kingdom Metazoa; phylum Mollusca; class Bivalvia; order Mytilida; family Modiolidae; genus Limnoperna; species Limnoperna fortunei. The sequence goes on along the minus strand of OX104120.1, from coordinate 77,018,732 downwards.
CAATCTTATCTTCAACTTAAAATGTCGTTGACAAAATCAGGAGCGGATCCAAGGAAAGGCGTAGCGGGCGTACGCCCCACTCCCTCCCTTTTAAAAAAAGAGAGAGAGAGCGTGCGAGAGAACGAGAGGGTAAAACGAGAGAAAAGGAAAAGGAGGAATGTGAAAACGTGTATTTCATTAAAGAATATTCATTATTTAAGGTCATAGTTGAAAAATAAAGCTAGCTAAAAAAGGGGGCAAAAGAAAAAAAACGAGTCTAAAAACTTTGTCTGGATGGCTACCAAATGCTTAGATTCCCGGAGCTTAAGGGGTAGGCTTCGCCCCTGGAACCCTTCCAGACCCCTAGCCGAAATTTTACGCCTTCCCTAACTCAAATTCCTGGATCCGCCCCTGAAAATTCTTCATGGAAGCGGGACGTCGTATATGATAATTAACCTTATTGCAAAATTACACTCAAGGCAATATTAACATAAACACAACTTGAAAACATAATGCAGAATGATATTTGGAGTTGTGACATGGATCTGTTTCAAAATTATAATGATTGTTGTATTATAAAGTCGCATAAATCTGTCAAAAACTCATTCTTGGGGGGTTAAACAGGTACTTTATTTTGTCAACTGATAGTAAATTTTAAAATAGTTGAATATGATTAGTATTAATTTTATCAAAAGAATAATTCTTAAGTTATGAATGCATGAACAATTAAGGAAATAGTTATATTTATCCCTAAGACATTTACTAAAGTCTTTGTTGTCTTGGTATTTTTTTATTACATCCAGGTTCATTTAGCCAGAGACATGTAATTATATGTCTCTGATTTAGCAGACGACAATGGTCACTAACTGTGTTATTAGCTGCCTGTTTATACATTTTATCTCTTAAACAATTTCCCACTTTTAGTTCGGTCTTAGGTTAAAGATAAAGTGTTGAATCATATTTTATTTAGCTACAATAATGTAGCTCCTTATTTTTTTAATTTTTTTTGTTATGGACGGAGCTACAAAGCGGTCCCATTACTCGTAATGGAGCAAAAACACTTTTGGGATTTACACATATTTTCCGCTATTTAACCTTTGTCTTTATTAAATAAATATGTTTTCTTTCCTCCGCCGTTCATCTGATATGTCTACAATGTCTAATTAAATAATTTTAACACTTTTTCGTAATCGTGGCATTGTTGACATAATTAAAATTGTGGAGCGCAGAATTTCGGAATCGTATCGGTAAAATTTGTAATAAGGGGACATAATCATAATGCAAATGAATACAGCTGAAATCATCCGGAATTTCATTTTTTACCAAATCGATTCCGATATTATCGAAATTATGCACTTCCGGAATTCATATTTTGTCAACAATGCCATGATTACGAATAAAGTGATAAAACTAACGAATACGGTGTTGTGGAAATATCAGTTAAACTGCAAATACATAAAAAAGTATGTAGCAAACCAGGGAAACAGTTTAATTGCTTATAATATGCATAAAACCCCCTAGTCTGGGATCCTGACTAAATATTCTCAATACCGTAAGCGGACTTCCGGTTCGAATATACAGTCAGGTCACCAGCAATGAATCCGGTCAAAATTTTGACCGGTTTGTAACGTTCGGAATGCCTCAAAATTTACGTCAGTAATAACTGTAACTGACGTAATTCCGATACAAAGCATTATGACGTAACGTCCGGCGTGCGGTAATCAAATTCAAATAAAAATACAGTTTATCAAAAGAATGCTTTTATAGATTTTATGTTTTATTGTGGAAATAACTCTAAGAGAATGGTCCGTTTAACTCGAAAGCCGAAAACCAAGAAGCAGGTAGCTACATTTTGTACTTTATGTTAAATTGTATTCTGACAGAAATTTTTAACGCGCGAAAAGTTAGCTAAAACATGGCGGTTAAAACAACCAATCAAACTGGATAGTAAACTGGTGGTGACCTGGGGTTATATTTGAAATTGAAGCTTGCGTAAATGAAAAATATTGCACCAGAGAACCAGGTTAAAAACCCCCGGGTGTGAATCACTCCCGGGCTGCTCCATTACGAGTAATGGGACCGCTTTGTAGCTCCGTCCATAACAAAAAAAATTAAAAAAAATAAGGAGCTACATTATTGTAGCTATATTTTATTAAGTTTTTCCATTGACCGCTAAACATTAATATTTTGGACAGTGTTAACGCGCGAAACTTTTAATGTTCCCGCGCTCAGTAGTTTTTTATCGTGATGATTTGATTGGACAAATGTACACACTATGCAAATGAGGTAAACAGAAACTTGTTATTGACCGATTTATTTGAAATGCACTGTAGTTGAAGTAATATTGATTATTCTGTATATGGTAAGTTCCCATCAGATTAGATGCATAATAAAAGCTGTGAATTATAGCAGGACTATAACTTGGGTTTATTACAAACATCTTGTGAAGTCCAAAAACAAGTAATTACCTGCGCGCCTCGGCTCGTAGAAGCCATTTTATTTTCGTCTTTCTATTATGTCAGCAAATGATGTTAGTTGGTTAGTATTTTCTATGGTTCTTTTTCTTGAAAACTACCTTTATTCGACCCGAATATATTTTTTATTTATAAAAAACAACGACCCCATGTTGGATTTTCTGTCATGTGTGAACTTATTTGATACACAACATATTTTCATGTTGACCATGTTCCTCAAGGTCATATGTGGTACAGTCTGTTTTACAATTTAATACATTAGTAGTTCATGCACTGCAAAATTTTTTTTTATTAACCTTAAAAAAAAGCTGAAAACACAACATGTATTGCAGTGCATTAAACCATTTATAATGTATAGTAGATTTTAAAACTATTTAAAATTTTCATAATGAGTCATAAATGCCTTCAATTACAGTTCGAAGAAATAAACAATACACATTTTAAAGTTCATATCATAAAGTAATGTTTATATAAATACTGGAAAAGACTATATACTGGTCTATACTTAATTAAACAGTTTCTTCAGAAGATATCTGCTATAAATTGATAATTTAAAAAATGTACTAGTAATTAAAAATTGCCCTGTTATAAGAACTCGAAAGAAAAGTTAATATACATGTTGAGTAATAATTGAGTCAATTTTCTCAAAGATATCCACAGCAGTTGCTCCTTTACCTGTAGTTGTAAACATATCAAAAAATTATTGCAATAAAACATCAAAAAATGTTTAAATTCAAAGAATTCATTTCAGTAGCATCAGAATCATTACTCCCACCTGTTGCTAAAAGCATCAGGATTAGCTATCATTACTAGTTCTACATGAAAACTCGGTGCTGACACTTCATTCAAAATACAAAAGTGTTTGTCCTTGCACATAGATAATTTTTGGCAATTTGTGAGTCTGTAAACATGCTTTTTAAAAAAGGGCCACACTTATCGGCCACAGCAATCAGCCACACTTATCGGCCTTAGCAATTGGCAAATTGTTTTCAACAATAAAATTATCCATCAATACCTCTGCTCTGGATGTTTTGTAAGGGATTGGGTCACTTTTAGGGACAAAGTTGTTTGTTGACGCAAGCATGATACTTCATCTTTATGGGATTTTGGTTTGTATGTGACGCTTGATAACTGCCTCCCCTTTATGAGCACAGTCAGCTGAAGTCACGGTCACAAATGGTGCAAAAAAAAGTTTGTGTTGCAACTAGTACTAGCTTTTACTGGATGTTTAGTACACCATTTATTATCAAATTTACGAAAATAGGTAACAGTTGAATAATAAGAATTGTCAGAATAACTCGGGACGACTGGTATTTTAGTGTTACACATATAAAAACAGTATAAGAATTTTTTTTTTAAATATAAAATATGTGAGATTTACGGTGGTAAGCGTAAACAGTGTGATTCTCAAGCTCAAAGCGTGAGACTTGACAGGTATGTGTTACATGTTTTATTTTGTCACAGCGAACCAAAGTGGGTAACATGTTATAATATAGAGCAAAATATGCTTATTGTACAATACAGACTCAATTTAGATTTAGAAAAGGCCCAATGTAGGCAATTGTAAGGCTAAATTCTCCATCCCTATCCAATGTATCCTAAAGAGCTTCAATTAAGCTGGACATTAAGCCAGAATTCAGTCAATTAATAAAGTCACGAAGTTTGAATTGCCAATATGGTTTGATGCATAATTAAATGCTTCAGTCTTATTATGTTTTTTTTTTCTTAAAGCCCAGAGATGGAGCCACTGAGAAATCTGCGCCAACAAGAACCTATACGGAACAGTGACTTTGGCCAGCAGTCCTTCCAGACCTTGAATGCAATCAGTAGAATGAATGACCTTCAGCATGGTCCTGCAACAAATGTGCTTATAGATGATAGGGGAGACAACCTGTTGTCAAATTTTTTGACCAGCCAGACAGGAAATGATATGGTAGTGGCCAATGACACAAATTTTTTTCTCAATGGAGAGAATGCTTTTTCTAATGCTCCAATTTTAGTTGAACCACCCAGCAACAAATACAGTTACAGTCCAATTAAAGATTCTAGTGTGTCCATGTCACTTGGTCCAGTTAAGGTAAATACTATACCAGCATGATAAGAAAAGTTTACAGATTTATAAAAAAAGCAATAAAATAAAAGTATGATCTCTCCTGTTTTTGGTCATATGGGATTCTACTAATTTCTCCAACATGTCATGTCAGATTGATTTTTTTTTTTGTTATGAACATGGTTTTTTATCATGCTTACAAAATCCACGATTTTTTATTGATCTTTGCAAATGTTCAGTATAAGGTCAACAAAAGAATACCAGTAATTTACCTAACCTTATACCAGTGCAACAGGAGTATGTAATAAGAGATCTGATTGGTCAATGCAAAGGTCAATCTGAGGATAACAAAATAATAATGTTTGTCCTCCTACCTATTTCTAAACAACCTAACACCAGTAAAACCTTAGTATGCAATAAGAGATCTGATTGGTCAATGCAAATGTCAATCTGATGTCAATTCCATCCAACATGTATGTATTCATAGCCTAACATAAGTAAAACAAGATCTGATTGGTGGGAAATTAATATTTATTGTAAAATTTAAAAACATTGGTAGACAAATACATATTCTTGCAATGTTTGACTGACTTAATCATAAATATTGAAAAACAACCAACAATTAACAATCAATGAAAAGATGTATTGGTAGTCTACAGCAAAAAGCACCACACAACAGTGTGTCAGCAAGCATGCATGTCCATCTGCATGTCTTACATGGTATATGTAGTGTATGTAAATAACAAAACTGTTGTCTTTCTACAGATCAATAATTCACCTGTAAAGAAAACCTCCATCAAATCTAAGCAGTCTCCATTTAAGAAACGAGGGAATTTTGAAGAAGACTCGTTGAATATTGTAACTTATCCCAAGTCAGACAGCAAAGACTATTCTCACTCGGACCTTCCTCGCCAGCTGATGGGTAAAATGTTTGGTTTGCTGAAGGAAGGATTATTTTGTGATTCAGTCATTTTGTCAGGAAGCACAGAGATCAGAGTAAGGAAATAAACATGGGGGTGGGGTGGCAATAACATAAGTGTAATTGTTTGAGGAGCACTGTAATAAGGGTTAGTACTAGGGAGCACTAAAATCAGGGTAAGTGATGGGAAGCAGTGTAATCAGGGTTAAGTGTCAGGGAGCAGTGTAATCAGGGTTGTCAGGGAGCAGTGTAATCAGGGTAAAGTGCATGGAAGAACTGAAATCTGGGTTAGTGTTGGGTAGAACAGGAATTAACCGGTAAGAGTCAGCTGGGATTTACCTCATTACAGACAGTGGTGCCCTCTGTTATGGCTTTCATTGCGGTCCTTTATGATTTACCTGATTACAGATAGTGGTGCCCTCTGTTATGGCTTCCATTGCTGTCATATACGATTTACCACATTACAGACAGTAGTGCCCTCTGTTATGGCTTTCATTGTTGTCCTTTATGATTAACCTCATTACAGACAGTGGTGCCCTCTGTTGTGGCTTCCATTGCTGTCCTTTATGATTTACCTCATTACAGACAGTGGTGCCCTCTATTATGGCTTTCATTGTTGTCCTTTATGATTAACCTCATTACAGACAGTGGTGCCCCCTGTTATGGCTTCCATTGCTGTCATATACGATTTACCACATTACAGACAGTAGTGCCCTCTGTTATGGCTTTCATTGTTGTCCTTTATGATTAACCTCATTACAGACAGTGGTGCCCTCTGTTGTGGCTTCCATTGCTGTCCTTTATGATTTACCTCATTACAGACAGTGGTGCCCTCTATTATGGCTTTCATTGTTGTCCTTTATGATTAACCTCATTACAGACAGTGGTGCCCTCTGTTGTGGCTTCCATTGCTGTCCTTTATGATTTACCTCATTACAGACAGTGGTGCCCTCTGTTATGGCTTCCATTGCTGTCATATACGATTTACCACATTACAGACAGTAGTGTTGTCTGTTATGGCTTTCATTGCTGTCCTTTATGATTTACCTCATTACAGACAGTGGTGCCCTCTGTTATGGCTTTCATTGCTGTCCTTTATGATTTACCTCATTACAGACAGTGGTGCCATCTGTTGTGGCTTCCATTGCTGTCCTTTATGATTTACCTCATTACAGACAGTAGTGTTGTCTGTTATGGCTTTCATTGCTGTCCTTTATGATTTACCTCATTACAGACAGTGGTGCCTTCTGTTATGGCTTTCATTGCTGTCCTTTATGATTAACCTCATTATAGACAGTGGTGCCCTCTGTTATGGCTTCCATTGCTGTCATACGATTTACCTCATTACAGACAGTGGTGCCCTCTGTTATGGCTTCCATTGCTGTCCTTTATGATTTACCTCATTACAGACAGTGGTGCCCTCTGTTATGGCTTTCATTGCTGTCCTTTATGATTTACCTCATTACAGACTGTGGTGCCCTCTGTTATGGCTTCCATTGCTGTCATACGATTTACCTCATTACAGACAGTGGTGCCCTCTATTATGGCTTCCATTGCTGTCCTTTATGATTTACCTCATTACAGACAGTGGTGCCCTCTGTTATGGCTTTCATTGCTGTCCTTTATGATTTACCTCATTACAGACAGTGGTGCCCTCTGTTATGGTTTCCATTGCTGTCCTTTATGATTTACCTCATTACAGACAGTGGTGCCCTCTGTTATGGCTTTCATTGCTGTCCTTTATGATTTACCTCATTACAGACAGTGGTGCCCTCTGTTATGGTTTCCATTGCTGTCCTTTATGATTTACCTCATTACAGACAGTGGTGCCCTCTGTTGTGGCTTCCATTGCTGTCCTTTATGATTTACCTGATAACAGACAGTGGTGCCCTCTGTTGTGGCTTCCATTACTGTCCTTTATGATTTACCTCATTACAGATAGTGGTGCCCTCTGTTGTGGCTTCCATTACTGTCCTTTATGATTTACCTCATTACAGACAGTGGTGTTGTCTGTTATGGCTTCCATTGCTGTCCTTTATGATTAACCTCATTACAGACAGTGGTGTTTTCTGTTATGGCTTTCATTGCTGTCCTTTATGATTTACCTCATTACAGACAGTGTTGCCCTCTGTTATGGCTTCCATTGCTGTCATACGATTTACCTCATTACAGACAGTAGTGTTGTCTTTTATGGCTTTCATTGCTGTCCTTTATGATTTACCTCATTACAGACAGTGGTGCCCTCTGTTGTGGCTTCCATTGCTGTCATACGATTTACCTCATTACAGACAGTAGTGTTGTCTTTTATGGCTTTCATTGCTGTCCTTTATGATTTACCTCATTACAGACAGTGGTGCCCTCTGTTATGGCTTCCATTGCTGTCCTTTATGATTTACCTCATTACAGACAGTGGTGTTTTCTGTTATGGCTTCCATTACTGTCCTTTATGATTTACCTCATTGCAGACAGTGGTGCCCTCTGTTATGGCTTCCATTGCTGTCCTTTATGATTTACCTCATTACAGATAGTGGTGCCCTCTGTTGTGGTTTCCATTGCTGTCCTTTATGATTTACCTCATTACAGACAGTGGTGCCCTCTGTTGTGGCTTCCATTACTGTCCTTTATGATTTACCTCATTACAGACAGTGGTGCCCTCTGTTATGGCTTCCATTGCTGTTCTTTATGATTTACCTCATTACAGACAGTAGTGCCCACTGTTATGGCTTTCATTGTTGTCCTTTATGATTTACCTCATTACAGACAGTGGTGCCCTCTGTTGTGGCTTCCATTGCTGTCCTTTATGATTTACCTCATTACAGACAGTGGTGTTGTCTGTTAAGCTTCCATTGCTGTCCTTTATGATTTACCACATTACAGACAGTAGTGCCCTCTGTTATGGCTTTCATTGCTGTCCTTTATGATTAACCTCATTATAGACAGTGGTGCCCTCTGTTATGGCTTCCATTGCTGTCATACGATTTACCTCATTACAGACAGGTGTCCTCTATTATGGCTTTCATTGCTGTCCTTTATGATTTACCTCATTACAGACAGTGGTGCCCTCTATTATGGCTTTCATTGCTGTCCTTTATTATTTACCTCATTACAGACAGTAGTGCCCTCTGTTATTGCTTTCATTACTGTCTTTTATGATTTACCTCATTACAGACAGTGGTGCCCACTGTTATGGTTCATTGCTGTCCTTTATGATTTACCTCATTACAGACAGTGGTGCCCTCTGTTGTGGCTTCCATTACTGTCCTTTATGATTTACCTAATTACAGATAGTGGTGCCCTCTGTTATGGCTTTCATTGCAGTCCTTTATGATTTACCTCATTAGACAGTGGTGCCCTCTGTTGTGGCTTCCATTACTGTCCTTTATGATTTACCTCATTACAGATAGTGGTGCCCTCTGTTATGGCTTCCATTGCTGTCCTTTATGATTTACCTCATTACAGATAGTGGTGCCCTCTGTTGTGGTTTCCATTGCTGTCCTTTATGATTTACCTCATTACAGACAGTGGTGCCCTCTGTTGTGGCTTCCATTACTGTCCTTTATGATTTACCTCATTACAGACAGTGGTGCCCTCTGTTATGGCTTCCATTGCTGTCCTTTATGATTTACCTCATTACAGACAGTGGTGTCCTCTGTTGTGGCTTCCATTGCTGTCCTTTATGATTTACCTCATTACAGACAGTGGTGCCCTCTGTTGTGGCTTCCATTGCTGTCCTTTATGATTTACCTTATTACAGACAGTTGTGTCCTCTGTTATGGTTTCCATTGCTGTCCTTTATGATTTACCTCATTACAGACAGTGGTGCCCTCTGTTGTGGCTTCCATTGCTGTCCTTTATGATTTACCTCATTACAGACAGTGGTGCCCTCTGTTATGGTTCATTGCTGTCTTTTACGATTTACCTCATTACAGACAGTGGTGCCCTCTGTTATGGTTCATTGCTGTCCTTTATGATTTACCTCATTACAGACAGTGGTGCCCTCTGTTATGGCTTCCATTGCTATCCTTTATGATTTACCTCATTACAGACAGTGGTGCCCTCTGTTATGGCTTCCATTACTGTCCTTTATGATTTACCTCATTACAGACAGTGGTGCCCTCTGTTATGGCTTCCATTGCTGTCCTTTATGATTTACCTCATTACAGACAGTGGTGTCCTCTGTTGTGGCTTCCATTGCTGTCCTTTATGATTTACCTCATTACAGACAGTGGTGCCCTCTGTTGTGGCTTCCATTGCTGTCCTTTATGATTTACCTTATTACAGACAGTTGTGTCCTCTGTTATGGTTTCCATTGCTGTCCTTTATGATTTACCTCATTACAGACAGTGGTGCCCTCTGTTGTGGCTTCCATTGCTGTCCTTTATGATTTACCTCATTACAGACAGTGGTGCCCTCTGTTATGGTTCATTGCTGTCTTTTACGATTTACCTCATTACAGACAGTGGTGCCCTCTGTTATGGTTCATTGCTGTCCTTTATGATTTACCTCATTACAGACAGTGGTGCCCTCTGTTATGGCTTCCATTGCTATCCTTTATGATTTACCTCATTACAGACAGTGGTGCCCTCTGTTATGGCTTCCATTGCTATCCTTTATGATTTACCTCATTACAGACAGTGGTGTCCTCTGTTATGGTTCATTGCTGTCTTTTATGATTTACCTCATTAGACAGTTGTGTCCTCTGTTATGGCTTTCATTGCTGTCCTTTATGATTTACCTCATTACAGACAGTGGTGCCCTCTGTTATGATTGTACTGCTACATTTATGAAGTGTATTCTACATCATCGTATATTTAGAAGCAAGTTCTGATTCAGTGACTGTCAATATTATTTCTCTGGTTAGTACTGACTTGTAGATGTATTGTTAGTGATGACATGGGGTGCATATCATAGTACATATAATAAACAAGCATAAATTTATTGAGTGAAGCGTACACAACAGGTCTGACTGGCATCTCAAAGCATTAAATGGGAAATACAGGCATCTATTTATAGCAGAAAAATAATACACCATAAAAATGTAGTGTCTATTTGTACAGACCTACTAAGAACAATGGGACCTGCACTGTCCTTAAAATACTTAACAACAACTACTTTCTTACAGGTCCATAGGCTGGTTTTGTTGGCTGCCCACTACTTTATTTCAGGTTCACAGGTTGGTTTTGTTGGCTTTTGTTACTAAGCAACTACTACTTTATTTCAGGTCCACAGGCTGGTTTTGTTGGCTATTGTTACTAAGCAACTACTACTTTATTTCAGCTCCACAGGCTGGTTTTGTTGGCTATTGTTACTAAGCAACTACTACTTTATTTCAGGTCCACAGGCTGGTTTTGTTGGCTATTGTTACTAAGCAACTACTACTTTATTTCAGGTCCACAGGCTGGTGTTGTTGGCTGCCCACTACTTTATTTCAGGTCCACAGGCTGGTTTTGTTGGCCATTGTTACTAAGCAACTACTACTTTATTTCAGGTCCACAGGCTGGTTTTGTTGGCCATTGTTACTAAGCAACTACTATTTATTTCAGGTCCACAGGCTGGTTTTGTTGGCTATTGTTACTAAGCAACTACTACTTTATTTCAGGTCCACATGATGGTTTTGTTGGCTATTGTTACTAAGCAACTACTACTTTATTTCAGGTCCACAGGCTGGATTTGTTGGCCATTGTTACTAAGCAACTACTACTTTATTTCAGGTCCACAGGCTGGATTTGTTGGCCATTGTTACTAAGCAACTACTACTTTATTTCAGGTCCACATGATGGTTTTGTTGGCTATTGTTACTAAGCAACTACTACTTTATTTCAGGTCCACAGGCTGGTGTTGTTGGCTGCCCACTACTTTATTTCAGGTCCACAGGCTGGTTTTGTTGGCCATTGTTACTAAGCAACTACTACTTTATTTCAGGTCCACAGGCTGGTGTTGTTGGCTGCCCACTACTTTATTTCAGGTCCACAGGCTGGTTTTGTTGGCCATTGTTACTAAGCAACTACTACTTTATTTCAGGTCCACATGCTGGTGTTGTTGGCTGCCCACTACTTTATTTTAGGTCCACAGGCTGGTTTTGTTAGCCATTGTTACTAAGCAACTACTACTTTATTTCAGGTCCACAGGCTGGATTTGTTGGCCATTGTTACTAAGCAACTACTACTTTATTTCAGGTCCACAGGCCGGATTTGTTGGCTATTGTTACTAATCAACTACTACTTTATTTCAGGTCCACAGGCTGGTTTTGTTGGCTGCCTGCCCATTTATCTTGTCGAAGATGTCTGATTTGTCCCAGAATGCATCCTTGAAGATTGAACTTCCTCAGGGAATCCCATTAGATGTGACCTCACAACTAGTACATTATCTATATGATGGCAAAGTGACCTTGACCTCAGACAATGTTTCACATTTTGCCAGAGTTGCCAATCTTTTTAAACTAAGCCATTTAATTGATATCTGTAAAGACTTTGCAATAATGTTTGGGATAAATCAGTCAATTTTAGCAGATAAATGCGAGGATATCATTGCGGTTGTCAAAATTGAAAATACAAACATGGCAAACTTTAAAAAGGAAACGAAAATGACTAGCAAAAAAAATGGAAAAAAAACTTCATTAGCAAAAACTCCACCATCAAATCAACCTTCAACAGAGGAGGAGAAAAACGAATTTGTTACATCTACTCCATCACACTCATATGGGACGAGAAGAGCTTCCTCAAAAACACCAAATGCTCCGGCAAATACTTTGACAGAAAATTTTCCGAAGTCAAAGCATCCAATTCATACCAATGCTGCATTTATCAATTCTAATAAAATAACTAGTACAATAAAAATTTTTAATGACAGTCCAGTCATGGCTGAAACAGGAAGTAGAATTACATCAAGCTTCAACAGTGATCAATCAAGCTACGATGCAAACATATCTGACACAGGAAGTAGAATTACATCATTGAGCAATAGCGATCCAACTGGAAATTTGAGCTCAGATACTGGGGTATACATCTCCAATACTAACAACGACAAAGACTCTTTTGTTGACCAGGAAAATGAAGAGCTTTTTGGCAACATAGACGAACTGACTGATGACTGTGATGAAGATGCCGATTGGAGACCCCACACCAAGCTAAAAGGGAGGACCTTCACAAAAAAAGGCCGACAGGCGAAGGCCTTCAAGAAGGCTATTGCTTCCTTTCAGAAGATTACTAAACCTAAGTAAGTTGGACAGATGAATTCTTTTAGTGATTATTATATTAGACAATTATTTTAGTGCCAAATGATAATTTACAGAGCTTAATTGCGAACAACAAAGTGCATATTGTATTGTTCTTTATCACAAGGTCATAGAAGAGAAATATCACTGATAAACAATTTGTCAAACATTTATTTTTCAGGAAAATATACATCTACATCATGTGAAAGTGGAGTTGAACCAGTTCAAACAAACACAACATTTTCAGCAATTTTTCAGCTGTATCTTGGTGTCAAATTTTTATTGGGAATAGAATCCAGAGTGGTATGGAATCCCCTGACAATCGGCAGTAAAACTGGCAGTTCTTGTCAGTTAATGTCGAATTCTAGCAGTGACTCACATCTGCAATGTCAGTTTTGTCATGTACAAGAATGATGGAGATTTGTATTTTTCTCTAATAACATATTTTCAGTAAATAATTATTCTTAAAAGAAGACTAAAAATAAACATCAGTTTTATACCTAGAAATGTAGCAACAGCTATAATTTATCTGATAATGCTGTAATACATGTACATGTACATGTTTTTAGATTCAGATTTATACAAAACAACATTAATTAGGGCCCCTATATATAGTGATCAGTCCGTCTTTCCACCCAAAACTAACCTTTTCCTAGAACGAACAATGGAACCCTCGCTTTGTTTTTTTTTTGGGGGGGGGTAATCGGACAAATCACAAAACCACAAAACTAACTTCAGATTATAACGGCAGTAAAATTCAGCCAAATCCTGTCCGAGCTGTAACTTTTTATCTTTTGAGGTAGGCTTTTAATATTTGTATGTGGGTAGGTACAATGTAATATCAAGGGGATGTGTCATATACCATGGTTGATGACCTTTGACCTTTACCTCAAGGTCAGCGGGGCCGACAGAGATGGATACCATCTCAGTAATATCTATTGTATTCTGATAATATGTTTAATAAAGCCCACACAAAATTTGTCATAGCATCCATGGTTCCTGTAGAAAGATCTCCAAATTATTTTCACACAAAATTCCTTGGGAAGAAATTTAGTATTTCATCAGCAAAATTTGAGTGGATTTTGTGTGATGTCCAAAAGAAAGAAATAGCCAGAAAAGAAGCTTAAAATACAAATAACGAGAAACAATTTTCAGATTTTCTTTCTTTTTTTTTCAGGAAAATTACAGTGGTACCAGAACAAAAAGAAACGTATACTCTTAGACCCCCACCAAAGAAACGGGCAAAAGAATTTGCCAGGACAGAGTTTGAAGAACAAGAAGACATTTTATCAAGACCAGCAGAGAAGGGTATTGTTCACACCTTCTCAATGGAATCTAACACACAGTCCAAAAAAACAAAGCAACGATCTAAACGTACTCGACGATTGATGAAAGCTTCATCATATAGGGCGGGGCAGTTATCAGCTGTTGTGGCTCAGATCGAGCAGAAGGCGGACCACTTACCAGAGAATGAGAGGCATTTCATATGTGATATTTGTGGCAACCATTACATTTTCTCAAAAAGGGCTGTCACTCATATAATTTCTGTCCATGACACTGATCTTGAAGAAGTTATCAACGCTATCTCTATCCGTAAGAAAGAAAAAGTGTTGAAAATGTGTGATATATGTGGCTATGAAACAAAAGAGTCTAACTTTTTTTATATTCACTTTCATAGATATTTCCGACATGGTGTTCCACTGCCAAAGGGAATGCAGCCATTTAAATGTGATATTTGCGGGAAGGAATGCTTCACACGGTTTCAGCTAAAAGATCATAAACTTATACACCAAGAAGGAACACCATTTATCTGTGAAAATTGTGGACAAGGATTTAACAGCAGGACATGCTTGACTAGTCATGTATTCCATAAACATAGCAAAATACGTAATCATAAATGTGCTGACCAAGGATGTGAGAAAACATTCAAGACAAAAACACAGCTACTTGTTCACATGAGATCTCACACGGGGGAGAAACCATTTCAGTGTCCCGACTGTCAGTACAAGAGCACGACTCGAGGCAACATGAGACTTCATCTGACCAACAAACACAAACACAAGTCGGACATTGTTAAAAATATCATGGTCAATTTGAAGCCATCACAAGGTGACGAATTATTGTTAGATTTAGAGGATAACCCAAAACAAAACGATTCTGTACAAATGTTGCATGATGAAAAACAACATCGCAGCTTCAGTCAGACATTTTCAACCAGTCAGGAAGTAGGTCAACTGATTTATTCAAATGCTCAAAGTAGCCATGGTAACCAATCATCTGACCAGGGATATTCAACTGTTACTAATCTTATTGCATCCCAAGAACAACAAATTCTGTATGACCCTAATGATCCAAACAGACAAGTAACAATACAACAGCTAGCAGCTCAACACTCCCTGATACTGAACAATCTACAACACGATCAGCTTGAACTGTTACCAGGGGATCCAGTAGAAAATGGTCAAGTTCTGGTTTCTTCTGAAAATTTACAGCACCATATTCTTCTACATGACAGTGATAATAGGATACCAGATATCAATAGGATAACAATGCAGGAAGCAAGGTCATTGCTTCAGCAACAAGGTCACATTCAGAATTTATCAACTTCAAGACACAATGAACATGCACACCAACGACTTTCCATTGTTCAAGATGGCGGGAAACAATTGCCACAGTTAGTTGAAGTACAGGAAATACAACCGGTCTTTTTACATGATCACCACAACAATCTTTTACATCAGTACCAAGAGGAAAGATATTCAGATGATGAAGAAGAAGCATTACAAAACACTGGTACTTTGCAGAAAAGTTCATCTTTAGGTCAAGAACAACTTCTGTTACCTACTCAAGGAAACCAGTCACATCAAAATTTACCTAAAATTCAAATATCAATTCAAGATCGTGGCCAAATGGAACCAACTGTGCATGGTTTAATTCTCTCACCAAATACTTCCAACAATGTGACAGGAAGTCCCCACGATGGCCAACATCCGATGGAATTAATAACAATGTCACATACAAGGACACCAACAAAAATGTACCTTGTGGACATCAACAATATGACAGGCGTTGATGTAAACAACGTAGCATCATCGGTGGAACAAGGTCAGATGACCAACACATCTATTGACAGTGTGTCTTACAATGATCCACAGTTACTGTACCAGTTGTATCAACAGTATAATCAAAATTACCAATAACAAGAGTTATTTCCCTTATGTACACAATTAATTAGGGACCTCTAGATGTGTATGTATGTACTTTGTTATTTTGAAATGATTCCATATTAAATATTTTATTAACTTTGAAGAGTACTGTTCTTGTATACAAACAGATCTTAAGAGTTAAACTGGAAAAGATGTGCTCTCCAATTTTTTTTTGGTTTGGAAGTAGGAACACACATTATATTAAACAATTCAGGTTACAAATGGTAATTGGAGTAGATTTTGGTCAGTGCAAAGGGCACCGTTTCACAAAACAACATAGGACTTAGCCCAGTTGTAAATCTTGTACAATCCAAACAATAAACCACAGGTTGTAAAGTGTTGTGAATAAAGGAATTCATTATTTCATAACATTATCTACAGCAATGATGTCTGATCCTCCAATCAGTACACTGAATTTTTCTCCTTCCTTTCAGTGAGGCTTGTTCAGCCTGCAACTATTTAGTCTTTTGACCTAGGCATTAGATATTGTACATATGGATGTATCACCATGTGATGCTGTGTAGCTTATCATGATGACCTTCATGATAAGCTTGACCTTTGACCTTGAGGTCAAATTATTGTAATTTTCATAGGGAAAGCTTGTCCAGCCTTAACCTTTTTCCTTTTTGACCTATTGTACATATACTAGTAGATGTATCACCATGAGTTGGTGTGTCACATACCATAATGACCTTTATATGACCTTGAACTTAGTATTCAAGGTCAATTAATGTTAATTTTATTGTCCAGTCTTTCCCTTTTTGTCTTAGCTAGGTCTAGATATTGTACATGAAGATTTATCACTATTAGAGGGTGTGTGGCCTATTGTTATGGCCTTAAGGTCAAATTCGTGTTAATTGTCCCGCTTGTTACATTTTAGTCTTTGACCTAGGCTTTAGATATTTGCTATATGGGTAGGTCCCATACAGCGGTGTGTTGCATATTAGAGTAGTAGAAGGAATAATCGTACCCTTGCTTTTTTTTTTGGGGTTAATCTGACAAATCACAAAACTAACTTTGGATTATAACGGCAGTAAAATTCTGCCTAATTAGAGTAGATGACCTTTTGATCTTAACATTTAAGTTAAAATTCCCAATTTTATTGACTTGGGCCTTAGATTTATATGTAGGTAGGTCCCAATAGGTGATGTGTTAAACACCAAAGTGGTTGACCTTTGACATTAACCTTCAAGGCCAAATTTTTAGATATTTTATATGTTAGGTCATCATAGAACAGGACATGTTTTGTAAATCTGTTTATCCATGTAAAGTATTTAACTGAAACTTTGTATACAATTTCTTAATACTTTTAAAATATATATAGATATATACACCTCCTATTATGGACAATCTGAACATTTCTGCACAATTTTTCATTTGTTTTTAAAATGTGCATTGTACATGGTGTTTTTTGGGTTACCTATTTTGTTTTATCTTAATCTCTTAACCCCGAAATGATTGAAATTTCTGAAATCCATCATTCTTTGCATGTGTCTTATACTAATAGTTTGTCTATATTGGATCCTAATGTGCAGGGCCTCCGAGTAGGTGAGACATTCGTTTTAGTTATTAAAACAGGGTCTAGTTATTTATTAGGATTTTTGCTGGTCAGTATCAGGATAACAATGTTTTTCAAGTGGTTGTCATTTGTAACGAGTCCCAATATATGAGAAAAATAAAAGATAACAATTTTTAGATATGAGTGATTAGAAGTAGAATCAGATCTTTTGATCTCTCTTTTTTTCTGTTTTTTTCTTTTTCATATTAAATTCAAATTTAAAAGCATAAAGAAATATTAAGTATTTTACAACACTCTCTTTGGGGGAGACATAATTACAATGAACCATGAATTACTTCTTTAGCATATAAAACTAGAAAAACGAGAGAAATGCTCAGTAATTGATACCCTCGCTTCCCTTATGTCAATGACAAAGTCCATGTTTTCTGTGGGAAACCTCAAATATCATTCTGATCAAAATGTTAAATATCAGGTGCACAATGGCACTATGTGAAAAAGATTCTATGTAAGTTTCATAAAACTCCATTAATTAGTTAATAATTAATAATAGGAGTTGAACATAAGGGAAAGTATACCCAATGGATGGACAGACTTAAAGATGGACACCCCCATCACAATATACCCTCCATAGTGGGGGTATAATAAAGAACAATATTTTTATATAGTCATGCATAGTTAGTACAATTCAGTTGATTAATACAAGGACTTTTTGTTTTGTGGACTACACTCTTTATAAATAAAAGGTCCTTTTAAACTTTCTGTAGAATTTTATTGAAACTAAGCATTTTTAAGTCAATTCAATAGACTCGTTTTCCAAAAACAAGTCTTATGTAAAAAATAACCAACAAAGATGAAAACTAAACACATAATTAATTAAAACAAAAAAAAACATTGACTTTTGCAGTCATGATTATATCCATAGCATTTGTTTATTAATTCTTAAGTAATACTAATTAACTTGAAAACTTCACAAAACACTGGATAGTTAAGCTGGATATGCTGGTCCATGGCTAGTTCAATTTATTTTTGGGTGTTCAGTTTGATTCAGACATCTATGCAATAGTGTCATCTCGAGCATGTTTACACAGACATACAGAAAATACCATTCCAATCAACTGAAAACAGATTTATACAAATAATCAACAGCTTGGCATAGTCATTGAAAGTCCATTATGGCTGTACATTACAATTAGAAGCAAATATTTTTAAAAATCTCAATTCAATACTAAAACCTTACTTTCTGGATTCTGTTGTTACCTCAGTGACTCTATAGAGCCTTTTTAGAGATTTTAGCCTGGCACTGAATAGCAGATATAAGGTTCACATGAAATGTACCATATATATATATATTCTTTTGGTAAAATGCTGCAATAACACTTTAAATTCTGAAAAAAATCAGGTCACCAAAGACCACCAATAGACTTTTTTTGCAAATTTTGATTTTAAATATTTTATGTGCAGTGTATGTTCTAATCTCCAAACTTAAGACCTTTTATTTGGTCCATGGGCTGAACATGTGTTTAGCTGATTCTCACCTTGTCATTTCATATTGTTCTTTGCAAGAAATGAATCATTACTAGGAAATCAACAATACAGCCGAAATAGAACAACCCAAGTCAATTAGATTTTTTTATAACCTGCACTGAGGTAATTCCTACAAAATTATACCTGCTTCTTTGGTTGTCCAGACCTTATTTGAATTGGAAGTATTAAAATGTTTGTAAATTTGCCATATAAATCACATGACAAACAAACTGCAAAGATTTCTATGACCACCTTAACTTAGTATTAATAAACACCTGAAAAAGCGCGACAGCAATAGCAACAGCCATCAGATAGATTAGGTTTCCGTTCATCCAGTCAGCAAGAGCTTGAACACAACCCTGAAATCACAAAATACACGAGATAATCCAAACCTAACAAAAAAGTCGTTACATTTATTTAAAACAAACATATAGATATAAAAAGCAGATTACTACAGATAACCAGAGGTTCTCAAAAGCCTGTAACCTCATCTGACTTGCCAAAACTGTTCATAGGGTTCATTTACTTTAATGTTTAATTATTCAAATGATTCATCTGTTTAAAGATCTACTTCTTTACAAGGCCAAATTTTACTGCCGTTATAATCCAAAGTAGTTTTGTGATTTGTCGGATTAACCAAAAAAACTGAGGGCACGATTATTCGTTCTACTTCTTTACTACAGTAAATGGGAATTTGTGACAGTAAAATCTGTATGTTATGTCTGCAAAACCTAACAACCCTGTTACATATTTTATAAATCTATACATTTGAGAAATAACTTAAAACCGTTAATTCTTTTATTGAAGTCTACAAATGTGCACAATTTTAAACCAATAAACTTTGAATTTTAATACCCTGCAACCCCCACCTGCAAATTTAGTCCAACAAGCAATATTGCACACAATACAAAAATTCGAAATTACACAAATGAATGTTGTAATAGAGACAATCAAAGCCATTCAGAGTAAGTGTAACATTGAGCTTTCTAAAAAATAACCTTTGCACTACAAGAAAGAAACCTATTTTTCAGAATAATGAACCTTAAGAGTTTTTTTCAGTTTTTTTATCAATTCCCCCTTATTCGATGCATGGTCTCACTCCCCTACCCCAACCCCCTAAAAGAGACCATGGATTGTTTGTATCAACACTACCTCATCATATATATTGGTGGTGTTGTAATTGCTGTTGCAGGAAGGCAGATTTTGGTCTCGACAACAGGATACTGGCACCGCGGCCACAACAAATGCGGTAGCATTGTTCCAATCTTCTGGCTTTTCAAATCCACAGCATTTGAACTGAAAGAGAACAAAAGAAACAACATACATGACTTTCTTTATTTGTTTTATCTGGCAAATAATTACTGATTAATAAAACTGTTTCTTCCATACAGAACAATGAAAGTTGTGTCCTTTTTGCTTGTGTGAAATGGCGAAATGCATTACCAAAGTCTTTTGTATTGAAACTTTAAAGGCTGATGTTCAGTGTTAAGAGATTGTGGTACTCACTGAAGGTGATCATTTCTTAAGAGATTGTGGTACTCCCTGAAGGTGATCATTTCTTAAGAGATTGTGGTACTCCCTGAAGGTGATCATTTCTTAAGAGATTGTGGTACTCCCTGAAGGTGATCATTTCTTAAGAGATTGTGGTACTCACTGAGGGTGATCATTTCTTAAGAGATTGTGGTACTCCCTGAAGGTGATCATTTCTTAAGAGATTGTGGTACTCCCTGAAGGTGATCATTTCTTAAGAGATTGTGGTACTCACTGAGGGTGATCATTTCTTAAGAGATTGAAGGTGATCATTTCCTTCCCCTTTTCTGTGTCTATTATCACCAATCTTCCTCCCAAGTCATAGTTTCGGATTCCGCAAAAGGGAAGGGGGGGGGGATGCTGTGTATAGAAAAAATACCTATCTACATTATCTATTATTTATTGGCTTGTATGGTCTTACCTCAATCCACCTTATGCATCAGTCAATCAAATTTATCAGCCTTATCATAAAGATCAGTCTCATAACCCTAAAACATGGATCAAAACACCACAATCCAAGTATATGCACTAATGAATCAAAACCCTATTACTTGCACCAAAGTCTCACAACCCTAAAACATGGACATATCTCACAACCCTAAAATATGGATCTAAGACTCGCAACACTATAACATGGACCAAATACTTACAACTCTATTACATGGACCAAAACTCCCAACCTTTTTACATGGAATAAAGACACAACCCTGTAGCATGGACCTCAAAAAATGGACCGAAGACTCACAATCTTATAACATAGACCAAAAGGCTTATAACCCTATTACTTGGACCAAAGACTAATGACATTACATGGACCAAAACACATCCCTTAATATGGACCAGTCTCACAACCTAAAATATGGATCGAACACTCACAACACTAGAAAATAGACCAAAGACTCGCAACCATATTATGTGGACCAAACACTCACATCTTTAAAAACATGAAAAAAGGCTTATAACCTTATTAATTGGACCAAAGTTACCTTATTAACTGGACCAAATACTTACAACCCTAAAACTGGACCACAAGTAGTTACCTTTTGTTGTATAATATCCACCGATTTTGTAATCAATTCAAAGTTAGGATCACCATAATTCTTCATCATACCTGTTTCAACATATTCGGACATGAATGGTTTGACCTAGAAATATAAAGCACAGCTTCATACCACCCTCAATTTTTGTGATTATCAGGCTCGTGTATTGTATATAGCTCTATTGTGTATATATATATTTTTTTTTACCAAAGATCCGACGGCTTCGAAAACAAGACTGACTTACATACATGTAGCATAATATGGAATCTGACAATCGACATTTTTTATGACACCACGTAGTCCGAGAGGTCGGGTGGACCAAATGATAATGCAGCTTACTTGCTTGAATAGCGCGGTATGACTATTGCATGCAATAAAATACTAGTATACCAATTATATACACAAAAAATAGTGTGTGTGTGTCAGGGATGCGAAAATCACTGAAAACGCAATATAAAAGAGCGGTTCTGATACTTTAAGAATTTTTTTAACCTCGCATCTTGTTTTCTGCATTAGACATTGTTATAAAAATGCTCGCCAAAACATTTGTTCATTACACAATGTCAATGAGGTTTCACACTAATTTCTTTTTGGAAATACCACGATTTCCTAGGTAGACAATGTCAATGAGGTTTCACATTAATTTCTTGTTGGAAATACCACGATTTCCTAGGTAGAGATCTTCGATGAACGCGGAAACTGCAAATTCAGCGTTTTGTTGATCAAAGGATGTTATCTTCATTGAAGAAATTTAATGGAAGACATTATTCATCATGTACTTGTAGACAAATACACATATATATGGGGGCCTCGGTGGCCGAATGGTCAAGGTAGTTCGTCTACTATTGATCACGTGGTCTGTCAACACTGAGATTGCGGGTTCGATTCTCACTGCGGGCAGGGTGTACTCCAATCTTAATTGACAAGGATTGCCAGTTTTCCTACCGCAGGTCGAGGGTTTTCTCCGGCTTTCTCCCCCAATAAAAACTGGACGCCATGATATAGCTGAAAAATTGCTGAAAGTGGCGTTAAACACCATCAAACAAACAAACAAACACATGTATCTGTCTCTCAAATGTGTACAGATGTAGGTTTGTGTAGCATCTTCCTTTATCGTATTGGAATTACAGTGGATGCGACGGGTGTTGCAACAGACAGGAAATATGCTAGCTTACTCTTCAGGAGCACTCGAGTTCACTCTCAACTTCTTGAGAGTTCGTATCGCTGGCTTTTGTCATTTGTGTGTTTTTTTGTAGATGTTTTTCCGAAGTTTTCGTAGTAGTGTTTTGGACTTTATTCAGCAAGTTGTAACCATGTTGCCTCTATAGTTAAATTTTTAGCAGCGATGGCAACATGTTTGAAATTGTTTCCCCTCCGCTTAAAGTATACCCGGATGGCTTCAATGATCAGATGATTTGGAATACGACTGCCAATATGAATTTCAGCATATCCGGGTAATACCCTGTACTCCGGCATTCTCCCTTAATAAAAACTATTGCTGATAAACCAATCTAATTAAAATTAAATCTTTCACTTGCTCCCCCCTTTTTGTAATTGGTCGCTGCGTTGTACACGCAGCGACCATAGCAAAAAGGGGGGAGCAAGTGAAAGATTTAATTTTAATTAGATTGGCTGATAAACTGACGACTGTGACGTTAAACCACATTAAAACCAAACACAAATTTGATTTTATTATGTAGTATTTAAAATCTACATCTGCAATGTATAATGTCTCCGCGAGTAAATAATTTACCTGATCATAAAATAGCGATGCTAAAACTGCAGTAGCGGATTCCGCCAGGAAAATCAACAGCATAAATGTGAAATACTGGAATAAAATAACTATATTAGTATTTAGAAAATGAAAATACATGGAATTTGTATGACACATATTTAGATATCACGTTTATTAATAATTACAAGCTTTAATTCAGTTTTTTAATTACTGCCATGTATGCTTCATAATTTTAAGTTAAAAACCATTTGCATATCTCCAACAATACAATCACGTGTTAACTGGTTCATATTTCTGTATTTCTAGGTTAGATCAATTTATTATGTCAAAATAGCTTAACATTCGAGATTGTATAAATACAGTAGGTTGAAAACAAACTCGTTTCGAATTTGTTTATCATTTTACAAGAAAATTCTTTGTTTCTTTTTTCAGAACTCGAAAGTAATTAGACAGATTAATTTGAGTTTTAAGAAACTTACAGTCATACACAAACATGCCAGTCAATCTGATCGTAGGTAAATAGGACCGTAAGATACATATACCATCAATGCCAGGATACGAGTATACATGTATGATCACGCCAGGATACAGGTATACATGTACGATCAATGCCAAGATACAGGTATACATGTACGATCACTGCCAGGATACAGGTATAGATGTACGTTCACTGCCAGGATACAGGTATACATGTACGATCACTGCCAGGATACTGGTATACATGTACGATCACTGCCAGGATAGTGGTATACATGTACGATCACTGCCAGGATACAGGTATACATGTACGATCACTGCCAGGATACGGGTCTACATGTACGATCACTGCCAGGATACTGGTATACATGTACGACCACTGCCAGGACACGGGTCTACATGTACGATCACTGCCAGGATACAGGTATAGATGTACGTTCACTGCCAGGATACGGGTATACATGTACGATCACTGTGAGGACACTGGTATACATGTACGATCACTGCCAGGACACGGGTCTACATGTACGATCACTGCCAGGATACTGGTATACATGTACGATCACTGCCAGGATACAGGTATACATGTACGATCACTGCCAGGATACTGGTATACATGTACGATCACTGCCAGGATACTGGTATACATGTACGATCACTGCCAGGATACTGGTATACATGTACGATCACTGCCAAGATACTGGTATACATGTACGATCACTGCCAGGACACGGGTCTACATGTACGATCACTGCCAGGATACTGGTATACATGTACGATCACTGCCAGGATACAGGTATACATGTACGATCACTGCCAGGATACAGGTATACATGTACGATCACTGCCAGGATACAGGTATACATGTACGATCACTGCCAGGACACGGGTCAACATGTACGATCAATGCCAGGATACGGGTATATATGTACGATCACTGCCAGGGTACAGGTATACATGTACGATCACTGCCAGGACACGGGTCTACATGTACGATCACTGCCAGGATACTGGTATACATGTACGATCACTGCCCGGACACGGGTCTACATGTACGATCACTGCCAGTACACGGGTCTACATGTACGATCACTGCCAGGATACAGGTATACATGTACGATCACTTCCAGGATACAGGTATACATGTACGATCACTGCCAGGACACGGGTCTACATGTACGATCACTGCCAGGATACTGGTATACATGTACGATCACTGCCAGGACACGGGTCTACATGTACGATCACTGCCAGGATACAGGTATACATGTACGATCACTGCCAGGACACGGGTCTACATGTACGATCACTGCCAGGATACGGGTATACATGTACGATCACTGCCAGGATACAGGTATACATGTACGATCACTGCCAGGACACGGGTCAACATGTACGATCAATGCCAGGATACAGGTATACATGTACGATCACTGCCAGGACACGGGTCTACATGTACGATCACTGCCAGGATACAGGTATACATGTACGATCACTGCCAGGATACTGGTATACATGTACGATCACTGCCAGGATACAGGTATACATGTACGATCACTGCCAGGATACGGGTATACATGTACGATCACTGCCAGGATACTGGTATACATGTACGATCACTGCCAGGACACGGGTCAACATGTACGATCAATGCCAGGATACAGGTATACATGTACGATCACTGCCAGGATACAGGTATACATGTACGATCACTGCCAGGATACAGGTATACATGTACGATCACTGCCAGGATACAGGTATACATGTACCATCACTGCCAGGATACAGGTATACATGTACGATCACTGCCAGGATACTGGTATACATGTATGATCACTGCCAGGATACAGGTATACATGTACGATCACTGCCAGGATACAGGTATACATGTACGATCACTGCCAGGATACGGGTATACATGTACGATCACTGCCAGGATACGGGTATACATGTACGATCACTGCCAGGATACAGGTATACATGTACGATCACTGCCAGGATACAGGTATACATGTACGATCACTGCCAGGATACGGGTATACATGTACGATCACAGCCAGGATACAGGTATACATGTACGATCACTGCCAGGACACGGGTCAACATGTACGATCAATGCTAGGATCCGGGTATACATGTACGATCACTGCCAGGATACAGGTATACATGTACGATCATTGCCAGGACACGGGTCTACATGTACGATCACTGCCAGGATACAGGTATACATGTACGATCACTGCCAGGACACAGGTATACATGTATTATCACTGCCAGTATACTGGTATACATGTACGATCACTGCCAGGATACTGGTATACATGTACGATCACTGCCAGGATACAGGTATACATGTATGATCACTGCCAGGATACAGGTATACATTACGATCACTGCCAGGATACTGGTATACATGTACGATCAATGCCAGGATACTGGTATACATGTACGATCACAGCCAGGATACGGGTATACATGTACGATCACTGCCAGGATACTGGTATACATGTACGATCACTGACAGGACACGGGTCTACATGTACGATCACTGCCAGGATACAGGTATACATGTACGATCACTGCCAGGACACGAGTCTACATGTACGATCACTGCCAGGATACAGGTATACATGTACGATCACTGCCAGGATACAGGTATACATGTACGATCACTGCCAGGATACGAGTATACATGTATGATCACTGCCAGGATACGGGTATACATGTATGATCACTGCCAGGATACAGGTATACATGTACGATCACTGCCAGGACACGGGTCTACATGTACGATCACTGCCAGGATACAGGTATACATGTACGATCACTGCCAGGATACATGTATACATGTACGATCACTGCCAGGATACAGGTATACATGTACGATCACTGCCAGGATACAGGTATACATGTACGATCACTGCCAGGACACGGGTATACATGTATGATCACTGCCAGGATACAGGTATACATGTATGATCACTGCCAGGACACGGGTCTACATGTACGATCACTGCCAGGATACGAGTCTACATGAACGATCACTGCCAGGATACAGGTTTACATGTACGATCACTGCCAGGACACGGGTTTACATGTACGATCACTGCCAGGATACAGGTATACATGTACGATCACTGCCAGGATACAGGTATACATGTACGATCACTGCCAGGATACGGGTATACATGTACGATCACTGCCAGGATACAGGTATACATGTACGATCACTGCCAGGACACGGGTCAACATGTACGATCAATGCCAGGATCCGGGTATACATGTACGATCACTGCCAGGATACAGGTATACATGTACGATCACTGCCCGGACACGGGTCTACATGTACGATCACTGCCAGTACACGGGTCTACATGTACGATCACTGCCAGGATACAGGTATACATGTACGATCACTTCCAGGATACAGGTATACATGTACGATCACTGCCAGGATACAGGTATACACGTACGATCACTGCCAGGATACTGGTATACATGTACGATCGCTGCCAGGACACGGGTGTACATGTACGATCACTGGCAGGATACTGGTATACATGTACGATCACTGCCAGGATACTGGTATACATGTACGATCACTGCCACGATACGGGTATACATGTACGATCACTGCCAGGATACGGGTATACATGTACGATCACTGCCAGGATACAGGTATACATGTACGATCACTGCCAGGATACAGGTATACATGTACGATCACTGCCATGATACGGGTATACATGTACGATCACTGCCAGGATACAGGTATACATGTACGATCACTGCCAGGACACGGGTCAACATGTACGATCAATGCCAGGATCCGGGTATACATGTACGATCACTGCCAGGATACAGGTATACATGTACGATCACTGCCAGTACACGGGTCAACATGTACGATCAATGCCAGGATCCGGGTATACATGTACGATCAATGCCAGGATACTGGTATACATGTACGATCACTGCCAGGATACGGGTATACATGTACGATCACTGCCAGGATACTGGTATACATGTACGATCACTGCCAGGATACGGGTATACATGTACGATCACTGCCAGGATACAGGTATACATGTACGATCACTGCCAGGACACGGGTCTACATGTACGATCACTGCCAGGATACAGGTATACATGTACGATCACTGCCAGGACACGGGTCTACATGTACGATCACTGCCAGGATACAGGTATACATGTACGATCACTGCCAGGATACAGGTATACATGTACGATCACTGCCAGGATACAGGTATACATGTACGATCACTGCCAGGATACAGGTATACATGTACGATCACTGCCAGGATACAGGTATACATGTACGATCACTGCCAGGATACAGGTATACATGTACGATCACTGCCAGGATACGGGTATACATGTACGATCACTGCCAGGATACTGGTATACATGTACGACCACTGCCAGGACACGGGTCTACATGTACGATCACTGCCAGGATACAGGTATAGATGTACGTTCACTGCCAGGATACGGGTATACATGTACGATCACTGTGAGGACACTGGTATACATGTACGATCACTGCCAGGACACGGGATCACTGCCAGGATACTGGTATACATGTACGATCACTGCCAGGATACAGGTATACATGTACGATCACTGCCAGGATACTGGTATACATGTACGATCACTGCCAGGATACTGGTATACATGTACGATCACTGCCAGGATACTGGTATACATGTACGATCACTGCCAGGATACTGGTATACATGTACGATCACTGCCAGGATACTGGTATACATGTACGATCACTGCCAGGACACGGGTCTACATGTACGATCACTGCCAGGATACGGGTATACATGAATGATCACTGCCAGGATACAGGTATACATGTACGATCACTGCCAGGACACGGGTCTACATGTACGATCACTGCCAGGATACTGGTATACATGTACGATCACTGCCAGGATAAAGGTATACATGTACGATCACTGCCAGGATACAGGTATACATGTACGATCACTGCCAGGATACAGGTATACATGTACGATCACTGCCAGGACACGGGTCAACATGTACGATCAATGCCAGGATACGGGTATATATGTACGATCACTGCCAGGGTACAGGTATACATGTACGATCACTGCCAGGACACGGGTCTACATGTACGATCACTGCCAGGATACTGGTATACATGTACGATCACTGCCCGGACACGGGTCTACATGTACGATCACTGCCAGTACACGGGTCTACATGTACGATCACTGCCAGGATACAGGTATACATGTACGATCACTTCCAGGATACAGGTATACATGTACGATCACTGCCAGGACACGGGTCTACATGTACGATCACTGCCAGGATACTGGTATACATGTACGATCACTGCCAGGACACGGGTCTACATGTACGATCACTGCCAGGATACAGGTATACATGTACGATCACTGCCAGGACACGGGTCTACATGTACGATCACTGCCAGGATACGGGTATACATGTACGATCACTGCCAGGATACAGGTATACATGTACGATCACTGCCAGGACACGGGTCAACATGTACGATCAATGCCAGGATACAGGTATACATGAACGATCACTGCAAGGACACGGGTCTACATGTACGATCACTGCCAGGATACAGGTATACATGTACGATCACTGCCAGGATACTGGTATACATGTACGATCACTGCCAGGATACAGGTATACATGTACGATCACTGCCAGGATACGGGTATACATGTACGATCACTGCCAGGATACTGGTATACATGTACGATCACTGCCAGGACACGGGTCAACATGTACGATCAATGCCAGGATACAGGTATACATGTACGATCACTGCCAGGATACAGGTATACATGTACGATCACTGCCAGGATACAGGTATACATGTACGATCACTGCCAGGATACAGGTATACATGTACCATCACTGCCAGGATACAGGTATACATGTACGATCACTGCCAGGATACTGGTATACATGTATGATCACTGCCAGGATACAGGTATACATGTACGATCACTGCCAGGATACAGGTATACATGTACGATCACTGCCAGGATACAGGTATACATGTACGATCACTGCCAGGATACGGGTATACATGTACGATCACTGCCAGGATACTGGTATACATGTACGACCACTGCCAGGACACGGGTCTACATGTACGATCACTGCCAGGATACAGGTATAGATGTACGTTCACTGCCAGGATACGGGTATACATGTACGATCACTGTGAGGACACTGGTATACATGTACGATCACTGCCAGGACACGGGTCTACATGTACGATCACTGCCAGGATACTGGTATACATGTACGATCACTGCCAGGATACAGGTATACATGTACGATCACTGCCAGGATACTGGTATACATGTACGATCACTGCCAGGATACTGGTATACATGTACGATCACTGCCAGGATACTGGTATACATGTACGATCACTGCCAGGATACTGGTATACATGTACGATCACTGCCAGGACACGGGTCTACATGTACGATCACTGCCAGGATACGGGTATACATGAATGATCACTGCCAGGATACAGGTATACATGTACGATCACTGCCAGGACACGGGTCTACATGTACGATCACTGCCAGGATACTGGTATACATGTACGATCACTGCCAGGATACAGGTATACATGTACGATCACTGCCAGGATACAGGTATACATGTACGATCACTGCCAGGATACAGGTATACATGTACGATCACTGCCAGGACACGGGTCAACATGTATGATCAATGCCAGGATACGGGTATATATGTACGTTCACTGCCAGGGTACAGGTATACATGTACGATCACTGCCAGGACACGGGTCTACATGTACGATCACTGCCAGGATACTGGTATACATGTACGATCACTGCCCGGACACGGGTCTACATGTACGATCACTCCCAGTACACGGGTCTACATGTACGATCACTGCCAGGATACAGGTATACATGTACGATCACTTCCAGGATACAGGTATACATGTACGATCACTGCCAGGACACGGGTCTACATGTACGATCACTGCCAGGATACTGGTATACATGTACGATCACTGCCAGGACACGGGTCTACATGTACGATCACTGCCAGGATACAGGTATACATGTACGATCACTGCCAGGACACGGGTCTACATGTACGATCACTGCCAGGATACAGGTATACATGTACGATCACTGCCAGGATACAGGTATACATGTACGATCACTGCCAGGACACGGGTCAACATGTACGATCAATGCCAGGATACAGGTATACATGTACGATCACTGCAAGGACACGGGTCTACATGTACGATCACTGCCAGGATACAGGTATACATGTACGATCACTGCCAGGATACTGGTATACATGTACGATCACTGCCAGGATACAGGTATACATGTACGATCACTGCCAGGATACGGGTATACATGTACGATCACTGCCAGGATACTGGTATACATGTACGATCACTGCCAGGACACGGGTCAACATGTACGATCAATGCCAGGATACAGGTATACATGTACGATCACTGCCAGGATACAGGTATACATGTACGATCACTGCCAGGATACAGGTATACATGTACGATCACTGCCAGGATACAGGTATACATGTACCATCACTGCCAGGATACAGGTATACATGTACGATCACTGCCAGGATACTGGTATACATGTATGATCACTGCCAGGATACTGGTATACATGTATGATCACTGCCAGGATACTGGTATACATGTACGATCACTGCCAGGATACAGGTATACATGTACGATCACTGCCAGGATACTGGTATACATGTATGATCACTGCCAGGATACTGGTATACATGTATGATCACTGCCAGGATACTGGTATACATGTACGATCACTGCCAGGATACAGGTATACATGTACGATCACTGCCAGGATACAAGTATACATGTACGGTCACTGCCAGGATACGGGTATACATGTACGATCACTGCCAGGATACGGGTATACATGTACGATCACTGCCAGGATACAGGTATACATGTACGATCACTGCCAGGATACAGGTATACATGTACGATCACTGCCAGGATACAGGTATACATGTACGATCAATGCCAGGATCCGGGTATACATGTACGATCACTGCCAGGATACAGGTATACATGTACGATCACTGCCAGGACACGGGTCTACATGTACGATCACTGCCAGGATACAGGTATACATGTACGATCACTGCCAGGACACAGGTATACATGTATGATCACTGCCAGTATACTGGTATACATGTACGATCACTGCCAGGATACAGGTATACATGTACGATCACTGCCAGGATACATGTATACATGTACGATCACTGTCAGGATACAGGTATACATGTACGATCACTGCCAGGATACTGGTATACATGTACGATCACTGCCAGGATACAGGTATACATGTATGATCACTGCCAGGATACAGGTATACATTACGATCACTGCCAGGATACTGGTATACATGTACGATCAATGCCAGGATACTGGTATACATGTACGATCACTGCCAGGATACGGGTATACATGTACGATCACTGCCAGGATACTGGTATACATGTACGATCACTGACAGGACACGGGTCTACATGTACGATCACTGCCAGGATACAGGTATACATGTACGATCACTGCCAGGACACGAGTCTACATGTACGATCACTGCCAGGATACAGGTATACATGTACGATCACTGCCAGGATACAGGTATACATGTACGATCACTGCCAGGATACGAGTATACATGTATGATCACTGCCAGGATACGGGTATACATGTATGATCACTGCCAGGATACAGGTATACATGTACGATCACTGCCAGGACACGGGTCTACATGTACGATCACTGCCAGGATACAGGTATACATGTACGATCACTGCCAGGATACAGGTATACATGTACGATCACTGCCAGGATACAGGTATACATGTACGATCACTGCCAGGATACGGGTATACATGTATGATCACTGCCAGGATACAGGTATACATGTACGATCACTGCCCGGACACGGGTCTACATGTACGATCACTGCCAGTACACGGGTCTACATGTACGATCACTGCCAGGATACAGGTATACATGTACGATCACTTCCAGGATACAGGTATACATGTACGATCACTGCCAGGATACAGGTATACACGTACGATCACTGCCAGGATACTGGTATACATGTACGATCGCTGCCAGGACACGGGTGTACATGTACGATCACTGCCAGGATACTGGTATACATGTACGATCACTGCCAGGATACTGGTATACATGTACGATCACTGCCACGATACGGGTATACATGTACGATCACTGCCAGGATACAGGTATACATGTATGATCACTGCCAGGACACGGGTCAACATGTACGATCAATGCCAGGATCCGGGTATACATGTACGATCACTGCCAGGATACAGGTATACATGTACGATCACTGCCAGTACACGGGTCAACATGTACGATCAATGCCAGGATCCGGGTATACATGTACGATCAATGCCAGGATACTGGTATACATGTACGATCACTGCCAGGATACGGGTATACATGTACGATCACTGCCAGGATACTGGTATACATGTACGATCACTGCCAGGATACGGGTATACATGTACGATCACTGCCAGGATACAGGTATACATGTACGATCACTGCCAGGATACAGGTATACATGTACGATCACTGCCAGGACACGGGTCTACATGTACGATCACTGCCAGGATACAGGTATACATGTACGATCACTGCCAGGATACAGGTATACATGTACGATCACTGCCATGATACAGGTATACATGTACGATCACTGCCAGGATACAGGTATACATGTACGATCACTGCCAGGATACGGGTATACATGTATGATCACTGCCAGGATACAGGTATACATGTACGATCACTGCCAGGATACAGGTATACATGTACAATCACTGCCAGGACACGGGTCTACATGTACGATCACTGCCAGGATACAGGTATACATGTACGATCACTGCCAGGATACAGGTATACAAGTACGATCACTGCCAGGATACGGTTATACATGTATATTCACTGCCAGGATACAGGTATACATGTACGATCACTGCCAGGACACGGGTCAACATGTACGATCAATGCCAGGATCCGGGTATACATGTACGATCACTGCCAGGATACAGGTATACATGTACGATCACTGCCCGGACACGGGTCTACATGTACGATCACTGCCAGTACACGGGTCTACATGTACGATCACTGCCAGGATACAGGTATACATGTACGATCACTTCCAGGATACAGGTATACTTGTACGATCACTGCCAGGATACAGGTATACACGTACGATCACTGCCAGGATACTGGTATACATGTACGATCGCTGCCAGGACACGGGTGTACATGTACGATCACTGCCAGGATACTGGTATACATGTACGATCACTGCCAGGATACGGGTATACATGTACGATCACTGCCAGGACACGGGTCTACATGTACGATCACTGCCAGGATACAGGTATACATGTACGATCACTGCCAGGACACGGGTCTACATGTACGATCACTGTCAGGATACTGGTATACATGTACGATCACTGCCAGGATACTGGTATACATGTACGATCACTGCCAGGATACTGGTATACATGTACGATCACTGCCAGGATACGGGTATACATGTACGATCACTGCCAGGATACTGGTATGCATGTACGATCACTGCCAAGACACGGGTTTACATGTACGATCACTGCCAGGATACTGGTATACATGAACGATCACTGCCAGGATACTGGTATGCATGTACGATCACTGCCAGGACACGGGTCTACATGTACGATCACTGCCAGGATACGAGTATACATGTATGATCACTGCCAGGATACAGGTATACATGTACGATCACTGCCAGGATACAGGTATACATGTACGATCACTGCTAGGACACGGGTCTACATGTACGATCACTGCCAGGATGCTGGTATACATGTACGATCACTGCCAGGATACGGGTCTACATGTACGATCACTGCCAGGATACAGGTATACATGTACGATCACTGCCAGGATACAGGTATACATGTACGATCACTGCCAGGATACAGGTATACATGTACGATCACTGCCAGGATACTGGTATACATGTACGATCACTGCCAGGATACTGGTATACATGTACGATCACTGCCAGGATACAGGTATAAATGTACGATCACTGCCAGGATACGGGTATACATGTACGATCACTGC
The DNA here is from genome assembly GCA_944474755.1 of Limnoperna fortunei. Lineage (NCBI taxonomy): Eukaryota > Metazoa > Mollusca > Bivalvia > Mytilida > Modiolidae > Limnoperna > Limnoperna fortunei. Next base: position 76,983,785 of record OX104120.1, on the reverse strand, counting down.
CAGGACACGGGTCTACATGTACGATCACTGCCAGGATACAGGTATACATGTACGATCACTGCCAGGATACAGGTATACATGTACGATCACTGCCAGGATACAGGTATACATGTACGATCACTGCCAGGATACTGGTATACATGTACGATCACTGCCAGGATACTGGTATACATGTACGATCACTGCCAGGATACAGGTATAAATGTACGATCACTGCCAGGATACGGGTATACATGTACGATCACTGCCAGGACACGGGTCTACATGTACGATCACTGCCAGGATACAGGAATACATGTACGATCACTGCCAGGATACGGGTATACATGTACGATCACTGCCAGGATACAGGTATACATGTACGATCACTGCCAGGACACTGGTATACATGTACGATCACTGCCAGGATACAGGTATACATGTACGATCATTGCCAGAATACGGGTATACATGTACGATCACTGCAAGGAGAAAGGTATACATGAACGATTACTGCAAGGATACGGGTATACATGTACGACCACTGCCAGCAGAAAGGTATACATGTAGATAACTGCCAGGAGAAAGGTATACATGTATGATCACAGCCAGGATACGGGTATGTGACAGAATATAAGTTCCATCATAATACTTGTTCTAGAGATCTTTTATTATATAACAAAAGTTCCAGTTGGAACATTCATTATGTAATATTTTATAAGGAAAATTCCACCCGAAAGAAATGGATCTATTATTATATAAGTAATGTTCCGTGAACTTTTATTATATTGTAAAATGTTCCAGGCGGAACAATTATTATCCGGAATAAATATATGTTCACAGTATACATGTACGATCACTGCCAGGATACAGATATACATGTACGATCACTGCTAGGATACGGGTATACATGTCCGATCACTGCCAGGATACAGATATACATGAACGATTACTGCAAGGATACAGGTATACATGTCCGATCACCGAAAGGATACAGGTATATAAGTACGATCACTGCCAGGATTCGGGTATACATCTCCGATTACTGCAAGGATACGGGTATACATGTATGATCACTGTCAGGATACGGGTATTCATGTCCGATCACTGCCAGGATACGGTCTACATTTACGATCACTGCAAAGATACGGGTAAACATCTCCGGTAACTGCAAGGACACGGGGATACATGTATGATCACTGCAAGGATACGGGTATACATGTATGATCACTGCTAGGATACCGGCTTACATGTACGATCACTGCAAGGATACGGATATACATGTTTGATCACTGCCAGGATACGGGTATACATGTACGATCACTGCCAGGATACTGGTATACATGTACGATCACTGCCAGGATACAGGTATACATGTACGATTACTGCCAGGATACAGGTATACATGTAAGATCACTGCAAGGATACAAGTATATGTCACGTACGATCACTGCCAGTATACGGGTATACATGTCTGATTACTGCAAAGATACGGGTATACATGTCTGATCACTGCCAGGATACGGGTATACATGTACGATCTTTGTCCGGATACAGGTATACATGTAAGATCACTGCAAGGATACAAGTATATGTCACGTACGATCACTGCCAGTATACGGGTATACATGTCTGATTACTGCAAAGATACGGGTATACATGTCTGATCACTGCCAGGATACGGGTATACATGTACGATCTTTGTCCGGATACATGTATACATGTAGGATCACTGAAAGGATACAGGTATACATGTCCGATCACTGTGTCCGATCACTGCCAGGAAACGGGTATACATGTCCAATCACTGCCAGGATACGGGTATAGATGTACGATCACTGCCATGATACGAGTCTACATGTCCAATCACTGCAAGGATACGGGTATACATTAACGATCATTCCAGGAAACGGATATACATGTATGGTCACTGCCAAGATACGGATATACAAGTACTATAACTGCCAGGAAATCATCCTCACAAGTCAGGGTTTCTGTGTCCACACGAACCCATGACAAACTTAGCTAGGAAATTCCCGGGCTAGAAGATTTTCGTATGACGTCAATCCTTTAAAATATCAACTAATGAAATTGCTTGAAAGAAGCAAGTGTTTGGCAGTAGTCATTCTTACTCATTCTGGAGTGTGAAGAAAACGTAACGCAACTAAATAATAACGCGGTAATAACAAACTATTAACACTACTGTACAAAATACACTGATTTTCACATGGTCTACGCAACACATCCGTTTGGTTTATTTACAATCGACATCGGGATATCCCCTTACCAAGTCGTGAATGAAAGCGAGCTTTTGATTGGCTACATTAAGGTCGATGTAGCCAATCAAAATAGTGACTTCTAGCCCGGGAATTTCCTAGCTAAGTTTGTCAGGGGTTCGTGTGGACACAGAAATTCTGACTTGTGAGGATGCCAGGAAATGGACATGCATAAACGATCACTGTCAGGATACGGTTAAACATGTCCGTTCTCTTCCAGGATACGGAAGTACATATCAGTACGATCAGCCTCTATAATACATGTATACATGTACGATCACTGCCATGATACGGAAATGCATGTACGATTACTGTCAGGATACCAGCATACATATACGATCACTGCCAGGATACCGGTATACATGTACGATCACTGCCAAGATACGGGTATGCGTGTACGATCACTGCCAGGATACGGGTATACATGTACGATCACTGCCAGGAAATGGACATGCATGAACCATCACTGCCAGGATACGGGAATACATACACGGTCACTGCCAGGATACGGATGAGATTTACATGTACGATCACTGTCAGGATACAGGAATACATGTACGCTCGCTGCCAGGCTGAGAGATGATTATCATATAAACTAATGCAGGTGTACATGTACGATCATTGCAAGGATAAGGGCATACATGTACGATCACTTCCAGGATATATGTATACCTGTACGATCACTGCCAGGATACGGGAAAACAAGTACTATAACTGGTCTAAAAGTATGATCACTGCCAACATGAACGATCACTGCCAGGATACAGGTATACATGAACGATCACTGCCAGGCTACGGGTCTACATGTACGATTATTGCAAGGATAAGGGCATTAAGGATAAAGGATACAGGTATACATGTTCGATCACTGCCATGATACAGGTATACATATACGATCACTGCCAGGATACGGGTATACATAAGGGAATACATACGGGTCTACATGTACGATCATTGCCGGGATACGGGTATACAATTATTATAACTGCCAGGAAATGGGTATGCATGAACGACCACTGGCAGGATACGGGTATACAAGTAAGATCACTGCCAGGAAACGAGTATACAAGTAAGATCACTTCCAGGATACAGATTAAGAGTACTATAACTTCCAGCAAATGGGTATGCATGAACGACCACTGCCAGGATACTGGTGTACATATACGATCACTACTGCCAGGCTGAGAAATTATTATTATTATACAAACCAATGCCAACAAAGATTTATTTCTTGTCCATGCTCCTATGCATCCTGCCAAGGATATCAGCAGGACTACACCTCCAGCTGCAATTAGAACGTATGCTGCAATCGGAACTATAGAGTGTCCTAACAAAGCGTCAAACTGCATCATGTCTATTCGGATCCATATTCCTATACCAATGATACCAAGTCCACACAGCTGAAAACATTACCACGTACAGTGTACATGTACATATATAAGTCATAGGACGTGCATACGAAAATAATCTAAAACGTTCATATTTCTGGTTCTTAAAAGTATTGCAGGGGTGAGTGCAATAAATGCTAATTTAAAACAACAACAAAAAAAGTAAACATTACATTAGGCTTATGTTGTGACCATTGTCATTGACGTTTTAATGAGTAGCAAAATTATTTATTGATGTAAATAATTTATTGATATAATGAAGTTGACACAATTGAGTTATTAAAACAGAGAAAACACAGATTGACGCCACGTAATGGTAATATCTTACATCAGCTAATTAGGTCATTTAACTATTTCAGCAACGGTGGCCATCTTAATCACAATTTTGTACGAACATCACAACGAACTTTAATACATAGATTGCTTGAAACAGCTAAGTAGTTGGGGAGAAATAGAATTTTTTGTAACAAAAAGGTCTTTTTTTAAAAAAACAAGTGTTGTAAAATGTGTGTTAAACTATTCTATACTTCCTCTTAAGACTAAATTAACAAAATGAAGCAAAATCAGCCATTATTGTTTTGGGGGATGTGAATATAGGATAAAATTTTGATTTATGCGATCTAGTACTAGAATTTACTGGGTTTGGAATCGGCCGTTTAAAAAAAATATGTTACTTTTACTGGGAATTGACTCTGCCGTTTATAAAATGTATTACTTTTACTGGGTTTGGAATAGGGCTAAAAAGAATTGATTACTTTTACTGGGTTTGGAATCGACCTATACAGAATTTTTTACTTTAACTGGGTTTTGAATCGACCATTTAAAAAATATGTTACTTTTACTGGCTTTTGAGTCGGCCGTTTCAAAAATTTATTACTTTTACTGGCTTTTGGAAGAGGGCTATAAAGAATTTATTACTTTTACAAGGTTTGGAATCGGCCGTTTAAAAATATGTTACTTTTACTGGGTTTGGACGCTGCTCTTTTAAAAAATTATTGCTTTTGGGGGTTTGCATTCGATCGTTAAAGAATTTATTACTTTTACTGGGTTTGAAATCGGCCGTTAAAAAAATATGTTACTTTTACTGGGTTTGGATTCGGTCGTTAAACAAATTTATTACTTGTACTGGGTTTGAAATCGGCCGTTTAAAAAATATGTTACTTTTACTGGGTTTGCACTCGGCTCTTTAAAAAAAATTATTGCTTTTACTGGGTTTGAAATCGGCGTTTAAAGAATTAATTTTTTTTTTAATTCAGTTCCATCTTTTAAATCTAGCTGTTCGTTTATTTTTCAAATCTTAATGTGTTGTTTTTCTAAAATCTATGTGAGCAATTTTTAACCAATTCTCCATAAGGATCAAAGGATTTCCATATAGGATGAGACATGACATGTCTCGGATTTAGCTGATTTTCATTTTATAAGTTGAAATTGACCATTGGATCACAAAATAATGATTGTTTGTTATGATTTGACTACGGTTGCCATGGTAGCCGTATCGGCCATTTTGGGCCGATTAAAATACAGTGAAAAGGGCAATATTCAAATCCCAATTTTTCAGGGGAAAATCAATTCATATTCAATAGAATTTTTTTATTTGCTTAATTCAATATATCATTGACAATATTCAAAGCAGTTACAACACCTTTAATATATGTGTGATCAGACTGAGACACATGTCAAGAAATAATGCATTATAATTTTTGGTAAAAAAATTTAAAATTTTTGCCACTTTTCTTACTCCATTTTGAGAAAATGCACCAATCACAAATACTCATCTTGAATATAATTACATAGAGTGATGATTAATATTCAAAAATTTTTAAAAATCTCAATGGGGTAAGAAAAAATGTCTTTAGAAAACACTGTTAAAGTTGGTTACCATGGTAATAAAACAAAAACGGCACTTTTTCGATATTTAAATATATGTATGACCATACTTCTAATATGAGCCAAGATAACAATTGTTGTCATTATATGTACCTAAAAGGATCGTTTCAACATGTCATGTCCCAGTTATTTTGGTGCTTAGGGATAATTGGTCTTAACACATAGCTGCGTTTTTATAAGGTTTTTTATGTTAAGAAATATAGGTATGTTAACGACGTTTTTAAATTTATTTAAAAACAACGTCGTTAACATACTTTTGAGGAGAACTAGAAGAACTTAACACGTATTTTGTCAAAACAAGTCTGCATGTAATGCATGAACTATACCATTCAACGTTTTCACCCCAAATATTTTAGAAAGCGAAAACAAAAACGCAACAACGTAAAAAAACGCTAGTAAACCGCAATTTCTGCTTTCGAGTTTTTTGAAACATGAAAGATGAAAACGTGAATTTGGGCGTAAGGGCGATGTAATGAGCCTCGTAAAAGAGATGTAATGATCTACTTTAAAATATAGCATAGATATAGTGTTTGCCATTAAATACAAGGATATAAATTCAGTTGCACAGAATACGAGGTAGCCCCGTTAAGTCGGAGTCATTCTGACAAAATAAAACCTAATTCACTAAACATTCTGGCATAAGCATATGTGTTTTTTATAAAAAGTAGAAAAGACTAATTTTTCTATTTATTTTAGTTGCTTGATTTTTTAATCATAAGCAACGACTTTTTATTTTTTCTTTGTTTAAACTAGAGATGCCAATATACCATTGACGGCCCTGAAGTAAAGTTCAATTTCCGAAAGCACATGCAAGACTAAGTAGTCTGTTCTCAACTATTGTTGTCGATCGAAGGTAGGTTTTGAAATGCAAATTTATTAAAATTTCATGCAGTGTTTAGAAGCAAGCTCAGGAAAAGTTCCGGTTCGACCCAAAGCGTTGTCAGGATTTGCTGTGAAAAAATAACTATGTTTTTTAAACAAATTGCAAAAAAATATTTGTAAGCACGTGCTTACGGTATTATAATGTAGCTACATCATTGCCTTTTGCTATGTTATTTTGCCTATAAGGTCTTTTTATAATAGCAGTTGTCATTTTGGTTAAACGGCGTAGATCAGATTGAACTATATGCGCTGTTTGGACATCATAAGTCCACTGATTCTTAGTCTATTTAGCGCCGACCCCCCCCCCCCCCAAAAAAAAAACAAACAAAAAAAAAAAACAAAAAAAAAACAAAACAAAAAAAAAAACAAAACAACCCCCCCCCCCCCCAGAACTCTCAAGGTAGATGTGCTATAATTAACTTACAGAAATGTTTTGTTTGATAAAAAATACAAGATGTACTTACAAGAAAGATGAAGTTAAACACAAGAAGTGAAATTCTCATGCAGTTATACATTTTCTCTTCCAAGTCTGCCTCTGTTGTACAGAAAGAAAATGCACACACTTCATTACGTGTACATGTATATATTTTATTCTTAAGTCTATAATTAGCAACAACCATCTTTGGTTTCAGTAAAGTGAAGGATTCTGGCGTAATATTAACTCTATTTGTTAAACCGTTTCACAGATGACTCATAATATTGTCACATCATGTTGGCCGTATTTGACTTCATTTGGCACCGTAGGCCCTATTACAAACTAGTAAATAAGTAAATATACGATTGGTGTAAAATATAAGTTAATCACGCTTATGCTTCTAAGGAAGTACTATATGTCATTTATGCCGGCCATGGCAGCCATCTTCAGCTACTTTATCTACACTTAACATGATATAGAATGGCCATCGTGATGTATGATGCTTTTTCGTGGTAAATTATTTCTTTTCAGTTAAAATATCGTAGCATTTGATTGGTAAAGTCTTAACCCCAAATACACCCTGAGCAACTGGTAATAGAAATTCTAATTACCGATAAAATTACGTCGATATTATTTTTTTTGTAATTTCCGAAGAAATATTGTATAAGCATAAAATTAAGAAAAAAAAATCGAAGAATGTGTCCATGGAACGCAGATGCCCCTGCTAAATGAAGTCCCAAACAGGAAGTAGTTGTCCGACAGTTCTGAAAGTCGCTTAGGACGTACAACTTGTGATACTGAACCACCCTGCCAAATTTCAAATTGTTTTCATGTACGGTTTCTGAGAAAAGCTGGACGGAAATTCGTACGGTCGTACATACGTACGTACGGGCGGACGGACAGACGGATGGACGGACATGAGTAAAACTTAATGCCCTCGACATGTCGCCGCGGGGGCATAAAAATGTTCAAGGTATCCACGGGGTGCTTATATGGTAGGTCGAGTAGGTAACGCCGGGTATGTCTGTTATCTTTAGAATTTTAAGTGGCTCTGTAACATTTATTGGGTGCCTCGGGAGCCGGGTGTTTACAGTAGTCTACTATTGATCACGTGGTCTATCAACACTAATTTTGCGGGTTCGAGCCGCACTAAGGGCATGGTTCGCTCGACTCTAAACAAAATTGACAATGATTTCCAGTTTTCATATCGAAGGTCGGGGATTTTTCCGGCTTCCTGTCCCAATAAAAACTAGACATCATGACATAGCTCAAAAATTGCTGAAAGTGGCGTTGAACACAATTTCAAACAAACAAACAAAAAAGTAACAGTTATGTAACGAAAAACTCGTCTTAATTGTTGAATTTTAAATACATTAATACAGTCAGACACAAAGTCACACACCATTAATATTAAAAACAACAGTAACACCAACTTATTGCTGGTGTGAGCAATTTATTTAAAAAAGAATATTCTCCTTTAATGCTAAACCTTAATTAAGAAAGGCAGAACGTTATTGAGGCCTACCGTATACTATTGGGTTTTAATTTTTTTTTATAATTAATAATAAGAAATAAGTTCATTTACACTACAGTATATTTAAAAAAACCATTCTTGGTTCACATGAAGTAATTCAAAGTATTTAAAGATGAAAATTTCCATATAAATCATATTACTGCAACGAATTTGAGAAAATCACATGTAAAAATACATACTAGCAAAATATTGCAGACGACGTCATAAACAACCGGAAGTTTTAAAGCCATATGAAGAAAAAGAAACATATATGGCTTGCTTTCCATTATCCGGTACGTACCGTCCGGATCGGTTCGGGATAATAGAACGTTCAAGGCAGACGATTTGTTTCAAAATGGCTGCGCTTAAAAATACATTGATATACCATAAATATAACCATACGTGTCTTAAAATTTCACTCTTTCACTCCTTTGATAGATTTTCACAATGTCAAAGGTTGTTCCTTTTTTTATTTTCGTCTTAAGCTTAAAATTCACTTACACATTACATTTTCCGTGTCTGTGTCCGCCATCTTGGAACAAAGTTGGAACCAAAAAACTGACGAATCAGACGTTCCGATAGGTACGTCGCGTTCCATTTCAGTTTTGGGAGGTACAACTGGTACGTACCGGATAATGGAAAGCACCCATGGTTTTAGTCTGCTACGAATTCGAGTAGTACAAATTTTTTTTTATTATTGAAACAATTATTCGAAAAGAACAATTGTTAAGCTTTCAAGAGGGACACGAACACACTGTTTCGCAATAAGTAGGTTTTGTGATAATGTTAGGGTATGCTGCATTCATGTTTAATGGCCTGTCCAGAATAGCAAGTCAATCGATAAAAAGCTCACTAGAGCTTATGTTATTGTAAATGTTTTGCATAATCGACTATAAATAAAGCTTATTTGAATCCTTCGTCAACAAAGAAGCTATTTAGGTAGTAGTTTATGTAAGATGGCGCCACATAACAAGGTAAGGGAATGATGGTAGGGTTGCGTTAAAATATCTATTACAGATACAGATTACAGATTTTCATCACATACGCTAGCTAAGAAAAAGAATCGAAGATACAGAGGGGCTATGTCAAGGACAGACAAAACCATGCAGGGGCGGATCCAGAAAATTTGGTTGGGGGGTTGGGGGGGAGAAATTTCCCAAAGGCAGGGTCTGGGGACCGCTCAATGAATTAATTGTTTATTTAAAAACAAAAAAGATAAACTAAAAACTATTGTTAGGACACAATAATTATAATAGTTATTAATTATCTGCTTCTTTTTAACACACTCTCGCTGGCTCTTTCTTTTCTCTCTCTTTCTTTTCTCCTTTTTTCGCACACTCACTCTTTCTTTTCTCCTTTTTAAGGGTGGCCGAACGTCCCCTCCGCCCCCCTCTGGATCCCGCCACTGCCATGGTTGAACAAAAGAGGAGCCAACAATAGGTGCTCTAGAATGGGAAGCAACTCCTGCTCCGCGCGTGGCACCCGTCGTGTCAGACAGGTATATAAATCCGGTAAATAGTCATATTCCAGTAAGTTGGAGAGGAGAAGTGGTTACTACAAACTGGACAAATCAATGATCATTTGTTACACGGATTATCGAGGGTCATATTCCGTAACAGTCATCCAAGTCATGACGACGAGCGTACTGAAATTTTCTAAGTGATGATTTAATCTTGCCACCATGAACCAATCAATGTTTGTTTTAACAATAGGATATAAGTCTGTATTGAAATGTAATATATGAATATTGCTCCGATTTTGAAGTATTTTAAGTTGAAGCTTTTGAACCCCCTCCCCTTCTGCAAACGTCCTTTTGGAATCCCTTTAGTGAAACACATTTATATTTTTCGCGGGGCCGGGGATAGTGGAGAGTGTCCTGTCACGATTCACGAAAAATAAAAAAAGAAATACAATAAAAATATTTTCTTAGTTTAAATTAAATGTTTTTAATAAGTTTAATTACAAAACCTTTCGATTCTTAATTGAAACGTAGCAAACAAAGTCGCATAAGAAAAGGCACTTGGACCAAACAAAATCCTTTTCAGACCTATTATATTCCTTTTACTTGTTTGTGACTTGTTTTCCAGCTTTTGTTGATAAAATAAGTTGCGACTTATTTTTTCGTCTTTTTCACCTAAAGAAGTCATGACCTCTTAGCCGTTTTGCGACGACGTTTGGTTTGATGGTAGCGTTTTGTACATTATCTTACGTTTAGACATAAAATAGTATTAAAATAGATTTTGAGATATTTAAGATCTTTTATTCCCGAGCTATGCCCCTCAATTTAGTGCAATACTATTTGTTTTATTGGTTCGCGAGCATTAACTCGGGTGTTATACATTAGGTTGAAATTTGAACCTAGCTTGAGATGGGTAAAATACTGTTCAAGTTTGAATTCGAGATACACGAAAGTGGCAATAGCTCACAATGACGCCACGTTATAGCAATAGCTGACGTCAATTGATAGCATTGGCTCATGTGCATACCATGTTATGACAATTGCTCCTGTAGATGCCAAGTGATGAGAATAACTCATGCGGACACCTAGTGATGACAATAGCTCATGTGGGTGCCAAGTGATGACAATAACTCATGCGGACACCTAATGATGACAATAGCTCATGCGGACACCTGATGACAATAGCCCATGTGGGTGCCAAGTGATGACAATAACTCATGCGGACACCTAATGATGACAATAGCTCATGCGGATACCTAGTGATGACAATAGCTCATGTGGGTGCCAAGTGATGACAATAACTCATGCGGACACCTAGTTATGACAATAGCTCATGTAGGTGCCAAGTGATGACAATAACTCATGCGGACACCTAATGATTGCAATAGCTCATGTGAACGCCAAGTGATGACAATAACTCATGCGGACACCTAATGATTGCAATAGCTCATGTGGAGGCCAAGTGATGACATTCTGTGTGGAAGCCAAGTGATGACAATAATTCATGCGGACCCCTAGTGATGACAATAGCTCATGTGGATGCCAAGTGATGACATTATATGTGGAGGCCAAGTGATGACAATAACTCATTCGGACACCTAGTGATGACAATAGCTCATGTGGGTGCCAAGTGATGACAATAACTCATGTGGACGCCAAGTGATGACATTATATGTGGATGCCAATTGATGACAATAACTCATGCGGACGCCTAGTTATGACAATAGCTCATGGGGACGCCAAGTGATGACAATAGCTCATGTGGACGCCAAGTGATGACATTATATGTGGATGCCAAGTGATGGCAATAACTCATGCGGACACCTAGTGATGACAATAGCTCATGTGGGTGCCAAGTGATGACAATTACTAATGCGGACACCTAATAATTGCAATAGCTCATGTGAACGCCAAGTGATGACATTCTGTGTGGACGCCAAGTGATGACAATAACTCATGCGGACACCTAGTGATGGCAACAGCTCATGTGGACACCTAGAGATAGCTTTACCTAATGTGGACACCTAGTGATAGCAATACCTCATGTGGACACATTGTGATAGCAATACATCATGTGGAAACCAAGTTATGGCAATAGCTGATGCGGACACCTAGTGATAGCAATACCTCATGTGGACACCTAGTGATACCAATACCTCATGCAGACACCTAGTGATACCAATACCTCATGCAGACACCTAGTAATACCAATACCTCATGCAGACACCTAGTGATGGCAACAGCTCATGCATACTCCTAGTGATAGCAATACCTCATGTGGAAACCAAGTTATGGCAATAGCTGCTGCGGACACCTAGTGATAGCAATACTTCATGCGGACACCTAGTGATAGCAATACCTCATGCAGACACCTAGTGATAGCAATACCTCATGTGGAAACCAAGTTATGGCAATACCTCCTGTGGAAACCAAGTTATAGCAATACCTTATGCGGACACAAAGTGATACCAATACCTCATGCAGACACCTAGTGATGGCAACAGCTCATGCATACACCTAGTGATTTGTTTCTTTGTTTGAATGGTGTTTTAACGCCACTTTCAGCAATTTTTCAGCTATTTCATGGCGTCCAGTTTTTATTTGGGGGGAAGCCGGAGTACCCGGAGAGAACCCCCGACCTGCGGTAGGAAAACTGGCAATCCTTGTCAATTAAGATTGGGGTCGAGTACACCCTGCCTGCAGTGAGAATCGAACCCGCAATCTCCGTGTTGACAGACCACGTGATCAATAGTAGACGAACTACTTTAACCACTCGGCCCCTACACCTAGTGATAGCAATACCTCATGCAGACACCTAGTGATGGCAACAGTTCATGCATACACCGTGATAGCAATACCTCATGTGGAAACCAAGTTATGGCAATACCTCATGCGGACACCTAGTGATAGCAGTACCTCATGTGAACACCTAGTGATGGCAATAGCACAGGCAAAGACATAGTGATGGTAACAGCTCATGCGTATACCTTGTGATAGCATCAGCTCATATGCACACCTAGTGATAGCAATACCTCATGCAGACACCTAATGATGGCAATAGCTTTTGTGCACACCTAGTGATAGCCACAGCTCATGCATATACCTAGTGATAGCAACAGCTCATGCGGACACCTAGTGATGGCAACAGCTCATGAGTACACCTAGTGATGGCAATAGCTCATGTGGAAACCAAGTGATAGCAACAGCTCATGTGGACACCTAGTGATGGCAATAGCTCATGCGGACACCTAGTGATAGCAATAGCTCATGAGTACACCTAGTGATGGCAATAGCTCATGAGTACACCTAGTGATGGCAATAGCTCATGAGTACACCTAGTGATGGCAATACCTCATGCAGACACCTAGTGATGGCAACAGCTCATGCGGACACCTAGTGATGGCAATAGCTCATGCGGACACCTAGTGATGGCAATAGCTCATGCGGACACCTAATGATGGCAATAGCTTATGTGGACACCTAGTGATAGCAATACCTCATGTGTACACCTAGTGATGGCAACAGCTCATGAGTATACCTATTTATGACAATAGCTCATGCATACACCTAGTGATGGCAACAGCTCATGAGTACACCTAGTGATGGCAATTGCTCATGTGAGCCTTTCTTCCAGGTCATGTAACAATAAGCCTTATTAGGACATTCAACAAGTACAGAAAACACATTACATATTTTAAATTATTTTTCTACGTAAGACTAGCTGGACGGGTTTTGCTGGGACCACGCTGGGACAGTTCCCAGTGCTCAACCCACAGAGCAGCCCAGCGCGTCCCCAGGTGGCAGATAGGGGAGACCCTTTCGTTGGGGGGGGGGGGGGGTTGTCGGGTCATAATATGGAAAGCCTGGACGTGGACCATAGTGGGTAACGTGTTTGGAGAATGCCACACTCCTTGCAGGATAAAGATCCCTTTTGAAGATTTCGAAAAAGAGTAGGCTAGCCGCTACAAAAGGCTAAATTCTCTGACCCTACCCAATATTCCGTACTTTTCCAGCGGCAGTCAAAATTTTGTTCCCTGTGTCCCATCCCACCCCCTTTTCAATTGATGTATTGTTTGTTAACTTGTTCCCGTCCTGAATATAGCTGAAATACTGCTCGCTGGACGTAAAGCAAACATCCAATCAATCAATCTATCAATGGACCGGTTTTGCTCAGTCATGTAAATGACCAAAGATCATCCCCATTTACATTAGCCCATTTGTTCAAAAAGGAATAAAATGTAACATGTAACGGATGAAAGAAAAGACATCTAATTGCATCCCGACTTCAAGTTAAACAATACATGTACAGCAGTAGAATTGATTATAGGCAAGAAACACAAGTCCAAAAATATAACTACTTCTCTTTGCTTAAAAAATTACAAATTACAGATCTAAATAACTCTAGCATCAAACATCTACAGCAGACATTCTGTAACAACTGTGTGAAAATTCTCATAAAAATTAAACCAAAAAAATATTACCAACAAATTCATTAATAAAAAAAAATTCATTTCATCTATTTAAGACCATTATTAAAAACTTTAATTTACTGATACCTCATCGATCTGTAGTAAGAAACATCTATATTACCGGTAAAAAATGACCAATCTATAGAATTTAGAATTGCTGAATAAAGATGAAAAAAAATTCATAAATGCAGAACAACTAATGATAGTTATAACAATGTTATAATGACCTGCAACAATTACTGCTAATTAATTACTGCATACATAAGTAATTAATTTAAAGGTCATAAATATTGGCACTAGATTTATACAAGAATAAATCACAGAGATTAATATATAATTAATATAAATGTATGCAACATAAAAAGCTTTGAGACAAATGGACGGAATTTACTTCCTGACAATCGTCTAGATTAAATATAACATAAATATTAATAAATATTAAAACATAACTGATAAATTTTGAGCCAATCACAAATAATTATATTTACATGAATTATAAATAATAATAAATATTTGATTATAGTAATACTTAATGTTCTATAAGCAATACACGTGTACTACTGTCATCATACATCAACGATCATTGCCTGTCATTTCTCACATTTTTGTATTTTACAAATAATTCAAATAAATACTAATTACTAATGAGAAGAATAGTGAAATACATATGCTTACCTTCGACTTCGTTATTCAACACAAATTTAAGTAAATAATTTGAATTAATGACTTATTAAATAATTCAGCCTTTCCATTAGACTCCAATCTGTCACCCCCCCCCCCCCCCCAGTTAACAATTTGGAATTCAAGTCTATTTTTTCCTTTTTATTTGTCCAAATATTTCAAGCAATTATTTCTCTGAAATGCTAACGACAACATTTCAGGTAATTGTGCATATACACACGAAATTCCAGACTATTTTTCCGAGTATGTCTTCCATAGACTATTTCTTATCCCAGAATAAATATAATGAAATCAACAATATGTGTACCCAATCCACCGACTTTAAACAGTTATCTCCCATTACTGAAGAAATAGTTAACAAACATTAAGAAGATATCTCCCATTACTGAAGAAATAGTTAACAAACATTAAGAAGTTATCTCCCATTACTGAAGAAATAGTTAACAAACATTAAGAAGTTATCTCCCATTACTGAAGAAATTATTAACAAACATCAAGCAGTTATCTCCCATTACTGAAGAAATAATAAAAAATATTGAAGGCAATAAATGCTGATATAGGTCATCTGCTTGTTTCCACCTTTATCCATGGCAACAGGCAAAAGTGTAATGTTTTTTTTTTTATGAATTGTATGTATTTTTTATTATTGATGTTTAAAACTATGAATTACTGGTATATTTCCAAAATATTTCTGGAAACAATTCCAAGCATTGAAATTTGTTTCTGAACATAGCAAGACAGGAAGAAAGTTTTATATTTTAAAATTGGTAACAGTTTTTACTGAAGTCAAAATATCAGTTGAAGGTATTCCTCTCTACAAGGTAAACCACAGTCAATAACCACATAACATGATTTTATATAGAATTCACTGCATAAATACTGATAATGATAATTAAAATATCAACACTACACAATATCCCTGTACATCATGTTTAGAGGGAGGAATCATTTAATCTGTGATAATACATGTCATGTATTATCACAGATTAAATGATTCCTCCCTCTAAACATGCACAAATTAAATGAAGCCTCCCTCCATACATGCTTCCTGAACCAGATTAATTTTATTATAATTTAAATGAAAGTAATAACATTAGTAATATTAATGTAGACAACGTGGATTTATACATGTAAATAATAAAAATTCAGGAATTAATCACAACTCATAACATAAATTTAAAGTTCTCAAAAATAAAAAAAATTATAAAAAAACATGTAAATATATGTATACATGAATGTACTCATTTATGCAAATTATACCAAAGCTCAACAGATACATGTAACATCAATAATAATTAACTTAACAAAAATAAATATAACTCCAAGGAAAATTCCATTACATGTACATGTAGTTTGTAATTCTACTGTTAATTCTCAGACTGATTTGTAACTACTGTCAAGAGGTCAAATCATTTAGCACAACATTTACTTTTTAAATATTGTTAAATTATTTAAACATTAGAAATCTTAGTTGGTCAAAACAAAGGTCAATCTTAGTTTGCCTGTTGTAGGGTATAAAATATCTCATACACAACCGAAGAGCTCCATTTTGATTGAGCAAAAAAAAACTGTCTAGGGTCAGATCTATTAAATGGCACAACAGATCTAATAAAACTATTATTTACTAGGACTATTTTTGGCAACAAAATAAAACAAGAGTCATAATTCCCTATATAAATTTCAGTTCATTAACAAACTTGAATATATATACACATAATTAAATACTATTACGTGTATTTAAGATGACATGTCCCTGTGGTCATTAGATTTTTATTTAGGAGACATTTTTCACATCAACAAAAGAATGAATATCACTATAAATGCTTAACACATTATTTATAAAACATGTCACCATCAGTACACCAGGGAATATTATTGTCTTTCAGTTCCCACAGTATACCGGGGTATATTATTGTCCATTAGTTTCCTCAGTTTACCAGGGTATAATAATGTCCATTAGTTCCCTCAGTTTTCTGGGGTATATTATTGGCCAATAGTTACTATTTCTTTTAAGTTTAACTATATTTTGCCCACATCAATAAAACTGGCCATTTCTTGTTATACTGTTTTTGACTGTTTTTACTTTATATATCTAATGGTAAACTTAACATGCCATTTCAATACAAAAGCATGACTTATTGAACTAAAAACCATCTAAAGATTCTCATCAAATCTGTTTTTACTTTATAGAGCTACTGGTAACCTTAAGATTTAAATCTAATGTCATTCTTAAACACAGATTTATGATACTGTATGGGTCTACTGGTACCCTAAGATTAAAATCTGTCATTCTTACACATAGATTTATGATACTGTATGGGTCTACTGGTACCCTAAGATTTAAATTTAATGTAATTTCTTACACAGAGATTTATGAACCTTAAATCCAATTAAAAATCCTCATCAAGACTTTCTGTTAAAAATGCTTTATCATCATCATTTTGGTCTCCATATTCACTGTTCAGTAATTCTCCGCAGCTGTCAATCAATTTGGACAGATCTTCTTTAGTTGTGTAACGTGAATTATCCTCATCCGGAGTACCTGTGTCTGTGCTCCAATCTGGTCCATCTGGGTCAATAAAAACTTCTGGTTCCTCACAGAATGAGACATGCTTAGCTGATTGATTTAAATTATTTTCATTATAATTTTCTCTGACTTTATAATTTATTTCATGTTTACTATCGACTTCATCAACAGCATTCTGTTCGTTCTCTACTTTTTCATTTGAATTTTCAGAATTTTCATATGTCAATTCTTCAGGTAAGCTTGTATCAGAATTTTCATCACTTTCAATCAATTGTTTAAAACCTTCAGATTCCTTATTTAGATTAAAACTTTCATCCAATTTTTTTGCTGTTTCTTCAGTCCTATTTACATCATTTTTACCCATTTCTGGTTTATTGTTCATTTTATCGAATTCCCTAACTTTATTAGTGTTTTCAACATGTGCTGTCAGTCTGGAATGCAGTTCTTCACCTATGTTTTTCTCTTTTTCTCCCACTTTACGATTTTTCTGATCTTCTGTTCGGTGATCTTTCTTTTCATCTGTTTTATAATCCTTCTTTTCATCATGTTGAACATTACTCGATTGGTCTATTGCTGTAATATTATCATATTTAATGTCCTCCATAGTACTTGCATTTCTAGCTACAGCAGATGTAGAAGGCACAATATCCAAAGAAGAACCACCATTCTGTGGTTCTAAGCGTTCATTTTTCTTAAAATTCTCATCTGAGAAAAGTTTTTTCTGCATGGCAGCTACATGTTTTGGAACTCCTTCTTCAGCAGGGAATGGTAATTTAAAGGGATTTGACTGATCATCATTATTCAAAATTTCTTCAACTCTTGCAGGGGTATGTGCTGGAACTGGGGAATATGGGGAACGCATTGGTACTGGAACTTTTCTCCCCCCAGATGGAGCTGTTCCTGGTCTCTGATAAGATTTTCCTGAAACTTTAAGCGATTCAACAGTTCTATCTTTTGCAGTTGCTGGACGGTCATCCGCCCACTTGTAAGCATTTGTCTTCATCGTTACATTAGGAGATTTACTCCTGTCAAAACTTCCTCCACCAAAAGAGTTATTAACAGTTTCGTCGTAATGTTTTATGCCAGTGTCTATTGATTTTCTTTCATTCAAAATGTTGTGAATTCGTTTTTTGGCAATATCTGGAACCAGTTTAGCTATTTCTGGATCTGATTTTGATAGCTCCTCCTTCTGACGCATTTTTTCACGTTTTCGTTTTTCTTGATCCTGTTTTCTCTTTGTATTAACCCAATCATCGTAAGACATTCTGGAATTACGGTCATTGCCTTCCTGCACTGATCTTGAAGTCTCGGCTTCGAGATTATTAGTAGTTTGCAGTTTGGGTTGAGCACTCATTGGTCTATTTCTCATATTAAGTTTAATTTTTCCAGCAACTGGTCTTTTATACATGAATTTTGATGTCGGTGGAAGCTGATCATTGTTTTGATGATCGTTCAAATCAAATTTCAAATGTGCAGATGAAGTTCCTAACTGATCTTGTACTGTTTGTGCTTTAACAGTAGTCTTTTTACTTACTTCCTCTTTTCTCTCTTTCTCCTTTTTTATTTTAGGAGTACTACTATCTGTTTTTCGTTTCCATTCCAATGGAGCTGTTTGTGGACGAACCACCATACTTTTTCCTGGAAGAGACATCTCCATTTTAGCTTTCTGTTGTATTTCTGCTTCTTTTTCCTGATTTTTCTTTTCTTTCAATATTTTCCTATACTCTTTTTCCTTCTCTGTTCTCCATTTCTTGACAATTTTTTGAGATTCCAATCTTCGCTCAAATTTCTCATTTGCCTCCAGCACTAATTTCTCCCTCTCTTCTCTCCTCTTTCTCCTTTCTTCTTTTTCCTTTTTTCTATGCTCCTTGTCTTTTTGTTTTAACCATTTCAATAAGTCAGGATTTTCAGTATCTTTCAAATGATGAATTTCTATCCTTGACCTTGGTGATAATGTCCTTGACCCTGTATGGTCAGAATTGCTATCAAGTGTAGAATTTAATTTAGTGTTGGAATCTGTCTTCTTTACTTTTTTCTTTTTTTTAATAGATACAGGATGTGGGTCTACAATAACCCTTCCTTCACGTGCTGCCGTGGTATTTAGGACTCTCTGAACACTGATATATGTATGGTCTTCACCAAAATCACCTGCAATCATGAAATTACTGTTAATTTTTTTTGCAAAGATTTTAAAATTATTTTAATATATTCTTCTTTAAAACTGGCTGAAAATCTTTTGTGGAGTTGTATATAAAAAGTGTTGAAATGTGACCCCCATTTTGTTTTAGATTCCACTTTTTTCAGAATCATGTACATGTATATGGAATAACTAAATAGCTCTCATACTTCTAGGTTTTCTAATTAGGAATAATATACATGTACTTTGCAGTCAACTTTACAACATCATGTCCATGGTTACAGCCTTTTGAATAGTCTTAGATTGGGAGAAAATGACAGCCTTTATTAAAAGTATTAAAAGTTGTTCTTATCTTAAAATTATGCAATTGCTATCGATTAGCTAGAAGCAGACCAATTAAAGAAATTTGAACATTTTCTATTTATTCAAATTTGGCATGTTTATTAAGCTTTATTTAGGACGAAACTATGCAGCTTCCGATAACGTTAAACAAATTCTTGAATTGCTTAAAGTGCTAGTGAAAATCGGCTTACTTAAGAACATACAATGTATTCATTGCCATTGAAAGAAAAACCTCTTTCTTTGCATGCTACTTTTAATTAAGGCTTAATTTCAATGAACACCCTAATGTCAAAATCAATATTTTACTCTTAACTTTTCAAATTAATTTGATCATTTAATTAACTTGTTAAGAATTATTTATACCAGAAGATCACTAGAATTTTGTTTATATCTTTGAAGTAGGTGTATAATTTAAAACTGAACAAAATTGCTATAGATTTTTCTTCTTGAGATGAACTTGGAAATTCTGAACAAAACATCTCTTGAGTAATCAACAATATAGACATGTTATATGTTACATAGAATTTGCAAATTATCTCCCCTTACTGGTACTGCTAAATGTATTTGTTTAAGGATCTGATATATACAAGTGTAGTCTGAGGTCAATCATTCTTCCATGAATGACAGATTTTGGGTTGAGATGAGTTTACATTCTCTATTTGTTATGGTATCCAATCAGTTGCATGAATAAGCAGTTTATTAATAAATGAAGAGTCTACAGGAGATCGTGATGTGAACATTGTTGGGTTACAGAAGAAATAGATACTTTCATGCATTTTTAGGAAAGACAGGTTGATTTTCAACTTTAGCTAGATATATGTGTGACTTACGCTTGTTTACATGTATCTTCACTCCACTGACAAAAAGACAAAATTTCTATCACTCTTGGAAACTCAACTGGTCTTTCCCAAAAAATCATGTAAGAGGAACCTATTAAACTATATTCATGTAGGTGATTTCAGGTTTTATCGTACTTCCACTCAAAAAATTTAACAAAACAAAAAACATTTAAGGTACCCAGACCACAATTTGACCACGTGATCATATTTGGTGTCCCTGATGTCTATTGTTTTTCAATGGAGCAGACCTTTGTAATATTCTGCAAAATTCGAAAATACAATTTGAGAAACTAACTTGTTTACTCAAACTTAACATTGCCTAAAATTAAAACAATATATTAACTTGTATCATTAATTTGAAATACATTGATTTAATAAAGCTGTATTCCTTGGTCAAAAAAAATAAAAATAAACTGTGACATTAATTATGGGTCGGATACCTTAAAATATTTTTTTAATGAGTTTTAGCCACTTTCAGCAATTTTTCAGCTACAAGTACATGTATTTCATAGTGTTATTAGGGGAGGTAGCCAGAGATTTATCAAATGAACACACAAATATGTTTGCTTATTTTAATGTGGTTAAACACCACTTTCCTCAATCAATCAATCAATCAATATGTCAGCTACAGTACATGTATATCATGGCATCAAGATTTTATTGGGGAGGAAGCTTTACTTCAATGAACAATACCCGACCTTCGGCAGTTAAATGACTGACAATAATTGTCAATTAAGATCAGAATTTAGCACACCCTGCCCACAGTAAGCTTGAACCCACAACCTCAGTGGTGATCAATCTAATTAAAATTCTATCTTTCACATGCTCCCCCTATTTTCTATTGTCCACACAGAGACAAAAGATAAAGGGTGGAGCAAGTGAAAGATTGAATTATAATTAGATTGACTGGTTAAATTTGGTACCTGTAGATGAATGACTAATTACACCAATTGACTACTATAAGGCTCACATAGTTTAAATTGCATAAACATTATTCTGATACTGAACAAAGAAGACACATACAATCTGGTATGTATCCAAACAACTACTAGTAACTACAATTATGATTTTTGTTCAGATTAAGCAATGATCCATAAAAGAAGCTATCATCTGAAACATCACACAACAAAAACAAACAATTTAAAATGTTATGAAGTCATTCAAGTGCACAAAATAGACCCTTTAATTTTTATCTGTATCAAATACCAGTTAATTCCACATTTTGTAAAATAAAACTGATAGATTCTGTTAATCGTAGGCATTTTCTGTGACTTAAGTATTTAAATCTGTAAAAATTATACAATACATTCCTAATAGCTGATTGCTAAAAATGGTTGAACAAAATAAAATGTATATACCGGTACTTAAGTATGCGGACAACTGTGTATGTTTGTTTGTATTTAACCCCACTTTCAGCAATTTTTCAGCTATATCATGGCATTCAGTTTTTATTGGGGGAGGAAGCCAGAGTACCCGGAGAACCCCCCCGACTTTTGGTACGAAAACTGGCAATCCTTGTTAACAAAGATCGGAGTAGAGCGCACCCTGCCCGCAGTGAGACTTGAACCTGCAACCTGTGTTGACAGACCACGTCATCAATGGTACTTGTAGGCAAACTAGCTTCACCACTCAGTCAACGAGGCCCTGCAGACAATTGTACAGAAAATATACAGGCGAGATACACACAACTTCAATAACCAAACAAGAGAGGGGCCCTAGTGTCCGAGTGGTTTAACCAAAGTAGTTGGTCATCTACTATTGATCATGTGGTCTATACAAACTGGAGTTTCTATTTTTACTTTTCCAATCATTATGTGTAGTCTGCAGACATCAAGCATTAAAAATGCTCATTTTATTACTTTTTGCATTAGACGGGAGATAACCATGTTGTATAATTTAACAAATTTGCCTATATGTCAATGCAAATTATACTGTTGTCAATATTCTTTTTACTCAATTTACGACAGTGAAATAACAGATTTCAAGCAGAAACTTGTCGCATACAACACAGTTGTCTCTGATTAAGAAGAATAAACAGAAAATATTTCCAAAAAATTTGTTATTTGAAATTTTTTATGAGAAGTAGTCAATATATATCATTGTTAGAAACAACTAGATTAACACAAAAGCCTACTCTTAAAATATATCCCATGAATACTTACTGTTTAGAGTGTCTCTTGATTTAGACCTCCTTTTTGTAAGACCCTGTGGTGCCCCTCGTTTGACTCTCATATCATGAGGTAGACTTCGAGGTATTAGTACTCCACTTGGAGGAAGACCATGACTAGCACTGATATACTGGGTCCGTAAATTCTGCATCTGCTGGAACTGCTGATGTGTCATTTGAAGATGGGAACCAGTAAACTGACTGGCCAACAAATTATTTAGCTCTTTGTACTTTTGTTTCAGTCTTTCTTCTATGAATACATCAGGATTTATGTCAAATGACCTATATTTCCTTACTTCTCCTCTTTTTAGTAATTTCTTGCGCTTTCCTTTATCATTGCGTCCGGAATCACTTGCAGAATCACGTGACTTTTTCAATTGTTTTTGGACCAAAGGTTTAGTTGGTGCACTTTGAGTTGAAGACAGTGATCCAGACCGTGGTTCTTTTCCAAGAGACCTCGATACAGGTGGAGACTTTGACCTTTCCCGTATTTTATTTCTTGAATATTCCATTGAAGGGGAGCGTGATCTTGACCTTGACCTAGAAGATGAACCTGAACGTGAGCAAGATCTAGATTGAGATCTAGATCTAGACCCAGATCGCGAACGTGAGTAAGTACCACTACTTGAGTGAGAAGGGGACCTTGATCCTGAAGATGTTTTTCTTATCCTCGCTCTATCTTGTGATCCAGATGACCAAAAGCTTGATGATGAACCGGATCTTGATCTTGAACCAGATGATCTTGACCTGGATCTTGATCTGTTTTCAGTCTCAGGCAAAGGAATTTGTACTTTTCCATGATTAATATCCTCAACCTCGTGGGAATTGCTTCTGACTTTAACACTTTGCCTGGAATTTCTATCTGCTGCGTTAGCACTTTTTTTCCTCATATTTGGACTATTTGGGCTGGTTTCTTTGACAAGATTTACAAACAAGTCTCTCTGTTCTGTCGTAACTTCTCCATCAGAACTGCTCTGAACAAGCTTTTCCAATAAAAATAATTTGTCTGATTTTAGTTTGGACATCCTATGGTAAAAACACTGGGATCTAAATCTGGAAAAAAAGATAGAATTGATGTCATTTAAAAAATAAGCATGAAAGATGGTACTTCAGCTAAAGTATGTCTGAATTTTTGTCAGTCAGTATATATTTAGTTTAAGTATGTCTGTATTTCTGTTGGTACGTATTTAGTTCAACCATGTCTGTATTTTTAGCAGTTGGGTATATAATGCCCACAGTGAGACTGGAACCCATAACCTCAGTGTTGACAGACCACATGATCAATATTAGATGAATTACCTTAACCACTTGGCTACAGAGGCGCCGCTAGAAGAGTAAGAAATCTATGAGCTTCCTACATCAGGACAAACCACCACTATTTGATGCACATTGATTTGTTTATATACACAACACAACCACCGATATTTTGCAGACTAACAAAGCTGGTTACCAGTTTATACCCATGGACTCCCTGGGAGGGCTCTGCAGACTGACAAAGCTGGTTACCAGTCTATACCCATGGACTCCCTGGGAAGGCTCTGCAGACTGACAAAGCTGGTTACCAGTCTATACCCATGGACTCCCTGGGAGGGCTCTGCAGACTGACAAAGATGGTTAACAGTCTATACCCATGGACTCCCTGGGAGGGCTTTGCAGACTGACAAAAGTGGTTACCAGTCTATACCCATGGACTGCCTGGGAGGGCTCTGCAGACTGACAAAGCTGGTTACCAGTCTACACCCATGGACTCCTTGGAAGGGCTCTGCAGACTGACAAAAGTGGTTACCAGTCTATACCCATGGACTCACTGGGAGGGCTCTGCAGACTGACAAATTTACCAGCCCATGCTTATGGACTCCCTGGGAGGGCTTTGCAGACTGACAAAAGTGGTTACCAGTCTATACCCATGGACTGCCTGGGAGGGCCCTGCAGACTGACAAAGCTGGTTACCAGTCTACACCCATGGACTCCTTGTGAGGGCTCTGCAGACTGACAAAAGTGGTTACCAGTCTATACCCATGGACTCACTGGGAGGGCTCTGCAGACTGACAAAGCTGGTTACCAGTCTATACCCATGGACTCCCTGGGGGGGGCTCTGCATACGGACGAAGATGGTTACCAGTCTATACCCATGGACTGCCTGGGAGGGCTCTCAGACTGACAAAATTGGTCAATTACCAGTCTATACCCATGGACTCCCTGAGAGGGCTCTACAGACTGACAAAGCTGGTTACAAGTCTATACCCATGGACTCACTGGGAGGGCTCTGCAGACTGACAAAGCTGGTTACCAGTCTAAACCCATGGACTCACTGGGAGGGCTCTGCAGACTGACAAAGCTGGTTACCAGTCTATACCCATGGACTCCTTAGGAGGGCTCTGCAGAATGACAAAGCTGGTTACCAGTCTATATCCATGGACTCACTGGGAGGGCTTTGCTCTGCAGACTGATAAAGCCAGGTACCAATCTATGCCCTTGGAGGGCTTTTGTTTTGCTGTGTGTGTATCTAAACATTATACTGTCTTAGTAACATTTACTTTCTGACAGTTTTACCTGTGATTTTATTACCATTGTACAAATAACTATATCTTGTGAGCTGTGTTGGACCATATAGTTTCTATTATGTCCCTATATGAATAATGTATTTTTGTTACTATAAAACTTAAGTTTAGACTTTCATTTTTCATTAATACTGACACATTTATCAATTACAACATAGCATAAATAGCCCCACAGGATTTTATTTCATACACTGAAAAGTCACTTGACCTTGACCATAAAGTCACCTGACCTTGACCAATACAGATGTGTCATGCTCTGCTTATTGCTTTCAATATCATGTATCATATATAGACCTGTTTTTATGCTTTTTACATGACTTGTGATGTGACATGATCTCTGTGTGTCTGAATTTATGATCTATCAAGATTGTGTTTGTTTTGTTTGTTTGATGGTGTTTAACGCCACTTTCAGCAATTTTTCAGCTATATCATGGCGTCCAGATTTATTGGGGGAGGAAGCCGGAGTACCCGAAGAAAACCCCCGACCTGCGGTAGGAAAACTGGCAATCCTTGTCAATTAAGATTGGAGTCGAGTACAACCTGCCTGCAGTGAGAATCGAACCCGCAATCTCAGTGTTGACAGACCCGTGATCAATAGTAGATGAACTACCATGACCACTCAGCCACCAAGGCCCCCCATCAAGATTGTGTGGTGTTCTTAGAATTTTTCCAACAAAATATTTATAGAGTCCAACATAACAATGAATTTGAGAGACAAAAAAATATATTTTTATTTGTTTCTGGTATGGTATAAGGTAATGTTTGTCCTTTCCTGTATTTTATTTCTTAAATATTCCATTGAAGGGGAGCGTGATTTTGACCTTGACCTAGAAGATGAACCTGAATATAGATTTATAAACATGGATCTACAGTGCATACATAAGAATAACTGATGATAGTTATCAACAACAATGCCTAAGGACTTAAAATCGACCAATCAACAAAACACCTTAATCTCCAAGGGAAAACCTTAATTTTCCGGTGACAACCTTAATTTTGAAAACTAATACTGACTTTTAACGGATTTCCTTAAAAAATTAAGGTTATCACCCAGAGATTAAAGTTTTCAGGGGGTTCGGTGTTTGTAGTGCTACTTGTCGAGTCTGTTTACCTCAATTTGAAATAGCCAAAATAGAAATAAAGAACATATATCAATTTATAAAGTAAGATATAAGACCATTCTGGTTTTTGACTTATCTTAATACTCCCAAAATTAACAATCAAAAAATTTTATATGACTTGATTTATGTTGATTTATTTTATTTTAGTAAACAATTTTTTTATTACCAGTATTACAGTTTTATATAACCTTTTTTTAAATAACCAGCTTGGCAGAAAAAAATTAACTAATATATATGTATATAAAAACAAATTGCTTAACTTACTGTTAAATCATAATTCTAAGATTTCTTTTGCCGTCCGTTTATTGCTCAGATATTTAAACATAATAATTTACATAAATAGTTTCTTCTATAACTTTCTACATGTCTGTGTTATATACTATTCTACATGTTTCTGTTATAAGAAAATATGTTAACTATTTCTTCAAGTGTGCAAACCACAAACAACATGACACAAACATTTAGCTCATTTCTGGAGAGTTTCATTACTTCTTCTTCTTCTTCTTCTTGTGTATCTTTACATCCTGTCTAGGACAACCATCCAACGGTGTAGTTGAATGTTAAACAATCCATCACCCCTATACAACACCATTACCATTTAATTAAGTACGGATCCGATTGGATCACTGACATGCAGTGTTAGTTATCTAGTTGGCTTGTATGTACATATCGATATGCTCTAGGATTATATACAATGGGCTCGACCTTCGCACCAATAAAAGTTACTCAATTATTAGTTAAAAGTCTAAAAACGTGTTGGTCTATTAGACTTGTTAAAAGTTCAGTATGATAAGATTTAGAAAAAATATAAACCTTCACACTACAATCTGACTCTGTGGCAGTATAATAAAAAGCTTATAATAAAAACTAAAAAAAAAAAAAAAAAAAAAATTCACAGCACGGAATGTCTATATGCCATCTAGTGACATTATTGTAAAATAAAATTTGGCTCTATGTGTTTATGTGTTGCATTACAATAAAAGTTAAGAGCACTATTAAAATCTAGAATTTCGCACTATGAATGGTCTCTATTTAACACTGTTATAAACACTGAATTTGATAAAAGTGTAAATTGTTATATTTAGCAATGATATAAAAAGTTGGGTTCTATAAAATCTATAAAAAAAAAAAAAAAATTTATCGATTCGGACAGGAACAGAGTCATTATCTTATGCTTATCGATGTTATCTGGACTTAGAGCCAGCACGTACGTCGTGGAAGATCCCACTGTCGACTGCTACTAACTCTAGTCACTAAACATAGAATAACTAATTATTAATATCTCTTGAGAATCAGTTGGCGGACGAAAAATTAAAAGCATATTGAAAAATTATGATCACAACAGTGTTGATTGGATTACATTTCTTTTTGTTTGTGTTGGAAATCATATAAAACTTACGTAACAGCTGTCGACTAATTAGCATGATGAAGATCAAACGCTGTTACCGGCCATACACCTGTGGCATGCCGACGGTAAATTGTTTACAATCGTATCCCTTGGGTAAATGCCAAGACTAATCGTACACCCTCGTAAATTGTTAGTAGTTTTATCAGAATTTTATAAAACCCCATAATTCAGGTATACACAAAGGTTCTTTCTGGTATAAAAATAATTAATTTAAATGGAAAAAAGAGTGTACATTTTAATGGGAATAAAAAATTATTAAATTATCTGAATGACGACTATTTACGTAAGGAGGGTGTTTAATAAAGATAAGATCACAAGCACCTGCGATATTTCTCGAGATTTAGAATTGTTATGACGACGTATATACAATTTCAATATGGCGGTTAACCAATAAATAATGATTAAAAATTAATAATGATATAAAAAGGTAGGTGTGTCATGCATCACATACACACAATTCAATTATAACATTTAAATTAAATTAAAAATATGTTACTTGATCCTAAAATAAAACAAATTGCACAACATTAAAAGTTGAAAAATGAACAAATTAACACCACTATACTATATAGACTAATTATAAATTATGGACAAACTGGATTGCTTTGAAAAAAAAAAACTTTTGTTTTGTTTCTGTTTTGGTAAAAAATAAAATTGTCATCTGATTTGAATGCATGAAGCCCCACCCACCACCACCACCAACTCGCCCCAATAAGAAAAAATTGATTAGGCAGATATTGAATTGAATATTAATAACTGATACATCTTTTTTTTTAAATAACTTTTTATGACATAAAAAGAAATATTTAGATGGGGTTTGCTTTTTTTTAAAAAGATCAAATATAAATACAGCTGTATAAAAGTTTTATATTGTCAAATTTAAAGCTTAAATCTCCAACTGTTATATAAAATACTGATACAAAAATACACTATTAAAATATACACTGTGTGTCATTAGGCATAAATATACAATATTAGTACATTGTCAGAAAATATATAGTTTATTTGCACAGCCTTAGAAACAGGTAGAAATGTGAGGCTCTGCCGAGCATTTCTCACCTGTTTTGCTGCGAGTTCAAATAAAATTTATATTTTCTGACAATGTACGAATATTGTTTTTATTCTGCAACCAGAAAATACATTTAATACTAATGGAAAACATGAAAAAAGTGCACTTCTAGCCGATTTTTTACTTGAAATTTTCGGCGCGTATTCGATTGATAGCCTGACGTCACAAACAAATATTGTATTAGACAACATGCCGTAAACCAGAGCAGAATACTAAATATCGTTAGAAGTAAGGACAAGGGTACCAGTAACCAATATCCTTCATAAAATTAATATAATTTTTATTTAATTTTTAATAGTTGAAAGTAAAATGTAAAAAAAGTTCATATTATAGTCATTACATGTTGAATCAACTGAATGACTGGCGGGGGGTTGGGGTGGGGGATGGGGGAGAGTTTTTAATGTCTTGCATCGACAACCTAATGCCCTTGGGTCGGACGGTCATATTGAATCAATAACTAATTACATTACCAGTAACTAAGATTTATTAAATGTAGTTAAAGATGTCTGTATTTATTGTAGGATATTTGTTCTGTTTTATTATGTCTGTAAGTCTAACCATGCCGACCATTGAGGAGAGAGAAAATTTAATGAAAGGCACAAATCCTAAATATACAGCATTCACACCAAGGCCAAATGAGAAACTAGCTGTGAAAAAAAAACCAAAGTCAATGCTAGATATTGAATGCAATCATTTCTTTAGAACTAAAAATGAACATTTTGTCCATGGACATCCAAATTTAGGATATAAACTCTGGTTAGAGGCAGGAAAACATGATCCTCCATATCCGGCAAATCCGGACTCAAACTTCAATAGTAACATATGGAGAAATTTTCGAAAGGAGTATGGATTTCAGACGACAGCAGATGGGAGGAGAATTGGAGACATTATAGCAACAATGTATCCATTAAATATACCAGCCCCATCAAAAGTTGGTTCTCATACATTTGATAAATATTTACGAGAGACTAAAATATTTAGAAATGAGAAGTTTCAAGCGCTTGCAATTAATAGGACAAAAGCAGATGTACAGGATTTTAAACGTTTACGAGTAAAAAGTGAAGCTCGAAATCCACCTTTGGATGAAATAGGTAAGTTTTGTTTGATATATAAAAAAGCCATTCTCTCTACAGGGATCTGATTCTTGCTTGGTGGTAGAAACTCATTAAATTTACTTACTATATTTAAAGATTATTTCAGTTTTTTTTCAAACAAGGTGCATTTTTTTGTTCCTATATCATAGAAGGGTGACATAGAGTTTCATAAAACATGTTTATCTCTGTTTTGTAACATTGGGAAGTCACAGTGTTTACTTAACAATGTCTTGACAGTTAGGTGAGATGGACCCATCTCATGCTAGTCTTTTTTTAATGTTAAAACTGCATCATGTGTGTTTCAAATGTACAAAGATAAAATTTGACCATAAATACATGCAAAAAAAATGTTTTTAGACATTAATGTGATTTAAAAAAAAAACTTTGAAATAGTTACTCTCTTAACAAATCTCTTAAAAAAACTTGAGCTTGGTTTGGAGTCTCAGTATTGTAAAATAGTTACTGGTTGTTATTTTAGTGTAATAAGCATCTTGGATATTGAATAAGCTCAAAGCATAGATGTACTCATGAAATTATGCATAACAAAGAGTCTGTCTTGCTGTTAATAGTTGACATGGCATTATCAACGTACGGGTACACTCAATTACAAAATCTATTAATTAATTCATTCATTCAGAGGAATACAGTATTTATAGGCTACATCATATGATTCATAGGCTAGGACAGAGGGAAAAAACTGATCAATGACCCATTACATGTATAATTATATAATTATAAACTTATTTGATAAGGAATAGCTTTATGTATATCTTTTGTATGGCGGATATCTTGTTTTTAGTTGATATCTTGTGTATGGTGGATATCTTTGTATATGGTGGATATCTTGTGTATGGTTGATATCTTTTGTATGCTGGATATCTTTTGTTTGATGGATATGTTTTGTATGGTAGATATCTTGTATATTGTACAGTATAGCTTATTACCAGTATTATGCACAGAGCTAAGTATGCTTCTAATGCAAAATGTAATATATTTATGTGTTACTGCAAAACTGTGGATGTGTGTAATTGTAAATGTCAGTAGTAATGGTATTGATATAAATGAGGTACCTGATTCACTTTTTTATTTAAAACAGGCAATATATTACCACCTGAAAATTTCAAGAAGTATGAACACAGATTTGTCCCACCACCACCGGCACCTCCAACGCCACCACCAGCAAACATGAAGATTGATTCACTGGGACAGAAATATGTTCCCCGTTCTGAACCTCTATTGTGGAAATTATCATACAAACTCAATCATCCTAGTTATGATAAAGTCAATGAAGGAATAAAGAAAAGACGAGCAATGGAAGAAATGGCGAGACAGAATCATCCTGAGGGGTCTCCATTACCACAGACTTTCCCTTCGCCAATACCACAGAATTAGATATACTGCTGTATTGGATGTCCATTTTGTTTTTTTGGAGTTTCCATGGCAGAAGGGAGATAACTATGACTGAAAAGAGATATGGAATTAGCACTGACAGCATTGTGCAAATCCAATATTTTTTACACCGGGTGAGGGTTGTAATATGGGGTTCTGGATTAGGTTTCAGAAAATTATACTTACAGTTGTAGTTATAGTTTTTACAAAAAAAGATGGTTCAGAACCTCACTATATTTCCGACTCCAATCTTAATTGACAAGGATTGCCAGTTTTCCTACTGCAGGTCGGAGTTCTCTCCTGGTACCCCAATTAAAACTGGATGCCATGATATAGCTGAAAAATTGCTGAAATTGGCGTTAAAACACCATTCAAACAAACAAATTCTGTTGAATATCCTCCTGCTTTACTGCAGTTCAATTTTTACATTTCGTCTCAAATACATAAAGATGTTATGAAAGGTATGCTTTGACTCGGTAATAAATACCAAATATTGAAGTTAAGTATAAACGTTTTGTGAAAAAGTATAGAAAACCATGAATGAATCATACAGTTAACTCCGCCTGGTTGATAAACTATGTTTTTGACAAAGTAAGTTCACAGTATATTTACTCTGGGACAAGTCATGTAAAATCTAACTTGCCTTGTGTAACTTCTGATTTGTGTTCTGTGGAGATCTTTTATGTCACAAAACGTGTAACTGTTGCTGTATCAAAGTACCACACTTGTTCTATGTTGTTTTTCACATTTGTTTTGTCTTACATACAAGAATGTATCATTCTTTGTTGTGAATATTTCAAATAACATTTTTATTTATTTTTTTTTACATTTTAAATTAATACTGTTTGACCTATATTAGATTCCAAAATTTTATTTATTTTTATGTAAATTAATGTAAATTTATGTAAATTAATATGTATTAATTTTCTTGAATCAAATTTGTTCCTACTCAGTGTATAGGTTAACAGTTGTAATTACAAGTTGATGTATTGAGCAACTAGTTTGTGTAATTAGATTCCCCCTGGGGGATTATCAGTACATTGCAGAAATTAACATCAGTATTTTTTGTAATAATATTCATTATTAGTAAACAGTCAGTATTAAAATATTTTCTACCTTATAATATTTGCCAGTAATTTTTATGGTCTTACAGAACAAATTGTGAACTTTTTGACCAATTAACATGATCAATAATGAGAACAGTTTTTATGTTAAGTAGGGAATTTATTAACTGGTAAAGATCTTAAATGATGCCAAAATGTTTATAAATATTTTCTTCAAAACAACAAAGCTTTTTGACTCACACAGCTGGACCTGAAACTTAGTTTTATTTTCATTTGTTCAGGTTTTTAAAAGGAACAACTGTGATATAAGGGGGCCGGGAAATGTTTGAAGTGTTTGTTTTCTTGTCTTGTAAAAAATTTTTCTGCTTCACTTTTCCTGATTCAGTTGTTTATTTCAGGACAAAAATTATGTACCTAGAAATGTACAAATAGAAAATCTAAACAAGAAATTTGTTCCAACCCCTCCAACTTTCTCTGTCGTTTGGGGATTATGGTTACCTAGTTGTTCTTGCAAGACCACATTATCACTATATTTGTTATTTTATTGCAATAGTAGATTATAGATCTATAATAAATGATTGATTATTTAAACCCATAAATATTCCTCTATCAGATAAAAAACAAAACATATACATTACTATAATATTATTAACCAAATTACTGTAGCTGTGTTAGGTGCAATCCAATGATTTAAATTGTTAGTTATTTATATAAAAAATTAACAAAATTAAGCTAATTAACTATACATTGCACAAGGAATTTATCAAATGTATTAAGAGTTTTGAAGATTATTTTTAACAGATACCATGCATATTCAGTAATTAAATTTTTGGGTAGTCAAAGTATAATGTATAATTTAATTAAAGTCACTTGTATTTAAAACTACACCTTTTGGATATGTTTAGAAATACACACAATGAATTGTATATGTAAAGATTTTTGGTGCTTCCAAGTTAGTTGAAAAAATTATTGCCAAGTTAGCACATAAAATTTTTGTTTTAGTTAAAGAATGTCATTTACTACTCTAAGAGTTAGCTCACCTTACAGTATAGATAAGAGTTAGCTCCCCTAATAGTAATGATAAGAGTTAGCTCCCCTTGCATTAATGATATTGGTTTATTATCATGGTTTGCTCATTTAACTACTGTTAATTACTAGTCAAAGACTAGTTTGTTAATTTGTGTGATTTCTGTTGTTTTGTTATAACATGTTTTTATCATATTTTTATTTTTACCTCATTTATTACATTCTTTTCATATACATGTACTGATGATTAAATTTATAAAGATTAATAACAATTTTTTTGTTTCTACTTACTGATCTTTACACTCCATTTCACTTAAAATGTCTAAACCCACTGTTACGAACCAACTGTGCTGGAGAGTGATTTATGGTCTTAAGGTGTAACCCATGTAATTTAAGTTCCAACTAGTTAACTCCTATTTATCTTGGGGAGTCATCATTTAATTGGCTATCAAGGGTCTGCTATATAGCTTATGTACTTTAATATGATCAGGTACCTCACAGTTACTACAGGTAGAATCCCTCCATGGTTTAATGAGATCTGGTACCTCACAGTTACTACAGGTAGAACCCCTCCATGGTTTAATATGATCTGGTACCTCACAGTTACTACAGGTAGAACCCCTCCATGGTTTAATATGATCTAGTACCTAAGGTTACTACAACTAGAACTCTTCCAAGTTTGAATTTAATTTAGTACCTCATGAAACTTGCAATCCCAACGTAAAATTGTGAGTACTGAAAAAACCATTTACATGTACATACCAGTCAGTGTTCATTTTTGTCTTGCCTGCAACGAAAGTCGCTGGAGGTGAGACATATATATGGGAATCGGGGGGCGGCGGCGTCAACACTTGGACATCTTGCTTCATATCTTTGTAAGCCTTAGCCCTAGGGCCATCAAATTTGGTCCAGTGGTAGCTTATGATGAGTACTTGCCAGTCAGTTACCCGACTTTGACCTCAATTTCATGGTCCAGCAACTACACTAATGTTTTTGGATTAAGGCAGTTCCTCTGTAACCATGCATGGTAGGATGCCAATATTTGCTATATACATTGCTGATGAATAGTACATGACTGTCTGGTAAGTGTCACCTGACCTTGACCTCAATTTCACGGTCCAGCAACTACATTAAAGTTTTTGTATCAAGGCAGTTCCTCTTTAATTATGCATGGTAGGATGACAATATTTGGTATATATGTTGGTGATGAATAGTACATGACTGTCTAGTAGGTGTCACCTGACCTTGACCTCAATTTCATGGTCCAGCAACTACGTTGAAGTTTTTTGTATTAAGGCAGTTCCTCTGTAACCATGCATGGTAGATGACAATATTTGGTATATAGGTTGCTGATAAGTAGTACAAGTAGTACAGGACTGTCTGGTAGGTGTCACCTGACCTTGACCTCAATTTCATGGTCCAGCAACTACGTTAAAGTTTTGGATTACTTCAGTTCCTCTGTAACCATGCATAGTAGGATGACGATATTTGTTATATATATTGGTGATGAATAGTACATGACTGTCTGGTAGGTTTCGCCTGACCTTGATCTCAATTTCATGGTCCAGTGGCTGCGTTAAAGTTTGTGGATTAGGTCAGTTTTTTGTAACCATGGATTTTTTATTTTAAATGATAACAATTAAATGCTATTTACGGGATGCTCATGGCGTAATTTTTTTTGTTACTGATGCGGAATGCAGGCGAGACATTTTTCTGTGTCCACACTTGTTAGACATTTTGATGGACTGCTAGGGGTTGGGCATTGGGAATAAAATTTTGACTCGCACTGGAAAAGTATGGAATATTGGGTAGGGGCCTAGAATTTAGCCTTTTGTAGTGGCTTCAAGAGCCTACTCTTTTTTGAAATCTACAAAAGGGGTCTTTATCATGCAAGTAGTGTGCAGTCTCCAGATACATTACCCACTATGGTGCATGGTCAGGTTTTCATATTATAACCTAACAAGCCCAAACCAGAGGGTCTCCCCCATCTGCCACCTTCAGGATACACTGGCAGATCTGTTGGTCCAGCACTGGGACCTGCAGATGGAAAACTGGCAATCATTGTCAATTAAGATTGGAGTCGACCACATCCTGCTCACAGTGAGACTCAAACCTGCAAACTTGGTATTGACAGGCACGCGATCAATAATAGATGACTAACTTCTTAACCACTTGACCACCAAGTGGTTTTTACAAAGACCAAACAGTATGATGTTGACTACTTTGTCATCTTAATCTAGTTTCATTTCTAGCAGTTTCCACGTAGTAACTTGATATGTATATACATGATGCCATTTTGCCCCATGGCCCAGGAAACTGGGAGCAAGATACTTTTTCTCTTATCTGCATATATACAAGTTAAGCTTTAAGTGAAGAATTCGCAAGTTATAATCTATTGTTTGGGTTTAATGCCACTTTCTTAAAAATTTTTAGCTACATCATGTCCACAAGTTCTTATTGTGGGAGGAAACAAAAGTAGCTTGTGAAAACTCCTGACCTTTGGCAGGAAACTGGCAATCCTTGTCAATTAAGATTAGAGTCGAGCATTCCCTGCCTGCTTTTTCTTCAGCGTTGACAGCCACATGATCATCAGTAGAAGACTAACTTAACAAATCTTTCACTGAAGTTCCGTCTTGGGTAACCAGAATTAAAGTATGATCTGATAGTTTACCAGTTGACTTGCTTGTGTTAGCAGTTTCCTGAAAATTTTATCTTCCTAAGCTCATAAAACTACACACCATGAAATATGTGAAAAATGCTTAAGGCAGGATTGAAACCTACAATACCCAAGACCAGAGTTAATATTTGATATGCTCCATATTCCTTTAAACTACACTAAAAGTATCTCTAGTTCTTAATGACCAAAGTGTCACACAGTATGAAACTAAGCAGATAAACCATTCCTTTGAATCTAGTCACTGACTAGAATAAAAAAGTGACACAGGAGAAATTCTATGGCATTTATTATTTATAATTGTGAAAATAAGAATAATACATCTAGAATTACTTTTGTGACCCAAAAATGTGTTTCTCTTGAAAAAGATAATTTGAAAATATAGGATCTTACAATGGTACAAGTGGATTACTGGATTTCTCAGTCAAGATGGTAAAATAATGGAATTTTAAGTCTAATTAAGCCTTCTCAAGGACTTAAAATTCCATAATTTAACTATTGAGATTGGAGAAATCCAATAATCCAAGAGTACTAAGTAAGATTCTGTGTCTCTAATTTTAACTAGAGGCTCCCAGGAGCCTGTAATCGCTCACCTGGAATCCAAATGACTTAAACTATATTAAAATTTTTTATATTAACAGTTTCAGTCTAGTTGTTATAGCTTTTAAGTTACTGTGCAAAAACTAAACATTTCTTCAAAAAATTAGTTAAATACAACAACTCCTATAAGGTGCCATCGACAATTTCTGAAAATTAAATGGTTTTTAGGCATTGTCCTTTAGGGTACTTTAGAAATTTACAGTTTTACTCTACTAATAGGTGTGTTATAGACTAATTTATAATTAAAAAACTGTTCATTTGTCTAAATTCATAATGAAAGGGCAATAACTCCTATAAAGAGTCATCTTGCAATTTTGGACTAAGCAATCATTTGTAGGGCTTCTATTGCTGATCATTTGTGCAATTTACAGTTTTAATCTAGCTACTATAGTTTTCAAGTTACAGGACAAAAATGGAAAATTTCATAACAAAATTGTCATTTAAGGGCAATAACCCCTATAAGGAGTCATCTGACAATTTCAGACCAATGAAATGAATTGTAGGGCTTTTTTTGCTGATCCTTTTTGCAATTTATTATTTCACTCTAGCTGTTATGGTTTTTAAGTTACAGGACAAAAACGGAAAATTTCATAAAAAATTGCAATTTAAGGGCAATAACTTATTTAAGGAGTTGTCTGACAATTTCAGACCAATCAAGTGAATTGTAGGGTCTTTATTGCTGATCATTTGTGCAATTTACAGTTTCAATCTAGCTGCTATAGTTTTCAAGTTACAGGACAAAAACGGAAAATTTCATAAAAAAATTGCAATTTAAGGGCAATAACTCCTATAAGAAGTCATCTGACAATTTCAGACCAAAACAGTGAATTGTAGGGCTTGTATTGTTGATCATTTTTGCTATTTACAGTTTTACTCTAGCTGTTATAGTTTTAAAGTTACAGGACAAAAACGGAAAATTTCATAAAAAATTACCATCTAAGGGCAATAACTCATATAAGGAGTCATCTGACAATTTCAGACCAATTAAGTGAATTGTAGGGCTTGTATTGCTGATCATTTTTGCCATTTACAGTTTCACTCTTCCTCATATAGTTTTCAGGTTATATTGTAAATACCAAAAATTTTGTCAAAAATCGTCAAAAAAGGGCAATAACTCCTACAAGATGCCAATACACAACTTTGCACTAATAGCAACTATTGTAGACCTTAATGTGCTGAACAATTTGAAGTAACGGTTTTCTCTATAGCTATTATAGTTTTTTAGATAATGATCAAAAACCTGTGTTGACCTCCATGTTCTATTTTTAGTAACAGCGGCCATATTTGTCTGTTGATCAACACCCTGGGTACAAACTTGAAACTAGGAACCCTAAGGATGATTGTGGCCAAAAAAATTGGCCCAGTGGTTTCAGAGGAGAAGATTTTTGAAAAAGTTTACGACGGACGACAGACGACGGACGCCAAGTGATAGCAAAAGCTCACATGGACCTTTGGTCCAGGTGAGCTAAAAAGTAGTAAATTTTCAAAATGAAGTAGAAACTCTTCCACTATCCCCAATTTTACAGTCATAACTTCAATATGCAGTAAATGGAAGTTGTTTAACATCATTATTTTTTATTAGTAGTATTAATGGCACCAGTAAATTTCTCTTAACGACAAAGTAACTTAAAGACAATCAAGGGTGACTAGAATGGAAGTCTGATCTGATAATTTAACTTATATTGAAAATGTGATTATTTGAAGCAATATAAGAAAACTTGATGAAAATCACATAAAAATGTAGCTCCAAAGGGGAATAACTCATACACAACCAAAATTACTTGTTCAGTTACCTGACAGAATTGTCATCGGTTGGTAATTTTTGGAACTTTGAACACACAAAAAATATTTTAAACAAATCAATACACATACCAATTCACAATTAATATTTATAAAAATCATAAATATAGTCATAGAAAAATCAATGAACAAAAATATTTCATCAAATCAGCTCTGAAAAACTTTCACAAAATATAAAAAAAATATACCTTCTCTGTGTGGTAGTAGGGTTTGTATTATTTTCTAAGATAACTGGATGGAAAGATTGGTCATTGAATATATGTGAAATTATTGCCAATTTTTTAAGCTATAGTAGTTCTGTAATTATTTTTGAATACATTAAAATTCAAAGATGAAAGACCTTTTTTGTTTCTCCTAAAATAAGATTTTGCAATATACAAAGTATATTTTTAGGAAAACAAGTTACAATGGTGTTTGATTTTTAAAGCAACATATTGGTTTTTTGATAATTTGAAGATTGAAATTTGCTATGACTATAAAATCAATGTTCAAATACAATGATCATATCTGACAATACATTCATAGTCCACATTAACAATCTCAGTATATTTGACTTTTATTATAATTAAATTATTCAGTCATTCCTTCATTACTGTAGCTCTGTATAGTAACATCTGATCCCACCATAACCAGTACTACATGTAGGATAACATCTCATTCCACCAAGGCAAGTACTCCATGAAGAGTAACACCTCATTCCACCATGACCAGGACTCCATGTAGGGTAACACCTCAATCCACCAAGACAAGTACTCCGTGTAGGGTAACACTTCACTCCACCATGACAGTACTCTGTGTAGGGTAACACCTCCTCACTCCTCCATGACAGTGCTCAGTGTAGGGTAACACCTCCTCACTCCACCATGACAGTGCTCAGTGTAGGGTAACACCTCCTCACTCCACCATGACAGTACTCTGTGTAGGGTAACACCTCCTCACTCCACCATGACAGTGCTCAGTGTAGGGTAACACCTCACTCCACCATGACAGGACTCCATGTAGGGTAACATCTCATTCCACCATGACAAGTACTCTGTGTAGGGTAACACTTCACTCCACTATGACAGTACTCTGTGTAGGGTAAAACCTCCTCACTCCACCATGACAGTGCTCAGTGTAGGGTAACACCTCACTCCACCAAGACAAGTACTCCGTGTAGGGTAACACTTCACTCCACCATGACAGTACTCTGTGTAGGGTAAAACCTCCTCACTCCACCATGACAGTACTCTGTGTAGGGTAACACCTCCTCACTCCACCATGACAGTGCTCAGTGTAGGGTAACACCTCCTCACTCCACCATGACAGTGCTCAGTGTAGGGTAACACCTCCTCACTCCACCATGACAGTACTCAGTGTAGGGTAACACCTCACTCCACCATGACCAGGACTCCATGTATGGTTACACCTCATTTAACCATGACCAGTACTTTGTGTACAGTAACATCTCATTCGCATTACCAGTAGTCTGTGTAGAGTAAAATCTCATTCCACAAAACCAGTACTCGATGTATGGTAACATCTGATGCTCATGCATCAACATTTTTCTGAAAGTATAAAATAATTATTGTTAAAATATAAAATAATCAGTTTTAACACCAATCAATCAATCAAATTATTACATTCAATAATTTTCAATCAATCAATACAAAAAAATATTTCATCTGCTGCAAAGGGCCTCTGTGGTCGAGTGGTCAAGGTAGTTAGTCTACTATTGATCATGTGGTCTGTCAACACTGAGATTGCGGGTTCGATCCTCACTGCGGTCAGGGTGTACTTGACTCCAATCTTAATTGACAAGGATTGGCAGTTTTCCTACGGCAGGTCAGGGGTTTTCTCTGGGT
This sequence comes from Limnoperna fortunei, assembly GCA_944474755.1. Classification (NCBI taxonomy): domain Eukaryota; kingdom Metazoa; phylum Mollusca; class Bivalvia; order Mytilida; family Modiolidae; genus Limnoperna; species Limnoperna fortunei. The sequence goes on along the minus strand of OX104120.1, from coordinate 76,943,174 downwards.
ACTCCGGCTTCCTCCCCCAATAAAAACTGGATGCCATGATATAGCTGAAAAATTGCTGAAAGTGGCGTTAAACACCATTAAAACAAACAAAATCATCTACTGTAAACCAATACAATTTCACATGATGTAAACTTTCGCAGTTTTTGCATGCAGGTTACAATCATGAAAGTTTATATCTTGGAAAAGTTAAGGAAAGAGCATGATCAGATGTGTAAAATGCCAATTGTTGTTAAAAAATTTATTTGGGATAGTAAATTATCATTTCACAATTACTAAACATGTAACATGTACAATTTTAATTATACAATATATCTTTATAATGTTTCTCAGACAATTCAACTGGAAGCTTTAATAAAAAAAATTAATTAATAAAAATTTAATTCTGACAGGCGTCACAAAATCAAAATGAGTATGCCAATACAATTAGACCATCTATGAAACAAATACTACATAATGTTCAGAATCAATCAATCAATCAATCAGATATTAAGTTGTGAAATTTAGCAGTAAACAATTACCTTAACCATCACACAAAAGTATCCAGTATATAAATATAAGTGTAAATTGTTTGATGCCTTCTGAGAAATTTTTGCTGGCATCATTTAAGACATAATTATTTGATGCCAGTTAGTTGTTATTGGTAATAACACAGTGAAGTAACAGACCTCAGAAAGACTTAAGTGCATTTAAATTCTATTATGTTCTAATTCTTCACACTCAACCAAACATAAAGTATTTACTCATTAACAACAAACACATGTATTTAGGAACCGTTCGCCTCTGTGTGCAGCAAATTTTTATTCAATATAAAAGTTAAGTCTGCGAAATCATAGGTCAATGCTGTACATGACAGTCTACAAGAAAACAAAAAAACACAATTAAAACAAATACAATGATGCAAATTAAATGAAAATTGCTCAAAGTTGTCTGCACTGAATATGATCATGGAATGACCAGCTATTGTCCCAACTTAGCAATATAATTGTTCCCACCTATATTCATCAGAAACCATCCATGCTACACTATTATGCACCAGTTACATCCAGACATAATGATTCAAAACATTAACACAGATAAGTAAACAAATACTCGTGTTTGTCAAAATTCAGGCCAACTTAGCACATCAAGAGGCCTTTATAGCCACTTGTAATGTCTCCATCTTGACTAAATCAAGCTTCTGAAAATACAAACATTATATCCCATAAAGAACATTTATCTATAATGAACTTCTCATGAGGGAACAGTTTTCCTATAGTGTTGTCTGGTGAACACAGTGCATGAGCTGCAAGCTAGAGCACTTGTTCCTATAGTGTTGTCTGGTAAACACAGTGCATGAGCTGCAGGCTAGAGAACTTGTTCTCTACAGACAAAACTATAGGAAACCTGTTCCAGAGGTAGAAGTCCATAATATGTTTAGTACATGTATATTTAAAGGGAGATAATTCTACTAAATCAACCCAATATGACCATGAATTTATAAACGTTTAGTATGGCAACCCTATATATGACCCACAGGAAATCTTAAAAACTGGTAGAGTCACCTTCACTGGGCATAGACTACGGTTTCTAGATAAAGCCATTACTGTTCAAAAACTGGACAAATTATCCAATGAAAAAAAACATTGATTTAGATGTGAAATGTACGCAAATAAAACACTAGTAATCTGTGCAAAAGTTTTTTTAATATACGAGGCTAGCAAGCAGATTAAAGTAAACTTTAAAGGGAAATAAGAAAAATTTACTAACCAAAAAACCTAGCAGGTCATGGTCATCTTGGCTTTGGTCTTCATCTTCTTTGTATCTACAAAGCGACAATCACACAAAAGATTAGTATACTATCACATTAGTGTAAAAAGGGAAAATAAACAAAACATACTGACCGTAAATCTAGCTAGATCATATACTGTCTTCTGATCTTCATGCATTTTCTGTGTATCTGAAATGAGGCAAGCACAACAGATTAGAATAATTTCAATTTAGTTAAGAGGCAACAAAACCAAAATATACTAACCTAGAAATATCCACTTCTTCTGTACTTTGATCTTCATCTCTTTTCTTTGTATCTGAAATGAGACAAGCACAACAGATTAGAATAAAGTCAAATTAGTTAAAAAGGGAAAAAAAAAATATACTAACCTAGAAATATCCACTTCTTCTGTACTTTGATCTTCATCTGTTTTCTTTGTATCTGAAATCAGACAAGCACAACAGATTAGAATAAAGTCAAATTAGTTAAAAGGGAAAAAAAAGGAAAATATACTAACCTATAAATATCCGCTTCTTCTGTACTTTGATCTTCATCTGTTTTCTTTGTATCTGAAATGAGACAAGCACAACAGATTAGAATAAAGTCAAATTAGTTAAAAGGGAAAAAAAAGGAAAATATACTAACCCTGAAATATCCACTTCTTCTGTACTTTGGTCTTCATCTGTTTTCTTTGTATCTGAAATGAGACAAGCACAACAGATTAGAATAGAGTCAAATTAGTTAAAAAGGGAAAAAAAGGAAAATATACTAACCCTGAAATATCCACTTCTTCTGTACTTTGATCTTCATCTGTTTTCTTTGTATCTGAAATGAGACAAGCACAACAGATTAGAATAAAGTCAAATTAGTTAAAAAGGGGAAAAAAGGAAAATATACTAACCCTGAAATATCCACTTCTTCTGTACTTTGATCTTCATCTGTTTTCTTTGTATCTGAAATGAGACAAGCACAACAGATTAGAATAAAGTCAAATTAGTTAAAAAGGGAAAAAAAGGAAAATATACTAACCTAGAAATATCCACTTCTTCTGTACTTTGATCTTCATCTGTTTTCTTTGTATCTGAAATGAGACCAGCACAACAGATTAGAATGAAGTCAAATTAGTTACAAAGGGGAAAAAAAGGAAAATATACTAACCTAGAAATATCCACTTCTTCTGTACTTTGATCTTCATCTGTTTTCTTTGTATCTGAAATGAGACAACGCACAACAGATTAGAATAAAGTCAAATTAGTTAAAAGGGAAAAAAAAGGAAAATATACTAACATATAAATATCCGCTTCTTCTGTACTTTGATCTTCATCTGTTTTCTTTGTATCTGAAATGAGACAAGCACAACAGATTAGAATAAAGTCAAATTAGTTAAAAGGGAAAAAAAAGGAAAATATACTAACCCTGAAATATCCACTTCTTCTGTACTTTGGTCTTCATCTGTTTTCTTTGTATCTGAAATGAGACAAGCACAACAGATTAGAATAGAGTCAAATTAGTTAAAAAGGGAAAAAAGGAAAATATACTAACCCTGAAATATCCACTTCTTCTGTACTTTGATCTTCATCTGTTTTCTTTGTATCTGAAATGAGACAAGCACAACAGATTAGAATAAAGTCAAATTAGTTAAAAAGGGGAAAAAAGGAAAATATACTAACCCTGAAATATCCACTTCTTCTGTACTTTGATCTTCATCTGTTTTCTTTGTATCTGAAATGAGACAAGCACAACAGATTAGAATAAAGTCAAATTAGTTAAAAAGGGAAAAAAAGGAAAATATACTAACCTAGAAATATCCACTTCTTCTGTACTTTGATCTTCATCTGTTTTCTTTGTATCTGAAATGAGACCAGCACAACAGATTAGAATGAAGTCAAATTAGTTACAAAGGGGAAAAAAAGGAAAATATTAACCTAGAAATATCCACTTCTTCTGTACTTTGATCTTAATCTGTTTTCTTTGTATCTGAAATGAGACCAGCACAACAAATTAGACTGAAGTCAAATTAGTTAAAAAGGGGAAAAAAAGGAAAATATACTAACCAAGAAATATCCACTTCTTCTGTACTTTGATCTTCATCTGTTTTCTTTGTATCTGAAATGAGACAAGCAGAACAGATTAGAATAAAGTCAAATTAATTTAAAAGGGGAAAAAAAGGAAAATATACTAACCTAGAAATATCCACTTCTTCTGTACTTTGATCTTCATCTGTTTTCTTTGTATCTGAAATGAAACAAGCACAACAGATTAGAATGAAGTCAAATTAGTTAAAAAGGGGAAAAAAAGGAAAATATACTAACCTATAAATATCCGCTTCTTCTGTACTTTGATCTTCATCTGTTTTCTTTGTATCTGAAATGAGACAAGCACAACAGATTAGAATAAAGTCAAATTAGTTAAAAAGGGGAAAAAAAGGAAAATATACTAACCTATAAATATCCGCTTCTTCTGTACTTTGATCTTCATCTGTTTTCTTTGTATCTGAAATGAGACAAGCACAACAGATTAGAATAAAGTCAAATTAGTTAAAAAGGGAAAAAAAGGAAAATATACTTACCTAGAAATATCCACTTCTTCTGTACTTTGATCTTCATCTCTTTTCTTTGTATCTGAAATGAGACAAGCACAACAGATTAGAATAAAGTCAAATTAGTTAAAAAGGGAAAAAAAGGAAAATATACTAACCTAGAAACATCCACTTCTTCTGTACTTTGATCTTCATCTGTTTTCTTTGTATCTGAAATGAGACAAGCACAACAGATTAGAATAAGTTCAAATTAGTAAAAAAGGGGAAAAAAAGGAAAATATACTAACCTAGAAATATCCGCTTCTTCTGTACTTTGATCTTCATCTGTTTTCTTTGTATCTGAAATGAGACAACGCACAACAGATTAGAATAAAGTCAAATTAGTTAAAAAGGGGAAAAAAGGAAAATATACTAACCTAGAAATATCCGCTTCTTCTGTACTTTGATCTTCATCTGTTTTCTTTGTATCTGAAAGGAGACAAGCACAACAGATTAGAATAAAGTCAAATTAGTTAAAAAGGGGAAAAAAAGGAAAATATACTAACCTAGAAATATCCGCTTCTTCTGTACTTTGATCTTCATCTGTTTTCTTTGTATCTGAAATGAGACAAGCACAACAGATTAGAATAAGTTCAAATTAGTTAAAAAGGGGAAAAAAGGAAAATATACTAACCTAGAAATATCCACTTCTTCTGTACTTTGATCTTCATCTGTTTTCTTTGTATCTGAAAGGAGACAAGCACAACAGATTAGAATAAAGTCAAATTAGTTAAAAAGGGGGAAAAAAAGGAAAATATACTAACCTAGAAATATCCGCTTCTTCTGTACTTTGATCTTCATCTGTTTTCTTTGTATCTGAAAGGAGACAAGCACAACAGATTAGAATAAAGTCAAATTAGTTAAAAAGGGGGAAAAAAAGGAAAATATACTAACCTAGAAATATCCACTTCTTCTGTAATTTGATCTTCATCTGTTTTTTTTGTATCTGAAATGAGACAAGCAGAACAGATTAGAAAAAGTTCAAATTAGTTAAAAAGGGAAAAAAAGGAAAATATACTAACCTAGAAATATCCACTTCTTCTGTACTTTGATCTTCATCTGTTTTCTTTGTATCTGAAATGAGACAAGCACAACAGATTAGAATGAAGTCAAATTAGTTAAAAAGGGAAAAAAAAGGAAAATATACAAACCTAGAAATATCCACTTCTTCTGTACTTTGATCTTCATCTGTTTTCTTTGTATCTGAAATGAGACAAGCACAACAGATTAGAATGAAGTCAAATTAGTTAAAAAGGGAAAAAAGGAAAATATACTAACCTATAAATATCCACTTCTTCTGTACTTTGGTCTTCATCTGTTTTCTTTGTATCTGAAATGAGACAAGCACAACAGATTAGAATAAAGTCAAATTAGTTAAAAAGGGAAAAAAGGAAAATATACTAACCTATAAATATCCACTTCTTCTGTACTTTGGTCTTCATCTGTTTTCTTTGTATCTGAAATGAGACAAGCACAACAGATTAGAATAAAGTCAAATTAGTTAAAAAGGGAAAAAAAGGAAAATATACTTACCTAGAAATATCCACTTCTTCTGTACTTTGGTCTTCATCTGTTTTCTTTGTATCTGAAATGAGACAAGCACAACAGATTAGAATAAAGTCAAATTAGTTAAAAAGGGAAAAAAAGGAAAATATACTAACCTAGTAACATCCACTTCTTCTGTACTTTGATCTTCATCTGTTTTCTTTGTATCTGAAATGAGACAAGCACAACAGATTAGAATGAAGTCAAATTAGTTAAAAAGGGAAAAAAGGAAAATATACTAACCTATAAATATCCGCTTCTTCTGTACTTTGGTCTTCATCTGTTTTCTTTGTATCTGAAATGAGACAAGCACAACAGATTAGAATAAAGTCAAATTAGTTAAAAAGGGGAAAACAAAGGAAATATACTAACCCTGAATTATCCACTTCTTCTGTACTTTGGTCTTCATCTGTTTCCTTTGTATCTGAAATGAGACAAGCACAACAGATTAGAATATAGTCAAATTAGTTAAAAAGGGAAAAAAAGGAAAATATACTAACCTAGAAATATCCACTTCTTCTGTACTTTGATCTTCATCTGTTTTCTTTGTATCTGAAATGAGAGCAGCACAACAGGTTAGAATGAAGTCAAATTAGTTAAAAAGGGAAAAAAGGAAAATATACTAACCTATAAATATCCGCTTCTTCTGTACTTTGATCTTCATCTGTTTTCTTTGTATCTGAAATGAGACAAGCACAACAGATTAGAATAAAGTTAAATTAGTTAAAAAGGGGGAAAAAAAGGAAAATATACTAACCTATAAATATCCGCTTCTTCTGTACTTTGATCTTCATCTGTTTTCTTTGTATCTGAAATGAGACAAGCACAACAGATTAGAATAAGTTCAAATTAGTTAAAAAGGGGAAAAAAGGAAAATATACTAACCTAGAAATATCCGCTTCTTCTGTACTTTGATCTTCATCTGTTTTCTTTGTATCTGAAAGGAGACAAGCACAACAGATTAGAATAAAGTCAAATTAGTTAAAAAGGGGGAAAAAAAGGAAAATATACTAACCTAGAAATATCCGCTTCTTCTGTACTTTGATCTTCATCTGTTTTCTTTGTATCTGAAAGGAGACAAGCACAACAGATTAGAATGAAGTCAAATTAGTTAAAAAGGGGAAAAAAAGGAAAATATACTAACCTATAAATATCCGCTTCTTCTGTACTTTGATCTTCTGTACTTTGATCTTCATCTGTTTTCTTTGTATCTGAAATGAGCAAAGCACAACAGATTAGAATAAAGTCAAATTAGTTAAAAAGGGGAAAAAAGGAAAATATACTAACCCTGAATATCCACTTCTTCTGTACTTTGATCTTCATCTGTTTTCTTTGTATCTGAAATGAGACAAGCACAACAGATTAGAATGAAGTCAAATTAGTTAAAAAGGGGAAAAAAAGGAAAATATACTAACCTATAAATATCCGCTTCTTCTGTACTTTGATCTTCTGTACTTTGATCTTCATCTGTTTTCTTTGTATCTGAAATGAGCAAAGCACAACAGATTAGAATAAAGTCAAATTAGTTAAAAAGGGGAAAAAAGGAAAATATACTAACCCTGAATATCCACTTCTTCTGTACTTTGATCTTCATCTGTTTTCTTTGTATCTGAAATGAGACAAGAACAACAGATTAGAATGAAGTCAAATTAGTTAAAAACGGAAAAAAAGGAAAATATACTAACCTAGAAATATCCACTTCTTCTGTACTTTGATCTTCATCTGTTTTCTTTGCATCTGAAACGAGACAAGCACAACAGATTAGAATAAAGTCAAATTAGTTAAAAAGGGAAAAAAAGGAAAATATACTAACCCTGAAATATCCACTTCGTCTGTACTTTGGTCTTCATCTGTTTTCTTTGTATCTGAAATGAGACAAGCACAACAGATTAGAATAGAGTCAAATTAGTTAAAAGGGAAAAAAAAGGAAATATACTAACCCTGAAATATCCACTTCTTCTGTACTTTGGTCTTCATCTGTTTTCTTTGTATCTGAAATGAGACAAGCACAACAGATTAGAATAGAGTCAAATTAGTTAAAAAGGGAAAAAAAGGAAAATATACTAACCCTGAAATATCCACTTCTTCTGTACTTTGATCTTCATCTGTTTTCTTTGTATCTGAAATGAGACAAGCACAACAGATTAGAATAAAGTCAAATTAGTTGAAAAGGGAAAAAAAGGAAAATATACTAACCTATAAATACCCGCTTCTTCTGTACTTTGATCTTCATCTGTTTTCTTTGTATCTGAAATGAGACAAGCACAACAGATTAGAATAAAGTCAAATTAGTTAAAAAGAGAAAAAAAGGAAAATATACTTACCTAGAAATATCCACTTCTTCTGTACTTTGATCTTCATCTGTTTTCTTTGTATCTGAAATGAGACAAGCACAACAGATTAGAATAAAGTCAAATTAGTTAAAAAGGGAAAAAAAGGAAAATATACTAACCTAGTAACATCCACTTCTTCTGTACTTTGATCTTCATCTGTTTTCTTTGTATCTGAAATGAGACAAGCACAACAGATTAGAATGAAGTCAAATTAGTTAAAAAGGGAAAAAAGGAAAATATACTAACCTATAAATATCCGCTTCTTCTGTACTTTGGTCTTCATCTGTTTTCTTTGTATCTGAAATGAGACAAGCACAACAGATTAGAATAAAGTCAAATTAGTTAAAAAGGGAAAAAAAGGAAAATATACTAACCTAGTAACATCCACTTCTTCTGTACTTTGATCTTCATCTGTTTTCTTTGTATCTGAAATGAGACAAGCACAACAGATTAGAATGAAGTCAAATTAGTTAAAAAGGGAAAAAAGGAAAATATACTAACCTATAAATATCCGCTTCTTCTGTACTTTGGTCTTCATCTGTTTTCTTTGTATCTGAAATGAGACAAGCACAACAGATTAGAATATAGTCAAATTAGTTAAAAAGGGAAAAAAAGGAAAATATACTAACCCTGAAATATCCACTTCTTCTGTACTTTGGTCTTCATCTGTTTTCTTTGTATCTGAAATGAGACAAGCACAACAGATTAGAATAGAGTCAAATTAGTTAAAAGGGAAAAAAAAAGGAAATATACTAACCCTGAAATATCCACTTCTTCTGTACTTTGGTCTTCATCTGTTTTCTTTGTATCTGAAATGAGACAAGCACAACAGATTAGAATAGAGTCAAATTAGTTAAAAAGGGAAAAAAAGGAAAATATACTAACCCTGAAATATCCACTTCTTCTGTACTTTGATCTTCATCTGTTTTCTTTGTATCTGAAATGAGACAAGCACGACGATTAGAATAAAGTCAAATTAGTTGAAAAAGGAAAAAAAGGAAAATATACTAACCTATAAATATCTGCTTCTTCTGTACTTTGATCTTCATCTGTTTTCTTTGTATCTGAAATGAGACAAGCACAACAGATTAGAATAAAGTCAAATTAGTTAAAAAGGGAAAAAAAGGAAAATATACTTACCTAGAAATATCCACTTCTTCTGTACTTTGATCTTCATCTGTTTTCTTTGTATCTGAAATGAGACAAGCACAACAGATTAGAATAAAGTCAAATTAGTTAAAAAGGGAAAAAAAGGAAAATATACTAACCTAGTAACATCCACTTCTTCTGTACTTTGATCTTCATCTGTTTTCTTTGTATCTGAAATGAGACAAGCACAACAGATTAGAATGAAGTCAAATTAGTTAAAAAGGGAAAAAAGGAAAATATACTAACCTATAAATATCCGCTTCTTCTGTACTTTGGTCTTCATCTGTTTTCTTTGTATCTGAAATGAGACAAGCACAACAGATTAGAATAAAGTCAAATTAGTTAAAAAGGGAAAAAAAGGAAAATATACTTACCTAGAAATATCCACTTCTTCTGTACTTTGATCTTCATCTGTTATCTTTGTATCTGAAATGAGACAAGCACAACAGATGGGAATAAAGTCAAATAAGTTAAAAAGGGAAAAAAAGGAAAATATACTAACCTATAAATATCCGCTTCTTCTGTACTTTGGTCTTTATCTGTTTTCTTTGTATCTGAAATGAGACAAGCACAACAGATTAGAATAAAGTCAAATTAGTTAAAAGGGAAAAAAAGGAAAATATACTAACCTATAAATATCTGCTTCTTCTGTACTTTGATCTTCATCTTTTTTCTTTGTATCTGAAATGAGACAAGCACAACAGATTAGAATAAAGTCAAATAAGTTAAAAAGGGAAAAAAAGGAAAATATACTAACCTAGAAATATCCACTTCTTCTGTACTTTGATCTTCATCTGTTTTCTTTGTATCTGAAATGAGACAAGCACAACAGATTAGAATAAAGTCAAATTATTTAAAAGGGAAAAAAAGGAAAATATACTAACCTATAAATATCCGCTTCTTCTGTACTTTGATCTTCATCTGTTTTCTTTGTATCTGAAATGAGACAAGCACAACAGATTAGAATGAAGTCAAATTAGTTAAAAAGGGGAAAAAAAGGAAAATATACTAACTCTGAAATATCCACTTCTTCTGTACTTTGGTCTTCATCTGTTTTCTTTGTATCTGAAATAAGACAAGCACAAGAGATTTGAATAAAGTCAAATTAGTTAAAAAGGGAAAAAAAGGAAAATATACTAACCTAGAAATGTCCACTTCTTCTGTACTGTGGTCTTCATCTGTTTTTTTTGTATCTTAAATGAGACAAGCACAACAGATTAGAATAAAGTCAAATTAGTTAAAAAGGGAAAAAAAGGAAAATATACTAACCTATAAATATCCGCTTCTTCTGTACTTTGATCTTCATCTGTTTTTTTTGTATGAGATGAGCACAACAGATTAAAATACTGTCAAATCAGTTTTAAAACAGAAACTATGCAAAATATAAACATAACATTGCATCAATGTAATATGGCCAAGATAGGTGATACATGGCTTAGAGTAAGATAATACAGCCAAGTGGGGTGGAGCATGGCGTGGTAGACGAATAATATGTCCAAATGAGAAGTGGCATGAAGGCTAAGATTAGGAACCAAGGGTCTAGATTCTCACCAAGTACTCTGGCTACTACCCCAAATTGACACCAGGATATAACTGAAAACATTGCCGAATGTGGCATAAAACCACATTTAAAAAACAAAATGAATTGCACCAAAACACTCTTGTAACCCTTACTTCACATTTCTTAATTCTCTTTATTTACCAGGTAATCATCAGGTAAATTGCTCAATCCGTTCTAACATTTTTATACAAAGTAAAATATATTCAACAACTTAAAAAAAGCATTACTTACTCGTAGATAATTTGTTAATATACAAATATCAAATATTAAAATGATACAAATACTTAATGCACGTGAGTTCAGGGCCCGGTTTCATAAAACATCTCAAATTTAAGGATTTCCTCAAATTGTCCTCAACTCGAAAACTGACCAATCAGATTACTTGAAAATTTAAATTTAAGGAAAAACTCAGATATCTGAGGAAAATCTCAATTTGAGAAGTTTTATGAAACCCAGGCCAGGACACTAAATACTGAGTCAGTCCATATCAGAGTTAATATTAGAAAGGCAGTCATTGGCATCACAACATAACTCTAATGCAACCTCCACAATCAAAAGTCAGTAACTAGTGTAATCACCTCCAGAGTAGATGTATATTGAATAAAGATGGCACATGGCCACAATGATAGTTTCAATGACTACCTGGGGCATATTGTTCCATTCCTCCATCAAAGCATATGGTGCATGAGGGTGGTTGTCACCGTGGGTGAATCAGGTCTAGGACTATCAGTAACTCGATTCCATTAATCATCTCAGCAACGACCCGTGATTCCATTCATCATCTCCAATATGACCCATGATTCCATTCATCATCTCTAAGATGACACATGATTCCATTCATCATCTCCGAGACAACGCATGATTCCATTCATTATCTCCGAGACAACCCATGATTCCGTTCATCATCTCCGAGACAACCCATGATTCCATCTATCATCTCCGAGACGACCCAAGATTCCATCTATCATCTCCGAGACGACCCATGATTCCATTCATCATCTCTAAGATGACCCATGATTCCATTCATCATCTCCAAGACGACCCATGATTCCATTCATCATCTCCGAGACGACCCATGATTCCATTCATCATCTCTAAGATGACCCATGATTCCATTTATCATCTCTAAGATGACCCATGATTCCATTCATCATCTCCGAGATGACCCATGATTCCATTTATCATCTCCGAGACGACCCATGATTCCATTCATCATCTCTAAGATGACCCATGATTCCATTCATCATCTCCGAGACAACCCATGATTCCATTCATCATCTCCGAGACGACCCATGATTCCATTCATCATCTCCGAGACGACCCATGATTCCATTCATCATCTCCGAGACGACTCATGATTCCATTTATCATCTCTAAGATGACCCATGATTCCATTCATCATCTCAGAGACGACCCATGATTCCATTCATCATCTCTGAGACGACTCATGATTCCATTCATCATCTCTGAGACAACCCATGATTCCATTCATCATCTCTGAGACGGCCCATGATTCCATTCATCATCTCCAAGACGACCCATGATTCCATTCATCATCTCTGAGACGACCCATGATTCCATTCATCATCTCCGAGAAACCCATGATTCCATTCATCATCTCCGAGACGACCCATGATTCATCATCTCCGAGACGACCCACGATTCCATTCATCATCTCCGAGACGACCCATGATTCCATTCATCATCTCTGAGACAACCCATGATTCCATTCATCATCTCTAAGACGGGCCCATCAATTAAACCTTTTATGTAAACGTCTTTTTAATTGATCAAGACTGTTCAAACTGCATAAAAACAAGTTTTCAGTTGTTTAAAAGGATAGCAGTATGTGCTGCACATGCAACAAACATGTTTTGTTGTCTGCAACACCCTTGATTGAGCAACACACATTAATTTACCCGTTTAGTTTTCTTTACATAGCCATCAATAAAAAATAACAAATTGTCAAGTTTTAATATTTGTAGATATTTTTTTAATAAAAAAGGAATATTTGTTATCGGTGCATTTATTTGTTGCTGAATATATATGTTCAAAATGTCATCAGTCAGGACTATGTAGAAAGAAACAATCCAGAAAATACTTCACAGTGGTCATCGTCCATTTATCATAATCAATAAACATTATAGCATGTATATGATGCATGAATGCAAATCAATTTATATATGTGGAATAAAAGATAGTTTGTTTGTTTTAATGTTGCTTAATGCTTATTAAGGGAGGAAGCCAAAGTACCCAGAGAAAATCCAGGAACTGCAGTAGGAAAACTGGCAATACTTGTCAAGTAAGATTGAAGTCGAGTGTACCCTGCCCACATTGAGACTTGAACCTGCAAACTTGAAGTGTTACAGACCATGTGATTAATAGTTGAGGACCAACTACCTTTTCACTTGGCAACAAGTATGAAATTGTACAAAGATCTGACTATGTTTTTGGACGTGGTAGCCTGTGGGTTAAGTATCAGTGAATACCGACAAATGGGCTCTTCAAATTGTGTTTGATTTGTATGTGTTCAGAACAAGTACAAAACATTTACAGCTTATACCAGTATGCAAGATAACCAGAGTAAATTAAGATGCTTGTTAGGGGTAGGGGATATAACTCTATTTTACTTGTAAACAAACAGTAAAAATATCATCCTGAAGGGAGATAATTCACTATTAAATAATAAGAAAAGGTTCTATTAAACTGTTATTTCTAACAATACCATCAAAGTAAACAAAATTTGCAGGAAAAGTTTGCAAATGACATTCAATAAAACAAACATATAAATATAATTCAAATTCATTGTTTTACAAAAACACAAAAAAAATAGCATTAAGTTTTTTTAAATCTAGAAACATATTTACAACTTACCTTGCTGTTGATCACACACAAAATGACTCTTCTGACTGTTCATGAGAACTCAATGGTAGCTTATGTCACATCTTCAGGGTATCAATTCAAACACTATCCCAACAAGAAAGCTGAGGCTCTTTCATGTTATAAAACAGATATCAATTTGTATATTGTGTTCCAATAAAAGTATGCCATAGAACAGTAATCATTATTTTCATTAATGAGATAATAAGAGACACACAAGAAAATTATCATATTATCTGTCAATTTTGAACCATTTAATGAATGCTTTTTGATTGCTTGAATGGTGTTTACTGCCACTTGTACCAATATTTTAGCTATCATGACATTCAGATTTATTAGGAAAGCTGGAGTACCTGGTGAAATCCCCTGACCTTTTCATGCATGATCACAATGTTATTTTCCATAACTGCAGTTATCTCCCTTTCTAGCATGTATACTATGTATAAAATTGTACTACTTGTAAGCCTATCAAGTAAAATAAGTGGACATAAATACATTTTTGCTAGTGTTTAATGCCACTTTCAGCAATATTTCAGCTATATCATGGAATCCAGTTTTTATTAGTGGAAGAAGGCAGGAGTACTCGAAGAATACCCTCTACCTTCGGAAGCAAAAATGGCAATCCTTGTCAATTTAGATTATAGTCAATACACCCTGCCCACAGTGAGACTCGAACCTCGACCTCAGTGTTGACAGACCACGTGATCAATAATAGATTACCACAAAACCCAACCACTCTGCCACTGAGGACCCAATTATTATCAGAAAAAGTTACATTAAAAGTTTTATTTAACTGTTTTTTCTAACAAAAACATTTAAAGTACTTCAACAAAATTTGCAAATTTGCAGGATAAGTTTTGCAAATGACATTTGATAGAACATATAAATATATTTTACATTTTTTGGCCAAAAAAAAGCATTTTTTTCAATAAAAAATAAGTTTTTAGTTTTAAACATATCCAATAAAATTTTTAACAACTTACCTTGCTAATAATCACACACAAAATGACTTCTGACTGTTCACCTTGTACAATGAACACAGTTCACTGTGTATTTTGAGAACAACTCATTGGTAGCTGATGTTATACCTTCAGGGTGTCAATTCAAACACTACCCAAACAAGAAAGCTGAGGCTCTTCCAGGTTATAACAGGTAATTATATATCAATTGTATATTTTGTATTAAAAGTAAGTAAGACAACAGTAATAATTATTTTCATTGATTAAATGGGGACAAGAAATTGTTGTATTAACTGTCAATTTTGAACCATTTAATGAATGCTTTTTGCTTGCTTGAATGGGGTTTAATGCCAAATTGATGAAAGCTTTCTTACATTAAAGTCTGAAAACTAAACCCCGCCAAACCCCCAATTTTTTTAACAAAGTCCCATACTCTATAAAAAAAAATCTGAGTTTTATCAAAATAAAAGGAAGCTTGCATCTATCAAAATAAATAATTCCTGAAACGTTAAATAAAAATGATGAAAGCGTTTTGAGTTATAGTCTGAGAACCAAAAAAATCCCACCTTTTTCACGAACAAAGTCCCATAACTCTACCATGATGAAAAGACTTCCATTTGAACCCCCCACTAAAAATGCATTATTTTGAAAGTAAATAAAAGAATTTGGCACTGGGTGGCAGCCACTGGTTAACCCCACAGTGGACACAGTCATGCATTGCCAATTGGGCATGTGCCACCCGTGTGAACTCCATGTATCTTGTGATAGTCTAATGCATTGCGTTTTTTATTGGGGGTTCAATAGGAAGTCTTACCATGGAAAGACTTCCATTTGAACCCCCCACTAAAAATGCATTATTTCGAACGTAAATAAAAGAATTTGGCACAGGGTGGCAGCCACTAGTGAACACCACAGTGGACATAGTCATGCATTGCCTATTGGGCAAGTACGAGCCGTGTGAACTCCATGTATCTTGTGATAGTCTAATGCATTGCGTTTTTTATTGGGGGTTCAAATGGAAGTCTTTCCAAAAAAGTTACAGCCCAGACATGAATTTGACATTCAGAAAGCAATGTGACCTTTGGGTCAAAGTTCAAGGTCAAAGGTCAACAACCATGATATCGGCCTGATATTATCTACCCACATTCCAAAAATCAAAAGCCTACCTCAAAAGATAAAAAAGTTACAGCCCGGACACGATTAGTTTTGGATGGACGCACGGACAGCACAGACGGACAGACTGATTACTATAAAGCATCCACCACAAAGTGGCGGGGCCCTAACAAGTGTATCTGAGCTAAGTGATACCCCACCGAAACAAAAAGTATTCGGTAAACAGGAAGTAGATGACCAAGGAGCATGAAATCGCTATACACCATATGGCAGTAAGGATAAAGCTATATGCTTATATATAATAAACAATACCCCAAACTTTCAAGAAAATTCATGACAGCATTTTTGTGTTATAATCTGAAAACCAAAAAAAATATATTTCACAAACAAATCACATAACAAATAATGATAAATTAGAAATTAGAAAAACAACTTTGTGCAGTTTGAAAAAATCTGAAGGAATTATCAAGATAAAGTGTGGACGACGGACAAACGAACATTTGTATACCATATTATGTACATCATAAACAGGCTTATAAAAAGTTAATGTTAAAGACCCAATATGCATGTGCATGCTTTATATTACATATTTAGCAAATTTATAACTATTCTGATTATATTCCTATGCAGTTTTATTATTTCCAGCAATACAGACCATCTTAGGGATACAAATTTTTCCCATATTTATTTGTAAACAATGGAAATCTGCAAATGGCTAGCAAACAAACACTTTTGTCATATGAACAGCTATGGTATTAATATGACTTCCATAACTTAATCCATATATCAAACAAACATTTTTGGACTTGTCCCTTTTCTTTAAATTCTATCTAAATAAAGCTAATAAAACAAAATTTAACAAGAATTATAATTGAAGAGTAAATATTATAATGACCATATAGTTCATTTCAAATCAACCGATATGGACAAATTATAATAAGTCAATATAACAAAGGGCCATAACTCTTTAAAAATCATGCAGCCATGCCATGATGTAATCTAAATGCTGTGAAGTTAACAAGATATTTGTAGCTGAGAAATAACACAAACAAATATATTTAATAAAACAAAATATATTTAATAAACATAACAAAGGGAGATAACTCATTTAATGACTTGCCAATCTATATTTAATAAACATAACAAAGGGAGATAACTCATTTAATGACTTGCCAATATATATTTAATAAACATAACAAAGGAAGATAACTCATTTAATGACTTGCCAATATATATTTCATAAACATAACAAAGGGAGATAACTCATTTAATGACTTGCTAATATATATTTAATAAACATAACAAAGGGAGATAACTCATTTAATGACTTGCCAATATATATTTCATAAACATAACAAAGGGAGATAACTCATTTAATGACTTGCCAATACACAACTAGGCTTGGTACTTACCAGCCATGAGCAGTTGAATCAAAATCTGACTTAATGTAGCAGAGAAATAGAATGGACAAAATACATGGTGTATATTCAATATATTTACTAAGAGGATTAACTGATTTCAAATGAAGCTGGACATGACCTTACAAGCAGTATCCTAATCTAGTCTTGCAGGAGCCTATCTACCATTCAGGCAATGGAGGCAGTTGCCTCGGTAACTGCCTCAGTAAAAAAACTAATTGAAAGAATTTTTTAAGATTTTTAAGTTCTCTCATGAAATGCCACCCTGCCTCGGTATATCCCAAAGGCTAGCCAAGCCCTTGGCTTGGTACTTACTAATCATGTAAATTTAAATCAAAATCTGGCCAAAGATAGCAGAAGAAATGCAAAGACAAACTGTAGTCAGTAAATATAACAAAGGGCAATAACTCATGAAAATATTTGTGTGTAATAACATGCTAATGAACTAGGCTTGTTGAAATTAAAATCTGACCAAATGTAACCGAGAAATAGAACAGACAAAATATATTCAATAAATATAACTAAAAGTGTTAAATCATTTCAAATCAAACTGGGCATGATGTAACAACAATACCCTCAACTAGGCTTGGTACCCACCAGTCATGTGCAGTTAAATAAAATTCTAACTAAAAGTGGCAGAAAAATCGCATAGAAAAAATATATTCAATAAATATTTTTTAAAACGGTGACAACTCATTTCAAACCAGTTATGACCTGTAATGATATATGGACCAGCCTTGGTGGTTACCAGTGGATTGGAAATTACATCAAAAATTGACCAAAGGGAACTCTGAAATAGTATAAAAGATATCTCTTTAAATATAGAAGATATCTAATTAAGTACAAAAGATATCTAATTACTACATTAGATATCTCAGTATCTATGTCATAAAAAATCAGGGCTTGAATTTGTGACCATACTGGGAGGGTTCCTAGTGCTCAACCCACAGCAGCCCAGCGCATCCCAGGGTGGCAGATGGGGGACACCCTCTCGTTGGAGGGTTGTCAGGTCATAATACAGAAAGCCTGGCGATGGATTGTAGTGGGTAACGAGTTTGGAGAGCGACACGCTCCTTGCACAATAAAGACTTCTTTTGTAGATTTTGAAAAAGAGTAGGCTCATTGTAGCCGCTTCAAAAGGCTACATTTTCCGACCCTACCCAAAACTCCATAGTTTTCCAGTGGCAGTCTAAATTGTTTTCCCTTTTATCCCATCCCACCACCATTTCCCAAAATTTTGTTCCCGGTATCCCATCCCACCACCAATTCCCATTGATTAATTGTTCTGTTAACTTATTCTTATCCTGAATATAGCTGACATACTGCTCGCTGGACGTAAAGCAACCATCCAATCAATCAATCAATCAATCAATCAATCAATCTTGTTCATCTTCAAAAGCAAAGATATATAAAGCAAGGGTAGATAGTATTGCATATTATTATTATTATTTATTATTATTATTATTATTATTATTATTATTATTGTATATGCAATACTGTCACCTACTGTCAAGTCAAACGGCCATAATTTTGTCAAAAATCATCAGACCAGAACAACATTCAAACTTGATCTGTAATTCATGAACTTAACACTTATACCAAATATTGGCTAAATATTTCCATGCATTAAGGAAGTCCAAAGACCATAATTTTGTCAATAATCATTGGACCAGAACAAAATTCAAAATTGATCTGTAACTAATGATTCTTGACTTTCATACCAAACATCAGTTCAATATCTCCAACTGTATAAAAAATGTATGGAAACTGTTATTTTTCAGAAATTTTCTAAGTCCAAGGGCCATAATTTCATAAAAAAACATTAGATTGCAACAATCAAACTTGATCTATAACTCATGATGGTAAACACCCATACCAAATATCAGCTCAATACCTGCAATCATTTAGAAAAAAGTCTGAAAATATTGTGTGCGATGGACTGAGTGCCAATCAATAGTCCCCTAAAGGTACTGGAGTGGGTGCCTCAAAAAAGACATTGATTAACATATAATAAGAATTACTTTTAGTTTGGAATAAAAGTTAGGTAAATTCTTAAACGAGTGCCAAATATAAACAACAAGTCTTAATTTGTTTGAACAGCCAGGAATATACTGCAAACAAAATAACTAAGGGAGGTAATTCAGGATTTTTTCATTTTTAAACCAATTATTTTACGAGACCCAGCTCACTAAAGGGACAAATGGCTTTCCACAAAGATTAGACATGGAGAATGTCATGTTTGGCAAGGATAAAACAATTTAATCAAAGGTGCTGAGTTATGGTAATTCCTTAATATATTCCTAAATGTAACGGCCATGATATAGCTGAGAAATGTAGGAAAGAGTTAAATCCGATTAAAGTGTTTAGTAATCATTAAAAAATCACGATTGGAATATTGGTAAATAATTGGATAAACTAAAAAAGCTTGAAGTTTAAACAATAAATTCCCAGCAACCATTATCATTCCATGTTTGTTGGTAGTGGGATTTGAATTGGAGACTAGGGACCACCTTCTTAGAAATGAGAAATTCCCTTTGCCTGTATTACCCTCGACAGTCTGTGTAATATGCCAATGTTTCATATTAATCTTACCTTGTGATTAACCATTGCACTGTATCAAAACTTCTGTTGCCATTGGTAACTTAATTAAATATTCCTCAAATATCCAAGAGAGTGATGACTGTCAAGTAACCTAAGAAACAATAATTGTAACAGTTATAGTTTAAACAAATTAATTTAAAAGAAATAGTTGCTTAGCAATTAAACATATTGTATAAACTTGCATGTTGTAAAGTAATTGTTGATCTAATTAAAAATTATTTTAATGATGCAGTTTGTTGTTCCAGGCCACTTTCAGGAATTTTTCAGGTATATCATGGCATCCATTGGTGTAGAAAGCTGGAGTTGTGGCAATCCTTAATTAAGGTGAGAGTCGAACACACCCTGTCCACAGCGAGGCTTGATCATGTTATGTAAATACTTGTCAATGAATTCAATTTGATGGAATTTAGTTTTTATTAGGGGAGGGATTTGAATCAGACTATGACCACTTTGTTATAAAAGGAAAATGTACTTTATCCTGATCACAATACAGTTTATAAACTTACCTTGTGGTTATATCCAATACTCAGTGTCAAACCTTTATCAAAATCTGGCCATAAATCTTGAAATTATTGTTGCTACTGGTAACTTAATATATACCTCAAATATCCAAGATGTTGATGAGAATCTAGAAAACAATAATATTGTTTTAACAATTTTTTAACAAATCTTGTGCAAATGTTCAGGGAGTACAAGTCTTACAAGGACAGGGAACTCCTTCCAATTATTGGAGTTTGCTTTATAACCAGCACAAATGTTTGGTCTTCACATGTATCTTAATTTATAGAACAAATATTGAGAATTCAATGGAGTTATCTGTAATCTGAATATTTTTTCCTAATAAATTATTGAAAAGGCTATTTCATGATCAAGTTCTCTAATTTCATAGCCAGTCAAAATTTACTAGTGCTACAATATGACATGCAGAATACCAGACGACAAAAAAAAGGTGGAGTTATCTCCCATCTATTTTTGACTACAAATCATTTACAATGTATTAAAAGCCTTAAAACAGGAAAGGCTGCTGGCCTAGATGGGTTGCCAAATGAAATTTTAAAATGTGGAGGTAGTATTTTGACTCCAATACTTAATAAATTATTCAATCTAATATTCTCCTCAGGGTATTACCCTGCCAAATGGTCCACTGCATACATCTGTCCCATTTACAAGTCGGACGATCCAAAGAAACCTGAAAATTACAGGGGCATAGCTATCAATACTTGCATTGGAAAAGTATTTAATTCTATTTTAAATAAAAGACTGGATAAATACCTTGAAGCAAACAATATTATTCATCCATCACAAATTGGATTCTGCAGTAAACGCAGGACATCAGACCACATGTTTGTTTTAAAAACCATTATTGACAAATATACAAATTGCAAAGGTGATAAACTTTATGCATGTTTTGTTGACTTCCATAAAGCATTTGATAAGGTTGTACATGCTGGTATTCAATTTAAATTACTTAAAAATAACATTTCTGGGAAATTCTATTCAATTTTGAAAGATATGTACTCAAAATCAGAGCTTTGTGTTAAAATTGACAGTATTCTGACGCCAAAGTTCAGCTCTAATATAGGAGTCAGACAGGGTGATGCTCTGAGCCCTAATTTGTTTAAAATGTTTATAAATGATTTACCAGTGCTATTTGAAAACTGCCAAGATGCTGTAAATGTTAATAATAGAAGATGTGACTGTCTGATGTATGCAGATGACATTGTTATTTTATCAAATTCTAAAAAAGGTCTTCAATCAAGATTGGATCAATTGTCATATTTCTGTACACAATGGTGTATGGAAGTTAATTTAAGTAAAACAAAAATTCTTATATTTAACAAAAGTGGCAAACATATCAAAGAAAGGTTTCTTTTTAATAAAGATGAAATTGAATGTGTCAATACCTACAAATATCTTGGTATACCCTTTTCTGCCAGTGGCCTTTTTAATGTTGCAAAGGAAGAACTTTACAAAAAATCACTTAAGGCCTTTTTTAAACTTCAAAGATCATTATCCTCAAGTAATCCAAGTGTCCTGACATCTTTCCATTTGTATGACCACACCATAAAACCTATTAGTATGTATGGTAGTGAGGTTACTGGTATGTTCAAAACCAACACTGTTGCATGTAGCAGAGAAGGTGATTTCCTTCTGCAGTTGAACTATTTGAATAATTTTTTAGACAGATCCCATATAAAATATTTAAAATACACTCTTGGGGTAAACAAAAAAGCCACAAACTTAGCTGTAATGGCTGAGGTTGGAAGATATCCTCTGTTCTTTTCTATAGTTATAACTTTAATCAAATATTGGTTTAGACTTGAAAAACTGAATGAGGGACTACTATATGATGCATATATATGTAACAAAACCATGTATCAAAATCACACTGATTGTTGGTATAGCACTATTGTTTATATTCTAGAGAAATTAGGCATACAGTCACATGATGTTGAATATACCACTCTAATTAACAATGTTAAAAAAAAACTTTGTGATAGTTACATCAATTTTTGGAACAAGAAAAGATCATCCATCTCACAAAGTAAATTGGATACATATTTTAAATTTAAGATAAACTACTTTTTTGAGACCTACCTTTTGATTGAAAATTTTAACATTAGACGCACAATATGTAAACTTAGAATTAGTGCTCATGATCTTCAAATCGAAAGAAAAAGATATGATAAAAATAAAACAGAGAGGTCTGAAAGAAAGTGCTTAAATTGTTCATTAGATAAAGTAGAGGATGAAACTCATTTTCTAATTGAATGTCCAAAATATAAAGAGCAGAGGGATATTTTATTTAAAGACATTTCCGCACTGTGCCCAAATTTTATTAATCTCTCCAATGATGATAAATTTATATGGTTAACTAGCAATGAAGATTTGTTTATATTAAAAAGCTTGGGTAAATTCATAATTAAAGGGTTTGAATTAAGACAAAACTGATCAACTGCCGAGGGAAATACCAACATAATTGTTATGAATGTTTTATATTTTATATATTAATATTTATAAGTTTTTGTACAGGCTCTGATTCTGTGACAGCAAATCAAAGAAATCATTATCGTTGTAATGTTTTTGTAACTGTTTTATGTATATTGTTATAAACCAATGTAACATTTGCCCAGAAATGGGCCCAGTCACTGGTCAATAAAATTATTCTTATTCTTATTGAGTTACCTCCCATTGATTACTTCATATGGCCAAAACTTTGTCTCATCAGCACAAATATTTTTATATAAAAAAAAATGAGTTAAAAATGTTTACATTCGATTGGAGCAGTTCAATTGAAAATTTTATTTTAAAAACAATCAAAATTGCACTGAAATAAAAAATATTTTTCTCTTTTTTAGCTTTTCATTGGACCATGTAATTGCTTAATTACATTGGCTACATATGACGAAAATGATGTAATTTAATATTTAGTCTGCATAGTATTCAGGGATCGTTACGCTCACCCCCCCCCCCTCTCAATAAACAAAAAGAAAAGGCTAAGCATTGGTAAATGAAAAATACTTAAATTTGAGGATTTCTCAGTTATCCTCAATACTGTAAACAAAATTTGTCAGTTCGGCTCAGTACTGTACAAAAATTGTATATTCACACATCAGCAAGACAAACAAGACCTTAATCCTGCCCTTCGCCGTAAACATCCATATGTGTCATAAAAAAGTCCTTTAATTGGACCAGATGTATTGGTAACTGTATGCTGTTTTGTACATCTATACTATACATAAATTGTAACTTTGTAACTGATTACAAATCTTTACTATATGCACTAATTTCTTGCCTTATGTAGTAAACATGGGACAGGCTAATATGGTCCAAAGACCCTTGCCGAATTATTGCAGCCCTCTCCTAACATGTAATTTTTGCTCCGACACGCCTGCCACTGCTTTTAAAATTAATCCTGGGTCAGCGCCTATAATAACTCTACTTTTTCGGACATTACGAAGTTTCAAATGTAAATAAAAATTTAAAAACTTTTATTTTCAACAATAAATATATAATAAACAAATAAATAAACAAATTCTGACACTTGTAAATTTTTCATTTTTGTAACTAAACAAAATATATTGCAACTTACACTATGACGCCACACCAATTCCATGTCCATTTTCCTTGCATAAAATTTTCGCTGTTTAACACTGTTCACGTTTAGCAAGATAATCACGTGATAACATTTTGGCGGGTACTTCAGTAGTTAATAAGACAAATCACAATTAGTAAGAAGTGACAAGCAAAATTTTATATGTCTGATAAAACTAAACTTAATATAAAAAATATATATATATTTGATAAAATTAATAAATAAGTTTCCCATGGTTTCATTGTTTACACAGAGCTCGATTTGAAACTCAACTCCCAGGGTTCAGAGTTCACATTATTATTGCGTGGCGTCTGAACCCTGACTTAGAAGGATGAGAGTAATTCATGACCATGGTCAGGAAATACACTGAAAAATATAAATTTAACGAAATCTAAATTGAATACCAAATACCCATTCGGAGTCGCCTTGGCGTAGCGCGGGCCTATTAAAAGAGTTCAGGCAAAAAGGGGGGGGGGGAAGGGTCAGTTTGTAAAGTGTGATGAAAGTTTTAAAGTACAAATGGTAATTGCTTTCAAGTTATTATAATAAGGCATCTTGTTGTTTTAATATATTTCTACTCCGGGATACTCCAAATGTCATGTGGAAATAAAGATACAATTCGGTCCAAATAACATCTGTGGTACCACTATGGTGCTAATACTCTTCTTTTCAAGTTTCATAGTATAATTTCCTCTGGTACAAAACTGGAGCCTCAAAGGTCGAGTTGTTAAGGTGGCCATCTACTACTGATCACCGGAGGTCAACACTATTGTTGCGAGTTAGAGCCCAACTGTGGGCAGGCTGAGATCAACTCCAAACTTTATTTGACATAAGTTTTTCTGATGAGAGTCAGGTGTTTTCTCCGGGTATTCCGGTTTCTATACAAACTGGAGGCCACAGCTATAGTTAAACATTGCCGAAAGCGGCGTAAAACAACAACAAACAAACAAATGTACAAAACAGCAGTAAAATAATTTGTTCGAACAATACAATACAATACAATACAATACAATACAATACAATACAATACAATACAATACAATACAATACAATACAATACAATACAATACAATACAATACAATACAATACAATACAATACAATACAATACAAAGAATATTTTTATCATTAGGAGAAAGACGGGAACCCCTAAGTATACAAACGGTCGGGTCATAGTATTTAAATATCTCCAACAAAATTTTAAATAGCACAACCAGCAGTATCTTTGCATATTACCGTATTAATAAATACAAGTTTTGAAACATCTGTTTTTTTTCAGATATGCTGAAAGTAGCCCAGTGCCCTAAACAAAGGTAACTATAGACCTGTCTGCCTGCAGTGTATAAAATTTTGAACGTGCTATTTATATTTCAATAACATATATATATATATTTTTATTTTTAAGGTGTATCCGATAAAGCACTGCAACTTTTAAAACTTTATCTTAGTGATAGGAAACAATGTGTAGAAATAGGATCACTATGTAGCTCTATTCAAGAGTTGTACGAAAGGGTTCCACAGGGATCCATTTTGGCACCTGTACTGTTTAATAATTTTATAAACGATATTTTTGAATTTATTAAGAAACGTAGTCTATACATGTATAACCAAGCTGATGACAATACTCTATCTTGACTTGATTTAATTTAGACTGCGTGCATGGATGCAACGCCATATTTCCGTTCCTGAAAGGTCAGTCCATTTGCTTTGATGAGATTTTACAGTCGCAAAATTAGTTATCACTAAGTAAGCTGTATGGTAGCCTTCACGACTTATTTGAGCGTTATGGAATATTTCACGAATGACCAATTACCCTCCTACTTATTGAATTATGACTACCCCCCCCCCCCCACCTGGATATGACTGCTTAGCGAATATTAACATGGGTAATACGACTGATGTCACGCATGGAGCAGGAGGTGCTTAACCTTCCGGGATAACCATATTAGTCATAAAACGAAAATATATAATTTTCAGGCCAATACGACGAAGGTTTTTCTCATGTAACTGCCTCGTTACACGTTGTATTGGACCGTTTTTTATCAATGTACTGGTCCCACCTAAAGGTCATGACTGTCAGGTTAAAATAATAATGTGCATTATAATATGTAGTTGTGACGTATTTATTTGCCCTTTTATAACTATATGGGCTATCCTCGGACCTAATGAGATGTAAAGTTGTGCTCGTAATGTAGGACCATTCCAGTACGTTTACGCTAACGGTCCAGATTCGCGTACTGTCTGGAACAGATTTGTTCGCCCCTTCACTCACAGTCTGTCTGTCTGTCGGTCTGTCCCATACTTCCAAAACTTTTCAATTAACGCTTGCCCACTTACGGAATGAAGGAGAGTGGAAGCGTCAGCTTCTAATAACTTCTTGAATTACTTAGAAATATTTCTGGCAGCATTTTATTTAATTATCAATGGAACATGTATTTAGTATTAAAGCATCAAGCCTTTGGTTATTCTTAAACTTGGTGGATAAAGAACCTAGAGCGATACTGGAATGCAATAGTGTACGTTGTGGATAAAGAACCTAGAGCGATACTGGAATGCAATAGTGTACGTTGTGGATAAAGAACCCAGAGCGATACTGTAATGCAATAGTGTACGTTGTGGATAAAGAACCTAGAGCGATCCTGGAATGCAATAGTGTACGTTGTGGATAAAGAACCTAGAGCGATCCTGGAATGCAATAGTGTACGTTGTGGATAAAGAACCCAGAGCGATCCTGGAATGCAATAGTGTACGTTGTGGATAAAGAACCCAGAGCGATCCTGGAATGCAATAGTGTACGTTGTGGATAAAGAACCTAGAGCGATCATGGAATGCTATAATGTATGTTGTAACAAAGCTATATTAAGAAATTAGTTTGCCAACAAATACCAAGTGGGGCCATAAAAATCGGCGATAGTCGTCTAAACATTTTACTTTTTCATTGCAATTTGTCTTATATGTTGTCAATGTTGATGGCCACTATAAATCTTGGTTTGTTATTTATAAAAAATGCACATGAAGGTGACCTCAGTCTGTTCCCACTAATAACGGATGGATTAAATTTGTCAATATATGAAAGTACATTAAACGTGGGCAATTTAATAATGTATTATCAAATTATCAAACATTCGAATTGTTGAACTTCTTTTTCTGATTAATCGAAAATATTTAGGGTATCCCTAGCATATAGCGTTCGTTCGTTCATTCGTTCGTTCGTTCCTTCGTTCATTCGTTCGTTCGTTCGTTCGTTCCTTCGTTCATTCGTTCGTTCGTTCGTTCGTTCATTTCCTCAACACAGATATTAAGAAATAGGCAAATTTATAAGGGATTTGAAGACATGTCAGTAGATGAAACCCTCGATTAAACTCATCAAATTGCAATAAGTATGCATCTCTGATTTATATGTAAATGTCGATGACAGAAAGATATATGTATAGCGTCCCCTCGCTTTAAGCATACAATTCGGTAACCAGATCTTTGTCTAAGAACGTTTTCTAATCTGCTCTTTATAATTGTTATTCTCGCTATGACAATATACAATTCAGGCCTTTAACGAAGGTAATATCCATAACTCTTTCGAGATTTAATAATTTGGATATTACCGGCCATAACTGTTTTATTATACTGAACTAAACACAAACAAGAACACGTGAATATTTTGATCATGGGACTGTGTAGTGCGTTTCAATTTGGAGCGCTTTGTAGTGCTATAAAGTTCTTATATTTCTTGCTGGCACTAACTGGTATTTATACAGTCGTTTCAAAAGCATTGGGTATCGGTGGCGGAGTGATTTAGTTCATCTAGTATTGATCGCGTAGTCTGTCAACACTGAGATTGCGGGTTCGAGTCCGTCGGGCAGAGAGCATTCGACTCCAATCTTAATTGACTAGGATTGCCAGTTTTCCCACCGAAGCCCGGGGTTTTTCTCCTGCTTCCTCTCCTAGTAAAAAACTAGACGCTATGATATAGCTGAAAAATTGCTGAAAATGGCGTAAAACATCATTCAAGCAAAACACTAGTATAGCAGGATATGCTCGCCCTCCGGAACATCTGATACCATTCTTTATTCTTTCCTTTTTTGTTTCTTGTATGTTTTGAATGTTTGTTCTTGTTGCATTCACGAGTAACCTGCTAGTAATGGCTTTATAATTCCATACTTCGTACATACAGCCGTTCACTAGCATGGGATCTCGTTGGCCGAGTGGTTAATATAGTTCATCTAGTATTGATCGCGTGGTCTGTCAACACTGAGATTGCCGGTTCGTGTCCAGTAATAAACTAGACGCTATGATATAGCTGAAAAATTGCTTAAAGTGGCGTTAAACATCATTCAAGCAAAACACTAGTATAGCATGATATGCTCACCCCCCCCCCCCCCCCCGGAACATCTGATACCATTCCTTTATTCTTTCCTTATTTGTACCTTGTATATGTTTTAAATGTCACGAGTAACCTGCTAGTATTGGCTTTATAATTCCGTACTTCGTACATACAGCCGTACGTTTCACTAGCATAGAGCCTCGCTGGCCGAGTGGTAAATGTAGTTCATCTAGTATTGATCACGTGGTCTGTCAACACTGAGTGCGTCACTGCGGGCAGTGAGCACTATCCTCCAATCTGAACTGACAAAGATTGCCAGTTTTTCTACCGAAGGTCGTGGTTTTCTCTGCTTCCTTCCCCAATCGAAACTAGACGCCATGATACAGCTGAAAAATTGCTAAAAGTGGCGTTAAACACTATTCAAACAAAACAGTAGTATAGCAGGATATGCTCGCCCTCCGGAACATCCGATACCATTCATTTATTAATTTCTTATTCGTTTGTTGTATTATAAAGATAGGCTCGCCATTCGGAACATCTGATACCATTCCATAATTCTGTCTTTATTTGTTTCTTGTATGTTTTGAATGCTCGTTCTTGTTGCCTTCACGAGTAACCTTCTAGTAATGGCTTTAAAATTTTGTACTTCATACATATTACTTTTCATATGTTCGATCTCTTCTTATTATCTCTTAATGATATATAATTGTTTTCGGGTAAATTGAGCAAAAAGGTAAAAACCATACTCTACAATATAGTTCATGTTGTAAGTGATAAAATTGCTAATTTAATATTAAAGAAAATATTTCAATTACAGTTTTTCGTATTTGTTAAATCCTTCAAGCTTTAAAATACATTTTTTTGTCCTGATCTAATAAGAAGTAAAGATGTACATAATTGCATATTAATGCGCGCTTCTCGGTAGTATGAATAGATCGTTTCAATTTTTATTTTTGGATTATTTTACTATCCGTAGTGTAAGCCAAGTATTTTTATTAATGCATTATATTCTTGACTTAATAAAATGTATATACTTGCGTTTCTTTTATTAATTAGTTATTTAATTTGATAAGAAAAACGCATTTAAAAATGTTATGTTATATTACGTAATGTATTTCATCGCTTCAATTGTATTTCTTGGATTATTTCGTGATTTATATGTCAAGCTTCGTAATTTTTTATGCATTCTTATTTTAACATGATAAAGTGTATATTTTTCGATTTCTTTTATTAGTTACTTAGATAATTTGACAATAAAAGTGCATTTTTAGATTTTGTTTAACGCGCTTGTGACCACTCATCCAGAAAACTTATTTCTGGATTATTTCATAATTTATAAGGTAGAGAATGGAACCTTTACGCAGAAAATTAGTCATCTTGAACATTAAATTTAATTTCCCTTGGTTTTGTTTATTGACGGTTTCGAAATCCCAAACTCTCGTGAACGATTCGTGTGTGGTAGTGGTGGTTTTAGGGAGGGGGCAGAGACATTTCTGTGATGTAATTGTATATTAGATGTGCCGTGTTTATTTGTTAATTACCTGACACTGAACTTTGATGAAAGGTAAAAATGAAAGACCAATCAGACTCGCATAATAAGCCGCTAAAATGGCTAAATTAGATTATGATTTTGATATATATTGTATATAGCCTGTTGTTTTGTTTGTTTATTTTTTACTTTCTCCGTACCAATTGTATTATTGGCTGGGTGAGAATAAACTATATATACAATAGAACTCGCATTAATAACTATGGTAATAAGATTATTGAATTTTGTAAAAGATGTTCAATGTATATTGCTAATGGTCGTTTACATAATGATAAATATATTGGTAAAACCACCTGTAAAGATGCATCATTGGTAGATTATTTACTTATTTCAGAATCTATGGGTTGATATTATTTCTGATTTTTATGTAGAAGATTTTGACCCTATGCATGTATTCTGACGCACATAATCGCCTCCATTTATCTTTAACTTTTACACAACCAAACGATTTAAAACAAGTACATAGAGAGAACACTTTCCGTAAGTGGAACAATAAGAAAAGTGATAATTTCCGACAATTATTGATTAATGACAATGAAGGTATCCTGGTCAGAATTAAATCCCAACTCGACAATACCAACGCTAGCACGGTCACGCCTGAACAGGTCACGGACCTTGTTAGTGACATAGGTAATGTTTTGATTGAAACTGCCCGAGATACCTTTGGAGTTGCAAAAAGAAGATATCCAAATGAAGTTAATAAACCTTGGTTTGACAAAGCCTGTAAGGTTAAGCGCGACGAATTTAACGCCGCTCGTAACCTGTTTAAAGTAATAAAGTCGACGTCACACAAAAAAGAAATGAATGCTAAAGCGAAAGCATATCGCCACACCTTATCGAAGAGTTATGCAAAATACTCGGCAAGTTGCGCAAATGAGTTGAGATCTAGTTCTAAACATGACCCCAAATCATTTTGGAAGATTTTGCATAAATACTCGCATGCGAATAAGGATTCGCCGGAAATTGATATTGACACCTTCTATGAATATTTTAAAAACCTAAACGCAGGAGACGAACCCACAGAAAACGATATAAATGTAGACGATATGTGCGAGAATCCAGTTTTTGATGAATTGTTAAATGGTAAAATTACTGAAAATGAGGTTCAAGAAGCAATAAAAAAATTGAAAAATTGTAAAGCACCAGGTAGAGACATGATTATTAATGAATATCTTAAATACTCGTCACCTCAACTTATATCTATATATTGTGACTTATTTAATTTAGTTTTAGATAGTGGTATTGTTCCCGAGAGCTGGACACAAGGAATCATAAAACCTATATATAAAAATAAAGGTGATCCTGCAGATCCCGACAATTATCGCGCGATTACCCTTATTAGTTGTATGGGTAAACTTTTTACGTGTATATTGAACTCTAGATTGAATGTATTCTCAAACGAGTTTAATGTCCTGTCCGAAAGCCAAGCGGGTTTCAGGAAAGGGTATTCGACTCTTGATAATATATTTACTTTACATGCTCTGATAGAATTTTACTTTGCGTATGGAAAAAAACTATATTGCACATTCGTTGATTTTCGTAAAGCTTTCGACACTGTGTGGAGGGAAGGGTTATGGAAAAAAGTACTTAAAAGTGAGATAAAGGGAAAGATTTTTAAAGTTATATACAACATGTATAATGGTATCAAATCATGTGTGCAATGTAGTGGAGGACAGACTGAATTCTTTCCTTGTCTTACTGGAGTCAGACAGGGAGAGAACTTATCTCCCTTCTTATTTTCCATCTTTCTAAATGACTTAGAAACATTTTTTGCCCAGCTTGATGGAGTATCACTTGAAACTGTGGAAAAAAAAATGATGGATGAAATTCACATTTATTTTAAATTCTTTGTGATATTGTATGCAGATGATACAATTATTCTAGCAGAAAGTCAAGATAATATGCAAAATTCTTTAGATATTATATTTCAAAGATACTGTGATTTGTGGAAGCTTGAAGTGAATGTCAACAAAACGAAAGTTATTATTTTTTGTAAACGTAAAACAAAACAAGGAGTAGAATTTTATCTAAAAGGTGAAAAACTTGAAATCGTTGATTCATATACATATCTAGGAGTTATTTTTAAATACAATGGGTGCTTTATTGAAACTCGGAAGAAAAGAGTAGAACAAGCTCAAAAGGCTTTATTTAGTGTATATAAACTCACAAATAATGAGAATATCCCTATAGACTTACAATTGAAAATGTTTGATTGTATGATTGAACCCATATTATTGTACGGCTCTGAAGTCTGGGGATTTGAAAATATTAATGCCATTGAGCAAACACATTTGAAGTTTTGTAAAAGAATACTTGGTGTCAGAAATACTACACCTAATTACATGGTGTACGGAGAGCTTGGAAGATTTCGCTCCAAATAAGTCTCAAAGTGAGAATGATTTCTTTTTGGGTTAGGGTAGTTCAAAATGAGCGCAAATTATGTAACTCACTATATGGTCTGATGCTTAAATTACATGACACCAAGACATTCAAGTGGATTAAATATATACAAAATATTTTTAATGATATTGGTAAAAGTGAGTGGTTTATGAATCAGTGTTTTGCTCTTAATATTAATTATATTAAGCAAATTCTACATGACCAGTTTATTCAATATTGGTATAGCGATATTGCTTGCTCCTCAAGAGGCGAATTTTACTCTCTTTGTAAGTCATCTTTTGGCCTCGAAAATTACTTAGTTAAACTCCCAGAGTTTAACCGCATTTGGATTACAAAACTACGTACGTCTAATGTTCATTTGCCTATAGAAACGGGGAGATTGCACAACATCCCAAGACAAGAAAGAATTTGCACTTTTTGTGATAATTCTGTAGGTGACGAGTTCCACATACTGTTTATTTGTGACAATGTAAATATTAAAAATTTGCGCCAAAAACTTTTGGCCAAATACTATTATGAACATCCAAGTATAAGTAAAATGAGTGGACTGTTATCTCTTTGCAATATTTCTGTATTAAAAAAACTATCTGTATTTATTAAGAAAATTACATCTCTGTAAGATTATCGTTACTATTCATTGTGCATGTATATGTTTCGAGTCTCTATTTTGTATACGTTAGTTGTGTGCGTAATTCTGTGTCGTTTAATATTTTGTAATTGTATTTTTCGTCTGACCTCATGTTACATATTTATATATGTCTGAGAGTATTGAATAAAATCTGAAAAAAATACAAAATTAGATTTTCAAACAGGCATGTTATTTAAAAAAATGATGTCTGAATCGGTGAAAAATGTGGTAGAAATTAGTATGGAAAAGAAATTTCTCAATAATAAAAAAAGCACAAAAGATATAGATTTTTATTTAATTCAAGATTTAAAAATTTTGATGTTAAGATATTTTAACGAAGCAAGTTATATATATAATAATACAACAGAAAAAAATTCAGTTATGTTCGAATAATGGTCATCAACAGTTTATATTGTTGAAAATTATTGTAGAAGTTAATAATCTCATCAATTGTTTTGCAAAATAAGACTCTTCTAATTGTTTTTTTTTATATTTTAAATTCTGAAAATTTTATAAAGTTCTTAGCAATGTTTATGCACATGAATGCTAGTTTGACGTTTGAAATACATTTAATTGCAAATCTTTTGAAACAATTTTAATTACAGTAAAATTAAATCAATGCAAATTTATTGATTAACAAGATGACACATTTTCGAAGACCCTTTGTATAAACCTCCATACAGGTACTTCTGATCATAGTTTTCGTATTTATCTCTAACTTAGAGTAAATGTTATTATACTGTTTCCCGCATAAACATGAAATGCATAGACAATAATGTTTTAATTTTGCGGCTATATTGAATTTTTAGCCAATTTTTAGCCAATTTTAGCCAATTGTAACAAAAATCAGTCAGCAGACGACAAAACATTGCACGAGATCATTGAGACTGCTGCCTAATACAATTAAAAGACTTCTACACATTGCATATATATAATATAAATTAAATTTTTTCTTCGCTCATATGTTCGATTAAAATTTCTTGATCAATTTCGCCATCGGATCGATGCGACGACTCGAACCCGATGTTTATTCCACTTGGTATGGAAATACCGACACTGTCAGCGTCGATACTCACTGAAGGATCGTGAGTTGATGACATCTTATCTATAGTGTCGTTAGATGAATAATACGATACCGTTTCTTGTCTTTTTAAAAATCTTTTTATAGCTTTAAATCTTGATGATTTTTTCTCGACATTTGGTCCAGGGTCACTCTCAACAGTACACTGCTGTGTCAGAGCCTGAGTCACTTTATTCTTTTTCAAATCCTGTGTGCTTCCAGTTAACGAAAGTTTATTGCAATCTTTAAGAGAAATAGTGTCATCTTTAGAAACTCCTAATCTACCAGTCCATTCTTCTGACTTTCCTCGACGCATTTTTGGTGCATGCAACATGTTCCAGATACTTCTTCCATTCTCCTTTGTACTTACTATAGATCCAAATGCCAAGCTGGCAAACGATCCTTTAATGCCCTTTATTTGCTTCGGCGATTTTGGGAACTGTGACAAGAAAAGAAAACATAGCTAATTATATAATTATCGCTAATTTGTTACATTTTCTTTTCATCGTTGCACAACGATCATTTCTTTATTGAAATAATCCATCAATCTCATTATCCTTAAGGCTCTTCGCAAGCGGCTCGGTGGATAATTTCGATCTTGGAAATAAAACACACAACAATATAAATCGCTCATTGACGCTTTTTCCGTTAATGTCAAACCATAGTATTAAATAAATATCAATTTAAATTTAACTAGTGCTGATTGTGTTGGGATGCCTACACAGAAAATTTGGTTATAATGAAGAGAAAATGATGCTGTTTAACAGACTTACAGTTGGTGCAATTGAATCAAAATATCTCCAAAACTATTGGTCAGACCGACATAAAATTTGGAAGAATGACTGATATTATATCAAACAAGGCATATGTTAAGTTTTATTAAAATCGAGCAATTTTCAGCTTATATTTAGGAACCAGAATGAGGTGAGTAAAGAAAGTTAGATTTTTCACTGTACATTGGCACCAAAGGCAAAATTTTTGTTATGTTTAATAAAAAACAATAGAAATACAAGAAATGTATGAAAATTTAACACTTTTATTGTTTTAGGGTCTTTTTAAAAATTTGGTTCAAAATAATTACTTTTCATTATGATTTTCAAATAGGGGTCTCCTATTGGCCCCCTCTTTTTTGTTGACAGAATAAATATCCATTTCATGGAAAAAAAAGTTGTAGGATTTAAAAATAAAGGTTTTTTTTTCAAAAATATAGCCAGAAAATTGAGAAAAACTGTGCAATTGGGCTAAATGGAGAGTGCTTAAAAAAATTTGCAAGGGGCTTGCACACCCAACCCAAAGGCAATAATGGGGTTTTAAATTGTAAGCTGCCAGAAGCCAGGGGGTGGAGACACATGCCAGTGCGTGCACAGATTGGCGTACATGATACAGCAGGGGATACTTCAGTTTTTCTAATGCTGATATGATTCGCAACTGTGCCACAACAGGAAAGTGTGTATGTCGGCCATCTTGTGTTGGAGCCTAAGGGCTTCCAACAACAGTAAATTAGGCCACCCTGCTCCTTTGTGATCTTGTAAAATTGCTCGAAAGATGGCAAAAAACAACATTGGTAGTCTCTTCTGGTTACTTTTAAATGATAAGAGTTTTTTTTTTTTAAATGTGGGGGGGGGGGGGGGAAGACTTTTGAACTATGTTTACTGTGTAAAGAAGCAGGTTGACCCTATTATTATTTCTATCTGTTCACATGTATTTGTTTATTTCATTTTAATATTGAAACAACAATTTAGATTCTTTTTGTAAAATCTTGTTGCCCCTTAAAAGGGCCTTTTTCAGTAATCAGCAGGATCTCTGGGTAGTTTCGTCTTGCAGCCGTCACTGTTGTGTAAAGTTCAGATCTAGCTGTCCTTTCTCGAACTCTGGATTTTTACTGTGCAGATCTTTTTATGTCTTGTGTTCTTGAAGTCTCACAACACTTTACTTGAATGGTCTT
The DNA here is from genome assembly GCA_944474755.1 of Limnoperna fortunei. Lineage (NCBI taxonomy): Eukaryota > Metazoa > Mollusca > Bivalvia > Mytilida > Modiolidae > Limnoperna > Limnoperna fortunei. Next base: position 76,907,295 of record OX104120.1, on the reverse strand, counting down.
CTCTTTCGGTATTTAGCTATTTGTAGGTATTTAGTGCTATCCTCACATAGGGAACATCTCTCTGTACTGCATGTGAAGCATGTACATCATTCATTCAATGTCAACAAATCTCAAGGTGCCAGGTACACTCTTCTCTTCTTGTTCTGTTGTCAAGTTGCTGGATTCACCATCTGAGGAGTGAAATGTGAGATGATATTGATTATAACCTGCTGTCATCTCTGTCATTCCATGTACATCTAGACTGTGTTCATTAACTTCCAGTCTTGAGTCCATGTGATTGCTTGAGGTGTTAATGGCATCTTCATCATGAGCTCTAGATGTATAATCATTTTTTTATGAACAATCAGCCTTCCTCTATCTACCAGCATTCAAAACCTTCCTATTCTGCAGTCGGACAGACTTTCATGAGAGGATTGTAACCAGTGGTAAACATCTTCAACACTAAGCTTGCTGGTGTATGGTGTAGCCCTACAACATCAATACAGAAGTGATGACATGACCACAGAACTGCAGGTTTGTTATAACTTATTTTTCTATTTAATTTCATATAAAAGTGTTTCATTATTTTACCCGTTCAAATCCAAACATATTCATTTTTCAAGCTAGATTGATGACTTTTAATTTTTTAATAATTCTTATCTTAAATTTAGCACTACATCCAAAGACTTGCTGGTTAAAGTCGCATGTTAATATTAAAATGTTTATTTCTGTGAAATTTATCTTCAATTTACAATTAATTAAGCAATAGAAATATTAGTTAATGAGTTATTTGCAATTTCTTTGAAATTTACAACCTGTTGAGTTTTATTGCTCTCCCCTTGACCCGGGGCAAGTGTAAGGTATGTGTATTAAAAAAATTTTGCCACATTTTTTGTGCATTTCAGGCATGTAAAAAAGTTTTTATTTTATAATAGAATGTTTTTGGCATTTTTTTCTCTAAAAGCAGAATTTTTAAAGCCATTTTAGGTACTTAAAAGTCAAAATTGCCAAAGAAAAAAGATTGACTAAATTACATGTAGCTTTTTACTTTCTGACACATTTTACTTTTGGTAGATATCTTAAAAGCAAGAAAGATACAGCCATTTTAGTGAGAGGGGTGAAGTTGGAAAATTTTGTTATAATGAAGAGAAAATGGTGCTGTTTAACAGGCTTACAGACTAGGTTCAATTGAATCCAAATATCTCCAAAACTATTGGTCAGACCGACATAAAATTTGGAAGAATGACTGATATTATATCAAACAAGGCATATGGTAAGTTTTATTAAAATCGAGCAATTTTCAGCTTATATTTAGGAACGACAACACAATTAATGACCTTTGCAACTCGTTGTCTACGAATGTAGTTCCCCATAAAATGGTTTATTCAATAATATATAAAACATTTTGTATAAAAATAATGTGACTGAAAAATTTGAATAAAAAAGGATATTCACTAAAAATAAAATGGTTATTCACCGCGGGAAAATGCATGCGATTGTTATTGAAAAACGGGAATAACCGGGATTCTATAAATAACAATCGCATGCATTTTCCCGTGGTGAATAACCATTTTATTTTTAGTGAATATCCTTTTTTATTGAATAAAACAATAACTGTCTTTTGATTCTGTAAATGTGTGGAGTTATTGACTTTTGAAAAAACTCTTTGTTATTCACCTCGCCCGCTGGGCTCAGTGAATAACAGTTTTTTCAAAAGTCAATAACCACACATTTACCTCATCAAAAGACAGTAATTGTATAATATTTCTTTGTAATATTTTTCTTTGGCTTTTTTCTTGTTTTGGTTCTTGTTTTTGGGCTTATTGGAAAAAAGGATCTTTGAAAAAAATTTAAAAATTAAACATTTGATGAAATATAATGGATTAGGAGTAATTTAGTCTAGTGGAATAATTGCCAATTTCCTGTTTTCAGGGTCTCTCGGACTTCATCCATGAAGATAGGGATGCTTCCAGAGCTTTAAAATAAGTTTGAAGTGTTACAGTTTTCTGAATTTTGGATATAGTTTAGAAGAGGTATGGAACTTTCAGACCCCCAAATGGCGTTCCAGAAACGAAGGTGGAATTTTTTTTAATTGACTTAATGTTATAATAGACAAAGTGGAAAAAGAGGCATTCACTAATTGTGTGTTTGTTCCTCCTTAGGAGCCAGAATGAGGTGATTAAAGAAAGTTAAATTTTTCACTCTACATTGGCACCAAAGGCAAAATTTGTGTTATGTTTAATGAAAAACAATAGAAATACAAGAAATGTATGAAAATTTAACACTTTTATTGTTTTTTAGGGTCTTTTTTAAAATTTGGTTCAAAATTATTACTTTTCATTATGATTTTCTAATAGGGGTCTCCTATTGGCCCCCTCTTTTTTGTTGACAGAATAAATATCCATTTCATGGAAAAAAAGTTGTAGGATTTAAAAATAAAGGGTTTTTTTCAAAAATATAGCCAGAAAATTGAGAAAAACTGTGCCATTGCGCTCAATGGAGAGTGCTTAAAAAAATTGGCAAGGGGCTTGCACACCCAACCCAAAGGCAATAATGGGGTTTTAAATTGTAAGCTGCCAGAAGCCAGGGGTGGAGACAGATGCCAGTGCATGCACAGATTGGCGTACATGATACAGCAGGGGATACTTCAGTTTTTCTAATGCTGATGATTTGCAACTGTGCCACAACAGGAAAGTGTGTATGTCGGCCATCTTGTGTTGGAGCCTAAGGGCTTCCAACAACAGTAAATTAGGCCACCTTGCTCCTTTGTGATCTTGTAAAATTGCTCGAAAGATGGCAAAAAACAACATTGGTAGTCTCTTCTGGTTACTTTTAAATGATAAGAGTTTTTTTTTTAGTTTTTTTTTGAAAAAATGTGGGGGGAGAGACTTTTGAATTATGTTTACTGTGAAAAGGAGCAGGTTGACCCTATTATTATTTCTATCTGTTCACATGTATTTGTTTATTTCATTTTAATATTGAAACGACAATTTAGATTCTTTTTGTTAAATCTTGTTGGCCCTTAAAAGGGCTTTTTTCAGTAATCAGCAGGATCTCTGGGTAGTTTCGTCTTGCAGCCGTCACTGTTGTGTAAAGTTCAGATCTAGCTGTCCTGTCTCGAACTCTGGATTCTTACTGTGCAGATCTTTTTATGTCTTGTGTTCTTGAAGTCTCACAACACTTTACTTGAATGGTCTTCTCTTTCGGTATTTAGCTATTTGTAGGTATTTAGTGCTATCCTCACATAGGGAACATCTCTCTGTACTGCATGTGAAGCATGTACATCATTCATTCAATGTCAACAAATCTCAAGGTGCCAGGTACACTCTTCTCTTCTTGTTCTGTTGTCAAGTTGCTGGATTCACCATCTGAGGAGTGAAATGTGAGATAATATTGATTAGAACCTGCTGTCGTCTCTGTCATTCCATGTACATCTAGACTGTGTTCATTAACTTCCAGTCTTGAGTCCATGTGATTGCTTAAGGTGTTAATCGCATCTTCATCATGAGCTCTAGATGTATAATCATTTCTTCTGAACAATTCATGAGCCTTCCTCTATCTACCAGCATGCAAAACCTTCCTATTCTGCAGTCAGACAGACTTTCATGAGAGGATTGTAACCAGTGGTAAACATCTTCAACACTAAGCTTGCTGGTGTATGGTGTAGCCCTACAACATCAATACAGAAGTGATGACATGACCACAGAACTGCAGGTTTGTTATAACTTATTTTTCTATTTAATTTCATATAAAAGTGTTTCATTATTTTACCCGTTCAAATCCAAACATATTCATTTTTCAAGCTAGATTGATGATTTTTAATTTTTTAATAATTCTTATCTTAAATTTAGCACTACATCCAAATTCTTGCTGGTTAAAGTCTCATGTTAATATTCAAATGTTTATTTCTGTGAAATTTATCTTCAATTTACAATTAATTAAGCAATAGAAATATTAGTTAATGAGTTATTTGCAATTTTTTTGAAATTTACAACCTGTTGAGGTTTATTGCTCTCCCCTTGACCCGGGGCAAGTGTAAGGTATGTGTATTAAAAATTTTTTTGCCACCTTTTTTGTGCATCTCAGGCATGTAAAAAAGTTTTTATTTTATAATAGAATGTTTTTGGCATTTTTTTCTCTAAAAGTTGATTTTTTAAAGCCAATCTTTATATTTTAAATAGAATTTTGAATGTTTTTTGGTCATTTATTTCCTGATTTATTTCAAATATTTAAATTTCTTTAACATTTTAGGTACTTAAAAGTCAAAATTGCCAAAGAAAAAAGATTGACTAAATTACATGTAGCTTTTTACTTTCTGACACATTTTACTTTTTGTAGATATCTTAAAAAGCAAGAAAGTTACAGCCATTTTAGTGAGAGGGGTGAAGTTGGAAAATTTGGTTATAATGAAGAGAAAATGGTGCTGTTTAACAGGCTTACAGTAGGTGCAATTGAATCCAAATATCTCCAAAACTATTGGTCAGACCGACATAAAATTTGGAAGAATGACTGATATTATATCAAACAAGGCATATGGTAAGTTTTATTAAAATCAAGCAATTTTCAGCTTATATTTAGGAACGACAACACAATTAATGACCTTTGCAACTCGTTGTCTACAAATGTAGTTCCCCATAAAATGGTATATTTCTTTGTAATATTTTTCTTTAGCTTTTTTCTCGTTTTAGTTCTTGTTTTTGGGCTTATTGGAAAGAAGGATCTTTGAAAAAATTTTAAAAATTAAACATTTGATGAAATATAATGGATTAGGAGTAATTTAGTCTAGTGGAATAATTGCCAATTTCCTGTTTTCAGGGTCTCTCAGACTTCATCCATGAAGATAGGGATGCTTCCAGAGCTTTAAAATAAGTTTGAAGTGTTACAGTTTTCTGAATTTTGGATATAGTTTAGAAGAGGTATGGAACTTTCAGACCCACCCCGAATGGCATTCCAGAAACGAAGGTGGAAGTTTTTTTAATTGACTTAATGTTATAATAGACAAAGTGGAAAAAAGAGGCATTCATTAATTGTGTGTTTGTTCCAGATGTGACATTAGAATACAGCTAATTACAGTAAGTGTGGAATGTTAGAGATTTATTTTATTTTGGGGTGAAAAAAAACCTCTTATTAATGGTAATGAAATATGGCCGTCCATGGAGTTTTGAGAAAACTTAAACACCAAACAGATTGTAAGAAATGATAGTTTTATATTTTTTTTCAATTTAGTTCATGAAGGGAATGAAGCAAAATTATATAAAATTAACTATATTCAAATCTTAAGGAATAATTTTTGGAAATTCACTGGATACTGTTGCTTTCTCCCCCAATAACAGCTAGATGCCATAATATAGCTGAAAACATTTTAAGTGGTGTAAAACCCCATTCAAACAAAATTGATGTTGTGTGCATTATAAAAAGAAACTTCAAATTTATTTTCATCCCACCTACCAGGTGTGCTGTACTGTGGGGGCCTCGGTGGCCGAGTGGCTAAAGTTAAGTTCGTCTACTATTGATCATGTGGTCTGTCAACACTGAGATTGCGGGTTCAATTCTCACTGCAGGTAGGGTGTATTCAACTCCAATCTTAATTGACAAGGATTGTCAGTTTTTCTACCGAAGGTAAGGGGTTTTCTCAAGGTACTCCAGCTTCCTTCTCCAATAAAAACTGGACGCCATGATATAGCTGAAAATGTGCTGAAAGTGGCATTAAAACATCAAACAAACAAACAAACAAAAAATCTGTGCTGTGGAATTGACGTCAGAGTAGATTTATGTAACAGCATCTTCACTGTCACCTATCATCGACTGGTTGATAGTTTGCCGTTGTTCAAACACCATTTACTTTCAAGGCATTTTTAATCTTTAAACAAATTTATATACATGCAGATTATATTGTATAGAATATTGTTGACAAATCTGGCTAGATGTTGATTAATCAGCCAATCAATCAATCATTAGAGAAAAAATAGTGACACAATTTTTTATGCTGGAGAATGCAGGGGGTATAATGTTTTTGACCTGTCAGTCCGTCCGTCAGTGTGTCATGTTGTTGTCGCCTTGATAGCACTCTCATTTCTTAATTTTAGCGAAACTTTGGGAAATTGTTACTTATAGTAGGTGCTTGAATGGGATTGATTTTCAGGGAAATTCGTCAAGGGGGACCATATTTTTTGGAGGGGGACTTAGTCAACGTTTATGTAGATGTATATGCAATGTTGTCGCCTGGATAGCGCTTTAATTACTTCATGGATTTTCTTGAAACTTTAGGAAATTGTTACTTATAGTATGTGCTTGAATGGGATTGATTTTTAGGGAAATTTGTGAAGTGTGATATATTTTTGGGAGGGAGACTTGGTCAACTTTCATATACATGTATATTCAGTGTGCTTTTATTTCTTCATGGATTTTCATGAAACTTCAATATACCACTTTAAATACCAAATACCACCATTGGTGTAATGGAAACGCGTGGGTATTGTGAGCTTGCTCACTAAGGTTCTTTTAAAAAGCAAATGCAATCCACAAAATAAAAATTACATCCACACTCATTTCAGTTTGTTTAATAGCTCAAATTTATAAATGACATACTTTAAGAATTATAATTATATAATCTACAGTAATTTAAGACCTCATTGGGAAGACAACGGTCTTATAAAGTATATAAATATTATTCTGATTATGTCTGAAATAAAGGAATGTCATTTAATTAGAGGTTGTTTGTGGGGGGTGGGGGCTATGTTTGAAATAAAGGAATGTCATTTAATTAGAGGTTGTTTGTGGGGGGTGGGGGCTATGTTTGAAATAAAGGAATATCATTTAATTAGTGGTTGTTTGTGGGGGGTGGGGGCTATGTTTGAAATAAAGGAATGGCATTTAATAAGAGGTTGTTTGTTTCCTGTTTTCAAATTAAGTTCATGTTAACATTCTTTTTCCAAGTACAAATGCCAAACAACCAGTAAAATCTGACTTGAAGACCAAAATGAAAATTTAGTTTGTTAACCTACACCCCCGCCCGTTTTCGGGGGCTAATATGAACAAATGCTCCTTGTCAAAAATGTAATTCACATCTGAGAAACAAAGTACTGGTTTTTTACTAAACAATTCATACAAGGAAAAAAAGTCATTCTGAGGTATAAATATTTTTTTCTTGTTGTGTATTGCAGGAGCTATTTAATGAATTTTTACAGCCTAAAAAAGTCATTTGCAGTTATATATTCCCAAACTATATTCTATTATCCTATGGTCACATTTCATCCATAATCTGGGTTTAGGACACATAATCTAAGTTTATGGTCAGCTAACCATATGATACACAGAACTATAGCTATGACTAGTGAACAGGAATCCAAGATAAATAATTTGTAGTTAGTTGGCTTCCTGTATATGATTATTATTTGTAAACATAAATTAAGTCAATAATTGACAAGCCTGCTCTCTAAAGGAAAATATTCTATGATTATCCTTGTTTAAAGTGAATTTGAGTCAATTAACCCATAGTAAACCTGCATGAACTACTTATATTTTGAATTGAAAATAAACCTAATTTAATATATGGTATAGTAATTTTGAATTGTTAAAATTATATATCTGTGGAATTTGTTGATGTGAAAAATTTTCCGTTTTTTAACAAGCTGAACAAAACCCATTTTGGAGTTTGTATATGAAGAAATTCCTTTACAAGCAAATTTTAGGTTACATTATGATCTGTCGGTTTATAGTATATTATGATCTGTTGGGCCTACGGTAGATTTTCGGTCAATAGTACATTATGATCTGCTGTGTCTACTGTAGATTTTCTCTTTGTGGTATATTATGATCTGTTGGGCCTACGGTAGATTTTGGGTCAATAGTACATTATGATCTGCTGTGTCTACTGTAGATTTTCTCTTTGTGGTATATTATGATCTACTGGGTCTACCGTAGATTTTCTCTTTGTTGTATTTTATGAGCTGCTGGGTCTACTGTAGATTTTCTGTTTGTGGTATATTATGATCTGCTGGGTCTACCATAGATTTTCTGTTTGTGGTATATAATGATCTGCTGGGTCTACTGTAGATTTTCTCTTTGTGGTTTATTATGATCTGCTGGGTCTCCGGTAGATTTTCCGTTTATGGTCAATTATGATTCACTGGGTCTACCTTAGATTTTCTGTACAAATACAGGAAATGCTGTTCTATGTATATTGTTATTACATTCAAGTAGTTTAAGTGTATATTATATATATCTATATAACTGCTTATTTTACATGTACATATTTATGATAATGACATCCAAAACAAATTTGTTTGTTTGTTGTTTTCAGACACAGAGAAACCTTTTTTGGGGGTTTTTGAAAACAATGTTAACTACATTTACCATGTTGTTTCTGCAAAGTGTTTCTTATTTAATTTTCCAAGACAAAAATTGTCTCCCTTGCACACTTCTCAAATCATGAATCGGAAAACAGCAAGCCAGCAATTTTGTAAGGAAGGTCTGACTGATAATTGTAGATTCTAAACAGTGAAAACCACACACTCTATTGACTTCAAGTTTTGGTCTTTGGTTTAAGTGTCTTCTCATTTTGTATGGAATATGCTAATTTAAATGGTATGCCATTCATGAATTGGGTCCCCCTAGCAAAAGGATTTCAATGTAAGTTGTGGCAGAACAATTTCATACCAACCTGTCAAATCTCACTCTCGTGAAATTCATACATATTTTTGCAAATTTGTCGGCAAATTCCTTTTAACTTTTGTTTTTTCACTTTGATCTTTCAATTTTTAACCAAATCTCACATATTTTGATCCATAAAAAATGACACATATCATAAAAAACTGTGCCTGCATACTATTTGCAGGTAATCTTAATAGAAAATCAACTTATAAACAAGTTAATTCACAAGTGTTTGGTTTACACAGGTTCTCATGGCAGGTCATAGAATTTGTACATTTTGAGAAAAAATGCTATTAAATTGAATAAATTTGTACAGGTTGAAGGCGAAACTTATCAAATTAGCAGAGAGGTACTTTGTCATATATAGCAAGTCTTTCTTTTCTTTCATATGCTAAGCAATGCATTCTCTTTGATGGAAACTGCAAACTCTGAAAGTTTTGAATATGTAATGCTAAATTGTACAAACTGTTCAAGTTAACACATTAAATTCTGGGACAGCCATTTTTTTGACCTTGTGGAAGGTCATTTTTTATGTATTCAATTTTCAAAAGGAAATATTTATACATTAAAATATTATTCAATTCAATAAAATATGATTTGATGATTAAGTTTTATAAAGTAATTACAATTTTTATCTTATCAGATAATAATCGCATGTTACTAAATTAAATGAAAAACAAAATTACTCCATATTTTGTGTTCAGTTGACAGACTGTTAGGGATTTCAAGTTGCACTTTAATGAAATGAAAGAGGCCTAAAAATTACTTTAAGTAGTATTGCTTGGCATTCTTTTTGATAGCCCAACTTTCTTCATGGCATAATTTAATGTGAAAATACACCTAAGATTGTATGGAGTCAATAGTAGCACCTCGGGTCAAATGATTGTTTGTATAGTTAATTTAGCACACAAGGGTCCAAGGAAAAGTAAGGTAGCTCTTTGGAATCACAGAAATGTTAAGTTAGCACATTAAGGTCAAAGGAGAATGATCATAGCTCACAGGGGTCAAAGTTGAAAGTTAAGGTTGCACACCGGTTAAAGAACAATTCGTATAACACCAAATAAATGTATTGGAGATGACAGGTCCTGATTAACCATTGTAAAAGTTTAGGGACTGAACTCGTAATTCAATATCAAGAAAATTCTAGGGATTTGATTGGTAATATTTTTATACAGACATTTAGGTGTCGAATATTGGTTTTTTCTTAAAGGGAACTAACTCTTTATCTCTCCTACGATTATTAGAAGTACAAACTTAGTGAATAGATTAGATATTCCTTCATGAAGTAATTACTGACTAACTTTTATTTAATTCAAGAAGTTATCGTACTAAACTAGTTAGGTGATATAGAGTAGGTAATATATATCACATTTTGAATATGGCAGCTAACATTATTAACTAGTTTTAACCAGTTTAACCACCATTAGTCATATTTTTCTTGAAATCCATTGCCAGTGAAGTGAAGGTGTGTTTGATTGGCACACTAATAATTACATAAATGGTCATACTCCTGCTTAAACAATGGTGGTTTTTATATAGGTTTAATCTTTTAAAAATCCTAAGCTCCTTAAGTCTTAGACATAGACATAGAAATAATTTATAACATCAGCTCATTATAGTCCAGACATGGTACCATGGGCTTATTTAATTTCATTGGTACCAAGTTTTGTGTTTTGAGAGTATGAAAATTGTATTTCATGTTTGCCAGGTGGTTAAAGATGCCGTGCCAGCAGGGTGTGCTCATCTCCAATCATTGTTGGCCAGGTGGTTAAAGATGCCGTGCCAGCAGGGTGTGCTCATCTCCAATCATTGTTGGCCAGGTGGTTAAAGATGCCGTGCCAGCAGGGTGTGCTCATCTCCAATCATTGTTGGCCAGGTGGTTAAAGATGCTGTGCCAGCAGGGTGTGCTCATCTCCAATCATTGTTGGCCAGGTGGTTAAAGATGCCGTGCCAGCAGGGTGTGCTCATCTCCAATCATTGTTGGCCAGGTGGTTAAAGATGCCGTGCCAGCAGGGTGTGCTCATCTCCAATAATTGTTGGCCAGGTGGTTAAAGATGCCATGCCAGCAGGGTGTGCTCATCTCCAATCATTGTTGGCCAGGTGGTTAAAGATGCCGTGCCAGCAGGGTGTGCTCATCTCCAATCATTGTTGGCCAGGTGGTTAAAGATGCCATGCCAGCAGGGTGTGCTCATCTCCAATCATTGTTGGCCAGGTGGTTAAAGATGCCATGCCAGCAGGGTGTGCTCATCTCCAACCTAAATTGTCAGATTTTATATGCCGAGGGTATGGTTTTCACTGTGAACTCAGCTTCCTCCCTCGATAAGAACTGAATGCTACAATATAGCTGAATAATGGCTTAAAGTGACATTAAACATCAAACACAATTATAAAATTTTTAATTATAGTCAAATTACATTTAAGGCTATCATGTTAGTCTATTGGTAGAGTACTTTTAGTTTTGTTGTAAAACAAAGAGCTTCTTAGTATCAAACTTTGCCTTCTGTTTGGCTTTTAAAAATGTGTGCTTCTTCAAGAAAGATTTAAATCTTTAGAAACATCTGGAGTTGTTTTTTTTTCCTAATGCAAGAATTCAAAAACAATTGGAAGTTGTTTAGAACATGTTTTTTAAACTGAAAACTGTGTTACACACAGACATATTGTTTTAGAGTAACAAGTAATCAAACATATTGTTAAAGCTTCCTAAAGGGAGAGAATTCTTGAATATTTATTTATTTATTTATTTATTTATGTATATACAGTAACTTATATTATTGTTTGTACTAGACCTAAATCTGCCAAGTGTTTAAGGTCACAGGATTTCTTTCTGATCTGATTCATTTAAGTGTTTGTAACAGAAAACAATGCACATGTCTGCTGCTAATAGATTACCTATGATAGACAAGGATTTGTTGTTATTTTTCATGTAATAAAACTATTACTGACTTGGATGTGCGGTCAACCTTCAAAAATGTACATTTACCTCGCCTAGCAGCAAGGTGAATATTACATTAGCTCTGGTTGAGAAATGGGGATAGCGACCTTAATCAAAGTCAGTAATTGTATATTCTTATAGCAAAAGCAACACCACAAAACATAACTGTGACACAGATAGCTGCAGGGCTCTATATGAGAAGATATATTCACAATTAGACATTTATTTAAATTTAATTTCTCTGTTGATTTATTGTTTATTAGCTTGTCCTAAATTTTAGACTTAATTTTGTTAAAAAGAATGTATTTTTTTAAATAGGGGAGATAATTGGTTTGTTTAAATGTTAACACACCATTATTAATGTGAAAATAATGCTATTGTTGAAGCGACAGTTTAAATTAAATTGCATTTGTCAACATCACTCATATATATTTAACTGCTATAAATTGTGTTTCCAATAGTATGATGTTTGGTATGGCATGTATGACCAATTCAATAAATGAGTCAAAGGGAGATAAGCCAAAAACAAACCTCACAATTCAATTAATCAGTCTAAGGGAGATAAGCCAAAAACAAATTAATCTTACATTTTTGTTTATGCTGTTGTAAGCTACTCTGGTCAACATTTATAAATAATGTGGGTTTTTGTTTTCTATTTGTAAGTTTTACTTTAATTATGACTATTAATAGAAAATTTTTAGTTAAAAAATCATTGAATACATTTTTGCTGATATTATAGAAAAATGCTATAAATAAAACATTCATGTGTTACAGGTTCAGAGGTTGGCATAGCATTAAATACAAGAAAGGCAGCCATTTTGTGCTAGTTGCTCCATCATTTGAAAACTCATACACTGGGAGATTGCACAAAAAACTTGTAGAAACATCTAACGTCCCCGTCAAGAAGATCAAAGGAGATTTTGTACATCGATTTACAAAGAAAACAGAGTTGGAAAAACCTTTACATCAAGAAATGCGTCCCACGACAGCACCTGCAAATCTCCAGACAGGGGAGGTAACATTTGAAAAAGAATCTGTTGTGTCAATGACAGAGAGTCCGGCAGATTCATGTAAAACTGTGGATACAGGTTATGGCAGTATGGAGGAGGGGTCTTCAGCAGAAAGTTTGTCAAAAACACAAGAAGCACTGAAAGCAATATCACCAACTCAAGAACAAAAAAGAAGCTGTCCAAAACCATTTGAAAATCAAAACATTTCAAAGAAAGGTTCTGGTAAATCAGAGTCCTCTGAATTAAAAGAAAAGGGGAAATCCATGGAGAAGAACAGTTTAGGTCTTAAAACCCCAAAGTCATCTTCACCAGGAACTGTAGAATTAGGAAGGCCCAAAAGTTCTCCAGGTTTAGTGAAATCTGAAAAGTCAGAAAGTTCTAAATGAACAAAAAAGGTAATTGCAATTAGTCACAAATCTAAAGATATTGTGGTGCCACCTAATTCTTACAACAACCATGAAGACATTTCTAGTCCTTATTTAAATGGCATAAAGAAAAATGGCCTAAATAAAACTGTGCAAAAACAGATTATTGAAAATTCAAAACAAATCAAAAGCACTTCAGAAAGAGAGAGTGTTAAAAATATTCCAGCGGATGTAGGTCAAATAGATATTAATGCTAAAATTGAAAATTATAAAAAAGATTTGAAGAAATATACTCTAGAGAAAAAGGCATTAAATTACGAGAGAAACAACATCCAATCACCACCTCCGTTACAGTTTACATTTACTTCCTTTGTCAATAGTTCAACAGAAGACAACAATTTTGTTCAGGTAGACACTAAGGTTGTGAAAAATAGCAAAAGTGCTTGGTTCGAAGAAGATGAATTAAGTCCAGAAATCATTAGTCCAAGACTCCCAGAGCCCACAATTTACACCAAAAAACCTAGAGAGAAAATTGACATTGAAAACTTGCCAGTACCACATTTAGAATATAGCAAACCAAAGACTATATCTGTTGGTACTATCGGAAAAATTTTGCTGTTAGAAAGTATTACGGAATCTACTTTTTGGGAGGATATGCTAGCAGAAACATATCATTCTAAAAGGAAGGATAAAGTATTTGTGGACGCTGATGCATGTGTTAACCCAAAAGAGAATGAGTTAGCAGAATTACAAGAAGAAGACTCAGATGATGATATATCCAATGACAGCGGAATTTGTGAATATGACATGAAGGAAAAGCTTAAAATACCACAGAAAAGGGTAATAAAGGGAGATAATGTTGATGATAAACTGATGAAAGCCAAAGAAGACAGACTTAAACGTCAAAAGCGAGTATTAAAAAAATCTAATTTAGAAAAAATGGGAATAACTGTTGTCAAAATTCCTAGGGGAAGTAAAACAAGTACATCTTCTGAAAGTTCTAACAATCAGAAAGATTCGTTGATAAAGGAACCAATGACATCAAAGTCTTCCATTAATTCCAAACCAAACAATGACAAAAGCATGGATCCAAATAGAATAAATATAGAAGTTGTCACAAACAATGATAAAGCAGACGTTAGCAATATCAATAATAGAATGAGTGAAGAAAAACAGAAAAATGTTTGTGCCAGCATGAAAAGACTTTCATTTTACAGTAAGCCACATCGATCTTTCATTTTACAGTAAGCCTTGTCACTTTATTTTGTGGTGGTCTCCCTTGTTTTTTGTAGTGGTCTCCCTAGTTAGTCCTAATTTTATGTGGGAATTCCCTGGAGCAAGGTATTTACAACATCAGGAAGCACACCATCTAAAATAATGGTGTGTTATAAAATTTAATTTGTACTTAAATGCTATTCATGCTACTATTTTAAAAATAGACACCAGCATATGTGAAATATCTTACAAAAGCTACACTGTGTTTTTCAACATTAATTCAAGTTATCTACCTTTGTTCTTTCTACTGTAACATAGATTTTCCTCTACCAGATTAGTCAGTCATGACTTTAGAGTTTTGAGAGCTTATTTCTAAATCATTGCTTTATAGACAACTCCGCATATAAGACCATCCACATTTGCAGAAAGACTAGTCATATAAGAAAGAATATACGATATCAAACAAACAAATATGAGAAAAAAAAACATGTGTAAAAATAACCATTAGGTTTGCCCGTCTTATTATAATGTCTTAACCAATAAGTCATTTTTAGCTCACCTGACCCGAGGGTTAAGGTGAGCTATTGCCATCACTTGGCGTCCGTCGTCGTCGTCCTTGTCGTTAACTTTTCTTTAAAAATCTTCTCCTCCAAAACCACTGGAGGGATTGCTTTGAAACTTTGCACACGTCATCAACCAAGTTTGCACAAATCATGAGAAAAAGTTAGCATTGCTTAATTGTTCTTCTCTATGAGAGCTACAAAAATAGCTTTAGAGTCAAGATTGTCTGATTAACCGTTTAAGAGTTATTCTTCTTGAACTTTTTTTTTAATCGGTTTTAATTGATTTTAAAAAATCTTCTCCTCTGAAACCACTGAAAGTACTGCTTTGAATCTTTGTACTCATCATCTGTCAAATGTGCTCAACCAAGTTTGGCCGCAGATTAACCAACATGGCCATCATGTCTGAAAATATAACGGACAGGGGTAAAAATACAGTTTTTGGCTTATAGTTCAAAAAGTATAACAGATACAGGAAAACCGAAGAGACATGCCTTCATTGGCATCGAAAGCTCTACCAAACACTTCATTGCATCTAAGTTGTATGATGATTTCTTGTAAGATTTATTGCCCTTTAATTGTCAAAATTGATGATTTTTGCCATTTTTGCCTCAAAATCCTGAAAATTATTAGAACTAGAGAAAAATTTAGCATTGCTTAATTGTTCTTCTCTATGAGAGCTTCAAAAATTGCTTTAAGGTCAAGATTGTCTGATGAACGGTTTAAGAGTTATTCCCCTTGAACTGTTTTTTTTTAATCGGTTTTAATTGATTTTTAAAAATCTTCTCCCCTGATATCACTGAAAGTACTGCTTTGAATCTTTGTACACATCATCTGTCAAATGTCCTCAACCAAAATTGAAATTGATTATTTTTGACATTTCTGCCTCAAAATCTTGAAAATTATTAGAACTAGAGAAAAAGTTAGCATTGCTGAATTGTTTGCTCTATGAGGGCTACAAAAAATAGGGTCAAGATTGTCTGATGAACCGTTTAGGAGTTATTCTCCTTGAACATTTTTTTAATCAATTTTAATTGATTTTAAAAAATCTCCTCCTCTTTAACCAATGAAAGGACTGCTTTGAAACATTGCACACTTCATTTTTAGAATGTCCTCTACCAAAATTTTGCAAATCATGACAGATGACTACCTGTATAGCTACGTTGGCTTAAAATAGAAAAGGGGGGGGGGGGGGTCAAGAGAGTTAACGGCTGATAGTTACAAAAGTATAACAGGTACAGCAAATTTGAAGTGAACCTCCCTTCTCCCTCTAAGCATCAAAAGCTCCTCCTTTAAAAGGTCCAAATTAATGACTTTTGCAGAAGTGTTGGGCAATTCCTTATAGGAAAGAAAAGCTGATAAAAAGGGGTTGTTTTGTTTCAGGTTCAGGTGAGCGATACAGGCTCCTGGGAGCCTCTAGTTTACAAGAAAACATATTGAGGATAGATAAGGTTTCATATTCTGTGTGTATATACCATGGGAACAGCTAATAGAGACCACTTTTTCCAGTACCCAGAGAATCCTCTGCCATCCAACACTTTATTATTTAGATTTTATTGTTCATTGCAAATTTCAAAATAATAAAAATATTAAGTTCTTGGACACCACTTTAGCAATAGCAGGTTGCATGCATAGATCCTAATCAGCTTTTCATTTGGTCTCCCAACTTTTCATTTGGTCTCTATGTAAAGTTTGTCTGTCATAGAAGTTACTGTCAGTGAGGGTGGAGGTACATAGCCTATCGTTAAGGGTGGTCCGTCATACCCTTTCATTGATGGTGGTCCGTCATAGCCTATAATTAAGTGTGGTCCGCTATAGCCTATCAATTAGTGTGGTCTGTCATAGCCTATCGTTAAGGGTGGTCCATCATAGCCTATCAGTAAGGGTGGTCTGTCATAGCCTATCAGTAAGGGTGGTCCGTCAGAGCCTATCATTAAGATTGGTCTGTCATAGCCTATCATTAAGGGTGGTCCGTCATAGCCTACCAGTAAGGGTGGTCCGTCATAGCCTATCATTATGGGTGGTCTTACATTAGCTATAGTAATAATTTTGTAAATAATGATTTACTATTTATTACATCATTGGTGCTACCTACCACATGTTATATGTAAAGATAATTAAAAGATGTTAAATGCAATGGTAGTCTTTGCATTGTTTTTATTGAAATTGTCTCCCCTGGTGGGGGGAATTTAAAAAAACTGAAAAAAACTGTATGGTGTTTTATTTTTTATTCTTGTGAGCTTTTGTTTGATTTAGGACCATGTTTGTTTGTTTGTTTGACTGTTGTTTAATGATACTTTCAGCAATTTTTCAGCTATACGATGATTATATTGGGGCAGAAAGGTGGAGTACCCGGAGTAAAAACCCCTGATCTTCGGTAGGTAAACTAGCAATCCTTGCCAATTTAAACACAATTAGAGTAAACCGCAACCTCAGTGTTAACAGACCACTTGATCAATAGTAGATGAACTACCTTAATCATTGACACTGAGGCACAAAGAAGGAACACGAGTATAAAGAGGAGATAAACCAAACACAAATCTTACAAATCTATTTACAAGGGAGATAAACCAAACACAATCCTTACAAATCTATTTACAAGGGAGATAAACCAAATATAATCCTTACAAATCTATTTCCAAGGGAGATAAACGAAACACAAATCTTACAAATCTATTTACAAGGGAGATAAACCAAACACAATCCTTACAAATCCATTATATATTCACGTACAATATGGTTTCAAACTCTGAAAAGAAGCATTTGAACATTTTCCACGTAGGGTCTTATGTTAAGATAAGCAGTGGTGGCCATTTGGAATTTTGGATTGGCAAAAAACTTGTTTCGATTCATTAACTTGTGCCACAGAAATACTTTAAAAACTGTTCCCATATGGTCATATGTGTTACTATGTCCTGTAGTGGCAGCAATTTTGATTTTCTTACTGACATAAAAAAAAATACAAACAGAACTATTTAAAGAATATTTCTGATAAGTTTTATTTATACTGATTCACTGGGTAACATCCCATTCCACCATGATCCGTACTCCACCAAGGGTAACATCCCATTCCACAATGATCCGTACTCCACCAATGGTAACATCCCATTCCACCATGATCCGTACTCCACCAAGGGTAACATCCCATTCCACCATGATCCGTACTCCACCAAGGGTAATATCTCATTCCACCATGATCCCTACTCCACCAAGGGTAACATCCCATTCCACCATGATCCGTACTCCACCAAGGGTAACATCCCATTACACCATGATCCGTATTCCCCCAAGGGTAATATCTCATTCCCTATTGACCATACACAATATAGGGTAACACCTCATTCCATGTCGACCAGTACGTCATATAGAGTTAAATCTCATTTAACACACAGCTCGCAATGATCAGTACGCCCTGTAAGGTAATCCAGCCATGATAAGTACTCCTTATAGGGTAACTTCCTAATTCACCATGATCAGTACACCTTGTGGGGTAACACCTTATCCAGCCATGATAAGTACTCCTTATATGGTAACTTCCTGATCCACCATGATCAGTACACCTTGTGGGGTAACACCTAATTCAGCCATGACCAGTTCTCATCTTATCCTACCATTACCAAAACCCACATTTCTATTGCTCATTGATCAAAATGAGTACTTTTCTGAAAGTATTAAATAATTAGTGTTACAATTTGCAATAATAATCATTTTTAGCACCAATCAATCAGTCAATCAATTCTAATGTTACATTCAATTATTTTCAATCAATCAATCAATACTGAAAACATTTCAGATATTTTAATAAAATGAGACCATCATGATCTTCTGAGAAATTTGTCTGCTTTAATTTATCTATTTCAAGTTAGATTTTATTGATACTAACACAGTGAAGTACTAGGTCTGAGAAAGATTTGTCAGTTTATTAAATTCTGTTATTATAACTTACTCCTGGCTAACTAATTCTTAATGCTGGGTGCTCATCAAGGAGGCCTTTATAGCTACTTGTAATGTCTCTATCTTGACTATTAATAATAATAATAATAATAATAATAATCTTTATTTTAAGAGGGTAACACAGTTAGTCTACAAACTAATCTTCCCTGAGGCCCTCAGATAATGCATAGAAAAACTATTAACCAGGCTTCTGAAAATACTGTCAAACATAATACTAATGATCCAATAAAGAATATTTTGATGAATGCATTTAAAAAGTTGCTCAACTATATTTATCAATTAAGGATTTCTAAACAGGGAAGCGATTTCATAAAGTGTTGTATGGTGAACAAAGTAAACGAGCTGCATGCCAGGGCACTTGACTTCTTCAGATACCATAGGAAAATTGTTCCCTAGTGAGAAGTCCATAATATTTAAAGTACATTTAAAGGGAGATTATTATTGCTGAATCGACCATAAAAAACATTGAAATTTATAAATGTCCAGTATAGCACCCAGCTATAGTAATCTTACAGAAGTGTTATAAGTCTCCGTCACAAGCTATAGATTGATTTTTTGGTATGAATGATGTTTAACGTCACTTTCAGCAATTTTTCAGCTTTATCATGACATCAAGTTTTTATTGGGGGAGGAAGCCGGAGTACCTAGAGAGAACCCTCGACACGCTGTAGGAAAACTGGCAATCCTTGTCAATTAAAATTGGAGTCGAGAACACACTGCTACAGTGAGAATCCAACCAGTAATCTCAGTGTTGACAGACCATGTGATCAATAGTAGATGAACTGCCTTAACCACTCGGCCACCGAGGCCCCCCAGCTATAGATTACCATAGCTAAGATAAAGAAAACTACAGAATGAAAAAAGAACATCACATTATACACTAGTATTAGTCTGTGCAATAGTCTCTTTACTTTACAAAAGGGAGATGTTTGTTTGTTTGTTTGATGGTGTTTAACGCCACTTTCAGCAATTTTTCAGCTATATCATGGCGTCCAGTTTTTATTGGGGGAGGAAGGCGGAGTACCCGGAGAAAACCCCCGACCTTCGGTAGGAAAACTGGCAATCCTTGTCAATTAAGATTGGAGTCGAGTACACCCTGCCTGCAGTGAGAATCGAACCCGCAATCTCAGTGTTGACAGACCACATGATCAATAGCAGACGAACTACCTTGACCACTCGGCCACCGAGGCCCCACAAAAGGGAGAGAAACGAAACATACTAACATAAATACATAGAAAGAAACTTATCAAACAAAATATACCAACCTAGAAATGTCCACTTTTCCATTACTTTGATCTTCATCTGTTTTCTTTGTATCTGAAATGAGATGAGCACAACAGATTAGAATGAAGCCAAATTAGTTAAAAAGAAGAAAAAAAGGAAAATATACTAACCCTGAATATCCTCTTCTTCTGTACTTTGATCTTCATCTGTTTTCTTTGTATCTGAAAGGAGACAAGCACAACAGATTAGAATGAAATCAAATTAGTTAAAAAGGGAAAAAAAAGGAAAATATACTAACCTTGAAATATCCGCTTCTTCTGTACTTTGATCTTCATCTGTTTTCTTTGTATCTGAAATGAGACAAGCACAACAGATTAGAATGAAATCAAATTAGTTAAAAAGGGGAAAAAAGGAAAATATACTAACCTAGAAATATCCACTTCTTCTGTACTTTGATCTTCACCTGTTTTCTTTGTATCTGAAATGAGACAAGCACAACAGATTAGAATAAAGTCAAATTAGTTAAAAAGGGGAAAAAAGGAAAATATACTAACCTAGAAATATCCACTTCTTCTGTACTTTGATCTTCATCTGTTTTCTTTGTATCTGAAAGGAGACAAGCACAACAAATTAGAATAAAGTCAAATTAGTTAAAAAGGGGAAAAAAGGAAAATATACTAACCTAGAAATATCCACTTCTTATGTACTTTGATCTTCATCTGTTTTCTTTGTATCTGAAACGAGACATGCACAACAGATTAGAGTAAAGTCAAATTAGTTAAAAAGGGAAAAAAAAGGAAAATATACTAACCCAGAAATATCCACTTCTTCTGTACTTTTGTCTTCATCTGTTTTCTTTGTATCTGAAATGAGACAAGCACAACAGATTAGAATAAAGTCAAATTAGTTAAAAAGGGAAAAAAAGGAAAATATACTAACCTAGTAATATCCACTTCTTCTGTACTTTGATCTTCATCTGTTTTCTATGTATCTGAAATGAGACAAGCACAACAGATTAGAGTAAAGTCAAATTAGTTAAAAAGGGGAAAAAGGAAAATATACTAACCTAGAAATATCCACTTCTTCTGTACTTTGATCTTCATCTGTTTTCTTTGTATCTGAAATGAGACAAGCACAACAGATTAGAATAAGTTCAAATTAGTTAAAAAGGGAAAAAAAGGAAAATATACTAACCTAGAAATATCCACTTCTTCTGTACTTTGATCTTCATCTGTTTTCATTGTATCTGAAATGTGACAAGCACAACAGATTAGAATGAAATCAAATTAGTTAAAAAGGGGAAAAAAGGAAAATATACTAACCTAGAAATATCCACTTCTTCTGTACTTTGATCTTCATCTGTTTTCTTTGTATCTGAAATGAGACAAGCACAACAGATTAGAATAAAGTCAAGTTAGTTAAAAAGGGGAAAAAAAGGAAAATATACTAACCTAGAAATATCCACTTCTTCTGTACTTTGATCTTCATCTGTTTTCTTTGTATCTGAAACGACACAAGCACAACAGATTAGAGTAAAGTCAAATTAGTTAAAAAGGGAAAAAAAAGGAAACTATACTAACCCAGAAATATCCACTTCTTCTGTACTTTTGTCTTCATCTGTTTTCTTTGTATCTGAAATGAGACAAGCACAACAGATTAGAATAAAGTCAAATTAGTTAAAAAGGGAAAAAAGGAAAATATACTAACCTAGTAATATCCACTTCTTCTGTACTTTGATCTTCATCTGTTTTCTTTGTATCTGAAATGAGACAAGCATAACAGATTAGAATAAAGTCAAATTAGTTAAAAAGGGACAAAAAGGAAAATATACTAACCTAGTAATATCCACTTCTTCTGTACTTTGATCTTCATCTGTTTTCTTTGTATCTGAAATGAGACAAGCACAACAGATTAGAGTAAAGTCAAATTAGTTAAAAAGGGAAAAAAGGAAAATATACTAACCTAGAAATATCCACTTCTTCTGTACTTTGATCTTCATCTGTTTTCTTTGTATCTGAAATGAGACAAGCACAACAGATTAGAATAAGTTCAAATTAGTTAAAAAGGGAAAAAAAGGAAAATATACTAACCTAGAAATATCCACTTCTTCTGTACTTTGGTCTTCATATGTTTTCTTTGTATCTGAAATGAGACAAGCACAACAGATTAGAATAAAGTAAATTAGTTAAAAAGGGAAAAAAAGGAAAATATACTAACCCAGATATATCCACTTCTTCTGTACTTTTGTCTTCATCTGCTTTCTTTGTATCTGAAATGAAACAAGCACAACAGATTAGAATAAAGTCAAATTAGTTAAAAATGGGAAAAAAGGAAAATATACTAACCTAGAAATATCCACTTCTTCTGTACTTTGATCGTCATCTGTTTTCTTTGTATCTGAAATGAGATGAGCACAACAGATTAGAATGAAGCCAAATTAGTTAAAAAGAAGAAAAAAAGGAAAATATACTAACCCTGAATATCCACTTCTTCTGTACTTTGATCTTCATCTGTTTTCTTTGTATCTGAAAGGAGACAAGCACAACAGATTAGAATGAAATCAAATTAGTTAAAAAGGGAAAAAAAGGCAAAAAATATACTAACCTTGAAATATCCGCTTCTTCTGTACTTTGATCTTCATCTGTTTTCTTTGTATCTGAAATGAGACAAGCACAACAGATTAGAATGAAATCAAATTAGTTAAAAAGGGGAAAAAAGGAAAATATACTAACCTAGAAATATCCACTTATTCTGTACTTTGATCTCCACCTGTTTTCTTTGTATCTGAAATGAGACAAGCACAACAGATTAGAATAAAGTCAAATTAGTTAAAAGGGGGAAAAATGGAAAATATACTAACCTAGAAATATCCACTTCTTCTGTACTTTGATCTTCATCTGTTTTCTTTGTATCTGAAAGGAGACAAGCACAACAAATTAGAATAAAGTCAAATTAGTCAAAAAGGGGAAAAAAAGGAAAATATACTAACCTAGAAATATCCACTTCTTATGTACTTTGATCTTCATCTGTTTTCTTTGTATCTGAAACGAGACATGCACAACAGATTAGAGTAAAGTCAAATTAGTTAAAAAGGGAAAAAAAGGAAAATATACTAACCCAGAAATATCCACTTCTTCTGTACTTTTGTCTTCATCTGTTTTCTTTGTATCTGAAATGAGACAAGCACAACAGATTAGAATAAAGTCAAATTAGTTAAAAAGGGAAAAAAAGGAAAATATACTAACCTAGTAATATCCACTTCTGTACTTTGATCTTCATCTGTTTTCTTTGTATCTGAAATGAGACAAGCATAACAGATTAGAATAAAGTCAAATTAGTTAAAAAGGGAAAAAAAGGAAAATATACTAACCTAATAATATCCACTTCTTCTGTACTTTGATCTTCATCTGTTTTCTTTGTATCTGAAATGAGACAAGCACAACAGATTAGAGTAAAGTCAAATTAGTTAAAAAGGGGAAAAAGGAAAATATACTAACCTAGAAATATCCACTTCTTCTGTACTTTGATCTTCATCTGTTTTCTTTGTATCTGAAATGAGACAAGCACAACAGATTAGAATAAGTTCAAATTAGTTAAAAAGGGAAAAAAAGGAAAATATACTAACCTAGAAATATCCACTTCTTCTGTACTTTGATCTTCATCTGTTTTCTTTGTATCTGAAATGAGACAAGCACAACAGATTAGAATGAAATCAAATTAGTTAAAAAGGGGAAAAAAGGAAAATATACTAACCTAGAAATATCCACTTCTTCTGTACTTTGATCTTCATCTGTTTTCTTTGTATCTGAAATGAGACAAGCACAACAGATTAGAATAAAGTCAAATTAGTTAAAAAGGGAAAAAAAGAAAAATATACTAACCTAGTAATATCCACTTCTGTACTTTGATCTTCATCTGTTTTCTTTGTATCTGAAATGAGACAAGCATAACAGATTAGAATAAAGTCAAATTAGTTAAAAAGGGAAAAAAAGGAAAATATACTAACCTAGTAATATCCACTTCTTCTGTACTTTGATCTTCATCTGTTTTCTTTGTATCTGAAATGAGACAAGCACAACAGATTAGAGTAAAGTCAAATTAGTTTAAAAGGGGAAAAAGGAAAATATACTAACCTAGAAATATCCACTTCTTCTGTACTTTGATCTTCATCTGTTTTCTTTGTATCTGAAATGAGACAAGCACAACAGATTAGAATAAGTTCAAATTAGTTAAAAAGGGAAAAAAAAGGAAAATATACTAACCTAGAATATCCACTTCTTCTGTACTTTGATCTTCATCTGTTTTCTTTGTATCTGAAATGAGACAAGCACAACAGATTAGAATGAAATCAAATTAGTTAAAAAGGGGAAAAAAGGAAAATATACTAACCTAGAAATATCCACTTCTTCTGTACTTTGATCTTCATCTGTTTTCTTTGTATCTGAAATGAGACAAGCGCAACAGATTAGAATAAAGTCAAGTTAGATAAAAAGGGGAAAAAAAGGAAAATATACTAACCTAGAAATATCCACTTCTTCTGTACTTTGATCTTCATCTGTTTTCTTTGTATCTGAAACGAGACAAGCACAACAGATTAGAGTAAAGTCAAATTAGTTAAAAAGGGAAAAAAAAGGAAACTATACTAACCCAGAAATATCCACTTCTTCTGTACTTTTGTCTTCATCTGTTTTCTTTGTATCTGAAATGAGACAAGCACAACAGATTAGAATAAAGTCAAATTAGTTAAAAAGGGAAAAAAGGAAAATATACTAACCTAGTAATATCCACTTCTTCTGTACTTTGATCTTCATCTGTTTTCTTTGTATCTGAAATGAGACAAGCATAACAGATTAGAATAAAGTCAAATTAGTTAAAAAGGGAAAAAAAGGAAAATATACTAACCTAGTAATATCCACTTCTTCTGTACTTTGATCTTCATCTGTTTTCTTTGTATCTGAAATGAGACAAGCACAACAGATTAGAGTAAAGTCAAATTAGTTAAAAAGGGAAAAAAGGAAAATATACTAACCTAGAAATATCCACTTCTTCTGTACTTTGATCTTCATCTGTTTTCTTTGTATCTGAAATGAGACAAGCACAACAGATTAGAATAAGTTCAAATTAGTTAAAAAGGGAAAAAAGGGAAAATATACTAACCTAGAAATATCCACTTCTTCTGTACTTTGGTCTTCATATGTTTTCTTTGTATCTGAAATGAGACAAGCACAACAGATTAGAGTAAAGTAAATTAGTTAAAAAGGGAAAAAAAGGAAAATATACTAACCCAGATATATCCACTTCTTCTGTACTTTTGTCTTCATCTGCTTTCTTTGTATCTGAAATGAAACAAGCACAACAGATTAGAATAAAGTCAAATTAGTTAAAAATGGGAAAAAAGGAAAATATACTAACCTAGAAATATCCACTTCTTCTGTACTTTGATCTTCATCTGTTTTCTTTGCATCTGAAATGAGACAAGCACAACAGATTAGAATAAAGTCAAATTAGTTAAAAAGGGAAAAAAAGGAAAATATACTAACCTATAAATATCCGCTTCTTCTGTACTTTGATCTTCATCTGTTTTCTTTATATCTGAAATGAGACAAGCACAACAGATTAGAATAAAGTCAACTTAGTTAAAAAAAGGGAAAAAAAGGGAAATATACTAACCTATAAATATCCGCTTCTTCTGTACTTTGATCTTCATCTGTTTTTTTTGTATCTGAAATGAGACAAGCACAACAGATTAGAATAAAGTCAAATTAGTTAAAAAGGGAAAAAAAGGAAAATATACTAACCTATAAATATCCGCTTCTTCTGTACTTTGATCTTCATCTGTTTTCTTTATATCTGAAATGAGACAAGCACAACAGATTAGAATAAAGTCAACTTAATTAAAAAAAGGGAAAAAAAGGGAAATATACTAACCTATAAATATCCGCTTCTTCTGTACTTTAATCTTCATCTGTTTTTTTTGTATCTGAAATGAGACAAGCACAACAGATTAGAATAAAGTCAAATTAGTTAAAAAGGGAAAAAAAGGAAAATATACTAACCTATTAATATCCGCTTCTTCTGTACTTTGATCTTCATCTGTTTTCTTTGTATCTGAAATGAGACAAGCACAACAGATTAGAATAAAGTCAAATTAGCTAAAAAGGGAAAAAAAAGGAAAATATACTAACCTATAAATATCCGCTTCTTCTGTACTTTGGTCTTCATCTGTTTTCTTTGTATCTGAAATGAGACAAGCAGAACAGATTAGAATAAAGTCAAATTAGTTAAAAAGGGAAAAAAAGAAAAATATACTAACCTAGAAATATCCACTTCTTCTGTACTTTGATCTTCATCTGTTTTCTTTGTATCTCAAATGAGACAAGCACAACAGATTAGAGTAAAGTCAAATTAGTTAAAAAGGGAAAAAAAGGAAAATATACTAACCTAGAAATATCCACTTCTTCTGTACTTTGATCTTCATCTGTTTTCTTTGTATCTGAAATGAGACAAGCACAACAGATTAGAATAAAGTCAAATTAGATAAAAGGGAAAAAAAGGAAAATATACTAACCTAGAAATATCCACTTCTTCTGTACTTTGATCTTCATCTGTTTTCTTTGTATCTGAAATGAGACAAGCACAACAGATTAGAATAAAGTCAAATTAGTTAAAAAGGGAAAAAAAGAAAAATATACTAACCTAGAAATATCCACTTCTTCTGTACTTTGATCTTCATCTGTTTTCTTTGTATCTGAAATGAGACAAGCAGAACAGATAAGAATACTGTCAAATTAGTTAAAAAAGGGAAAAAAAAGGAAAATATACTAACCTATAAATATCCGCTTCTTCTGTACTTTGATCTTCATCTGTTTTCTTTGTATCTGAAATGAGACAAGCAAAACAGATTAGAATAAAGTCAAATTAGTTAAAAAGGAAAAAAAAGGAAAATATACTAACCTATAAATATCCGCTTCTTCTGTACTTTGATCTTCATCTGTTTTCTTTGTATCTGAAATGAGACAAGCACAACAGATTAGAATAAAGTCAAATTAGTTAAAAAGGAAAAAAAAGGAAAATATACTAACCTAGAAATATCCACTTCTTCTGTACTTTGATCTTCATCTGTTTTCTTTGTATCTGAAATGAGACAAGCACAACAGATTAGAATAAAGTCAAATTAGTTAAAAAGGGAAAAAAAGGAAAATATACTAACCTATAAATATCCGCTTCTTCTGTACTTTGATCTTCATCTGTTTTTTTTTGTATCTGAAATGAGACAAGCACAACAGATTAGAATGAAGTCAAATTAGTAAAAAAGGGAAAAAAGGAAAATATACTAACCTATAAATATCCGCTTCTTCTGTACTTTGGTCTTCATCTGTTTTCTCTGTATCTGAAATGAGACAAGCAGAACAGATTAGAATGAAGTCAAATTAGTTAAAAAGGGAAAAAAAGAAAAATATACTAACCTAGAAATATCCGCTTAATCTGTACTTTGATCTTCATCTGTTTTCTTTGTATCTGAAATGAGACAAGCACAACAGATTAGAATAAAGTCAAATTAGTTAAAAAGGAAAAAAAAGGAAAATATACTAACCTATAAATATCCGCGTCTTCTGTACTTTGATCTTCATCTGTTTTCTTTGTATCTGAAATGAGACAAGCAGAACAGATAAGAATACTGTCAAATTAGTTAAAAAGGGAAAAAAAGGAAAATATACTAACCTATAAATATCCGCTTCTTCTGTACTTTGATCTTCATCTGTTTTCTTTGTATCTGAAATGAGACAAGCACAACAGATTAGAATAAAGTCAAATTAGTTAAAAAGGAAAAAAAATGAAAATATACTAACCTAGAAATATCCACTTCTTCTGTACTTTTATCTTCATCTGTTTTCTTTGTATCTGAAATGAGACAAGCAGAACAGATAAGAATACTGTCAAATTAGTTAAAAAGGGAAAAAAAGGAAAATATACTAACCTATAAATATCCGCTTCTTCTGTACTTTGATCTTCATCTGTTTTCTTTGTATCTGAAATGAGACAAGCACAACAGATTAGAATAAAGTCAAATTAGTTAAAAAGGAAAAAAAAGGAAAATATACTAACCTATAAATATCCGCGTCTTCTGTACTTTGATCTTCATCTGTTTTCTTTGTATCTGAAATGAGACAAGCAGAACAGATAAGAATACTGTCAAATTAGTTAAAAGGGGAAAAAAAGGAAAATATACTAACCTATAAATATCCGCTTCTTCTATACTTTGATCTTCATCTGTTTTCTTTGTATCTGAAATGAGACAAGCACAACAGATTAGAATAAAGTCAAATTAGTTAAAAAGGAAAAAAAAGGAAAATATACTAACCTAGAAATATCCACTTCTTCTGTACTTTGATCTTCATCTGTTTTCTTTGTATCTGAAATGAGACAAGCACAACAGATTAGAATAAAGTCAAATTAGTTAAAAAGGGAAAAAAAGGAAAATATACTAACCTAGAAATATCCACTTCTTCTGTACTTTGATCTTCATCTGTTTTCTTTGTATCTGAAATGAGACAAGCAGAACAGATTAAAATGAAGTCAAATTAGTAAAAAAGGGAAAAAAAAAGAAAATATACTAACCTATAAATATCCGCTTCTTCTGTACTTTGGTCTTCATCTGTTTTCTTTGTATCTGAAATGAGACAAGCAGAACAGATTAGAATGAAGTCAAATTAGTAAAAAAGGGAAAAAAAAGGAAAATATACTAACCTATAAATATCCGCTTCTTCTGTACTTTGGTCTTCATCTGTTTTCTCTGTATCTGAAATGTGACAAGCAGAACAGATTAGAATGAAGTCAAATTAGTTAAAAAGGGAAAAAAAGAAAAATATACTAACCTAGAAATATCCACTTCTTCTGTACTTTGATCTTCATCTGTTTTCTTTGTATCTGAAATGAGACAAGCACAACAGATTAGAATAAAGTCAACTAGTTAAAAAGGGAAAAAAAGGAAAATATACTAACCTATTAATATCCGCTTCTTCTGTACTTTGATCTTCATCTGTTTTCTTTGTATCTGAAATGAGACAAGCACAACAGATTAGAATGAAGTCAAATTAGTAAAAAAGGGAAAAAAAAGGAAAATATACTAACCTATAAATATCCGCTTCTTCTGTACTTTGGTCTTCATCTGTTTTCTCTGTATCTGAAATGAGACAAGCAGAACAGATTAGAATGAAGTCAAATTAGTTAAAAAGGGAAAAAAAGAAAAATATACTAACCTAGAAATATCCACTTCTTCTGTACTTTGATCTTCATCTGTTTTCTTTGTATCTGAAATGAGACAAGCAGAACAGATAAGAATACTGTCAAATTAGTTAAAAAAGGGAAAAAAAGGAAAATATACTAACCTATAAATATCCGCTTCTTCTGTACTTTGATCTTCATCTGTTTTCTTTGTATCTGAAATGAGACAAGCACAACAGATTAGAATAAAGTCAAATTAGTTAAAAAGGAAAAAAAAAGGAAAATATACTAACCTATAAATATCCGCTTCTTCTGTACTTTGATCTTCATCTGTTTTCTTTGTATCTGAAATGAGACAAGCAGAACAGATAAGAATACTGTCAAATTAGTTAAAAAGGGAAAAAAAGGAAAATATACTGACCTATAAATATCCGCTTCTTCTGTACTTTGATCTTCATCTGTTTTCTTTGTATCTGAAATGAGACAAGCACAACAGATTAGAATAAAGTCAAATTAGTTAAAAAGGGAAAAAAAAGGAAAATATACTAACCTATAAATATCCACTTCTTCTGTACTTTGATCTTCATCTGTTTTCTTTGTATCTGAAATGAGACAAGCACAACAGATTAGAATAAAGTCAAATTAGTTAAAAAGGGAAAAAAAGGAAAATATACTAACCTATAAATATCCACTTCTTCTGTACTTTGATCTTCATCTGTTTTCTTTGTATCTGAAATGAGACAAGCAGAGCAGATTAGAATGAAGTCAAATTAGTAAAAAAGGGAAAAAAAAGAAAATATACTAACCTATAAATATCCGCTTCTTCTGTACTTTGGTCTTCATCTGTTTTCTCTGTATCTGAAATGAGACAAGCAGAACAGATTAGAATGAAGTCAAATTAGTTAAAAAGGGAAAAAAAGAAAAATATACTAACCTAGTAATATCCACTTCTTCTGTACTTTGATCTTCATCTGTTTTCTTTGTATCTGAAATGAGACAAGCACAACAGATTAGAATAAAGTCAAATTAGTTAAAAAGGGAAAAAAAGGAAAATATACTAACCTAGAAATATCCACTTCTTCTGTACTTTGATCTTCATCTGTTTTCTTTGTATCTGAAATGAGACAAGCAGAACAGATTAGAATGAAGTCAAATTAGTAAAAAAGGGAAAAAAAAGAAAATATACTAACCTATAAATATCCGCTTCTTCTGTACTTTGGTCTTCATCTGTTTTCTTTGTATCTGAAATGAGACAAGCAGAACAGATTAGAATGAAGTCAAATTAGTAAAAAAGGGAAAAAAAAGGAAAATATACTAACCTATAAATATCCGCTTCTTCTGTACTTTGGTCTTCATCTGTTTTCTCTGTATCTGAAATGAGACAAGCAGAACAGATTAGAATGAAGTCAAATTAGTTAAAAAGGGAAAAAAAGAAAAATATACTAACCTAGAAATACCCACTTCTTCTGTACTTTGATCTTCATCTGTTTTCTTTGTATCTGAAATGAGACAAGCACAACAGATTAGAATAAAGTCAACTAGTTAAAAAGGGAAAAAAAGGAAAATATACTAACCTATTAATATCCGCTTCTTCTGTACTTTGATCTTCATCTGTTTTCTTTGTATCTGAAATGAGACAAGCAGAACAGATTAGAATGAAGTCAAATTAGTAAAAAAGGGAAAAAAAAGGAAAATATACTAACCTATAAATATCCGCTTCTTCTGTACTTTGGTCTTCATCTGTTTTCTCTGTATCTGAAATGAGACAAGCAGAACAGATTAGAATGAAGTCAAATTAGTTAAAAAGGGAAAAAAAGAAAAATATACTAACCTAGAAATATCCACTTCTTCTGTACTTTGATCTTCATCTGTTTTCTTTGTATCTGAAATGAGACAAGCAGAACAGATAAGAATACTGTCAAATTAGTTAAAAAAGGGAAAAAAAGGAAAATATACTAACCTATAAATATCCGCTTCTTCTGTACTTTGATCTTCATCTGTTTTCTTTGTATCTGAAATGAGACAAGCACAACAGATTAGAATAAAGTCAAATTAGTTAAAAAGGAAAAAAAAAGGAAAATATACTAACCTATAAATATCCGCTTCTTCTGTACTTTGATCTTCATCTGTTTTCTTTGTATCTGAAATGAGACAAGCAGAACAGATAAGAATACTGTCAAATTAGTTAAAAAGGGAAAAAAAGGAAAATATACTGACCTATAAATATCCGCTTCTTCTGTACTTTGATCTTCATCTGTTTTCTTTGTATCTGAAATGAGACAAGCACAACAGATTAGAATAAAGTCAAATTAGTTAAAAAGGGAAAAAAAAGGAAAATATACTAACCTATAAATATCCACTTCTTCTGTACTTTGATCTTCATCTGTTTTCTTTGTATCTGAAATGAGACAAGCACAACAGATTAGAATAAGGTCAAATTAGTTAAAAAGGGAAAAAAAGGAAAATATACTAACCTATAAATATCCACTTCTTCTGTACTCTGATCTTCATCTGTTTTCTTTGTATCTGAAATGAGACAAGCAGAGCAGATTAGAATGAAGTCAAATTAGTAAAAAAGGGAAAAAAAAGAAAATATACTTACCTATAAATATCCGCTTCTTCTGTACTTTGGTCTTCATCTGTTTTCTCTGTATCTGAAATGAGACAAGCAGAACAGATTAGAATGAAGTCAAATTAGTTAAAAAGGGAAAAAAAGAAAAATATACTAACCTAGTAATATCCACTTCTTCTGTACTTTGATCTTCATCTGTTTTCTTTGTATCTGAAATGAGACAAGCACAACAGATTAGAATAAAGTCAACTTAGTTAAAAAGGGAAAAAAAGAAAAATATACTAACCTATAAATATCCGCTTCTTCTGTACTTTGATCTTCATCTGTTTTCTTTGTATCTGAAATGAGACAAGCACAACAGATAAGAATAAAGTCAAATTAGTTAAAAAGGGAAAAAAAGGAAAATATACTAACCTAGAAATATCCACTTCTTCTGTACTTTGATCTTCATCTGTTTTCTTTGTATCTGAAATGAGACAAGCACAACAGATTAGAATAAAGTCAAATTAGTTAAAAAGGGAAAAAAAGGAAAATATACTGACCTATAAATATCCGCTTCTTCTGTACTTTGGTCTTCATCTGTTTTCTTTGTATCTGAAATGAGACAAGCAGAACAGATTAGAATGAAGTCAAATTAGTAAAAAAGGGAAAAAAAAAGGAAAATATACTAACCTATAAATATCCTCTTCTTCTGTACTTTGGTCTTCATCTGTTTTCTTTGTATCTGAAATGAGACAAGCACAACAGATTAGAATGAAGTCAAATTAGTAAAAAAGGGGAAAAAAAAGGAAAATATACTAACCGATAAATATCCGCTTCTTCTGTACTTTGGTCTTCATCTGTTTTCTTTGTATCTGAAATGAGACAAGCACAACAGATTAGAATAAAGTCAAATTAGTTAAAAAGGGAAAAAAAGGAAAATATACTGACCTATAAATATCCGCTTCTTCTGTACTTTGGTCTTCATCTGTTTTCTTTGTATCTGAAATGAGACAAGCAGAACAGATTAGAATGAAGTCAAATTAGTAAAAAAGGGAAAAAAAAGGAAAATATACTAACCTATAAATATCCGCTTCTTCTGTACTTTGGTCTTCATCTGTTTTCTCTGTATCTGAAATGAGACAAGCAGAACAGATTAGAATGAAGTCAAATTAGTTAAAAAGGGAAAAAAAGAAAAATATACTAACCTAGAAATATCCACTTCTTCTGTACTTTGATCTTCATCTGTTTTCTTTGTATCTGAAATGAGACAAGCAGAACAGATAAGAATACTGTCAAATTAGTTAAAAAGGGAAAAAAAGGAAAATATACTAACCTATAAATATCCGCTTCTTCTGTACTTTGATCTTCATCTGTTTTCTTTGTATCTGAAATGAGACAAGCACAACAGATTAGAATAAAGTCAAATTAGTTAAAAAGGAAAAAAAAGGAAAATATACTAACCTAGAAATATCCGCGTCTTCTGTACTTTGATCTTCATCTGTTTTCTTTGTATCTGAAATGAGACAAGCAGAACAGATAAGAATACTGTCAAATTAGTTAAAAAGGGAAAAAAAGGAAAATATACTAACCTATAAATATCCGCTTCTTCTGTACTTTGATCTTCATCTGTTTTCTTTGTATCTGAAATGAGACAAGCACAACAGATTACAATAAAGTCAAATTAGTTAAAAAGGAAAAAAAAGGAAAATATACTAACCTAGAAATATCCACTTCTTCTGTACTTTGATCTTCATCTGTTTTCTTTGTATCTGAAATGAGACAAGCAGAACAGATAAGAATACTGTCAAATTAGTTAAAAAGGGAAAAAAAGGAAAATATACTAACCTATAAATATCCGCTTCTTCTGTACTTTGATCTTCATCTGTTTTCTTTGTATCTGAAATGAGACAAGCACAACAGATTAGAATAAAGTCAAATTAGTTAAAAAGGAAAAAAAAGGAAAATATACTAACCTATAAATATCCGCGTCTTCTGTACTTTGATCTTCATCTGTTTTCTTTGTATCTGAAATGAGACAAGCAGAACAGATAAGAATACTGTCAAATTAGTTAAAAGGGGAAAAAAAGGAAAATATACTAACCTATAAATATCCGCTTCTTCTGTACTTTGATCTTCATCTGTTTTCTTTGTATCTGAAATGAGACAAGCACAACAGATTAGAATAAAGTCAAATTAGTTAAAAAGGAAAAAAAAGGAAAATATACTAACCTAGAAATATCCACTTCTTCTGTACTTTGATCTTCATCTGTTTTCTTTGTATCTGAAATGAGACCGGCACAACAGATTAGAATAAAGTCAAATTAGTTAAAAAGGGAAAAAAAGGAAAATATACTAACCTAGAAATATCCACTTCTTCTGTACTTTGATCTTCATCTGTTTTCTTTGTATCTGAAATGAGACAAGCAGAACAGATTAGAATGAAGTCAAATTAGTAAAAAAGGGAAAAAAAAAGAAAATATACTAACCTATAAATATCCGCTTCTTCTGTACTTTGGTCTTCATCTGTTTTCTTTGTATCTGAATTGAGACAAGCAGAACAGATTAGAATGAAGTCAAATTAGTAAAAAAGGGAAAAAAAAGGAAAATATACTAACCTAGAAATATCCACTTCTTCTGTACTCTGGTCTTTATCTGTTTTCTTTGTAACTGAAATGTGACAAGCAGAACAGATTAGAATGAAGTCAAATTAGTTAAAAAGGGAAAAAAAGAAAAATATACTAACCATCCACTTCTTCTGTACTTTGATCTTCATCTGTTTTCTTTGTATCTGAAATGAGACAAGCACAACAGATTAGAATAAAGTCAACTAGTTAAAAAGGGAAAAAAAGGAAAATATACTAACCTATTAATATCCGCTTCTTCTGTACTTTGATCTTCATCTGTTTTCTTTGTATCTGAAATGAGACAAGCAGAACAGATTAGAATGAAGTCAAATTAGTAAAAAAGGGAAAAAAAAGGAAAATATACTAACCTATAAATATCCGCTTCTTCTGTACTTTGGTCTTCATCTGTTTTCTCTGTATCTGAAATGAGACAAGCAGAACAGATTAGAATGAAGTCAAATTAGTTAAAAAGGGAAAAATAGAAAATATACTAACCTAGAAATATCCACTTCTTCTGTACTTTGATCTTCATCTGTTTTCTTTGTATCTGAAATGAGACAAGCAGAACAGATAAGAATACTGTCAAATTAGTTGAAAAAGGGAAGAAAAGGAAAATATACTAACCTATAAATATCCGCTTCTTCTGTACTTTGATCTTCATCTGTTTTCTTTGTATCTGAAATGAGACAAGCACAACAGATTAGAATAAAGTCAAATTAGTTAAAAAGGAAAAAAAAGGAAAATATACTAACCTATAAATATCCGCTTCTTCTGTACTTTGATCTTCATCTGTTTTCTTTGTATCTGAAATGAGACAAGCAGAACAGATTAGAATGAAGTCAAATTAGTAAAAAAGGGAAAAAAAAGGAAAATATACTAACCTATAAATATCCGCTTCTTCTGTACTTTGGTCTTCATCTGTTTTCTTTGTATCTGAAATGTGACAAGCACAACAGATTAGAATGAAGTCAAATTAGTTAAAAAGGGAAAAAAAGAAAAATATACTAACCTAGAAATATCCACTTCTTCTGTACTTTGATCTTCATCTGTTTTCTTTGTATCTGAAATGAGACAAGCACAACAGATTAGAATAAAGTCAACTAGTTAAAAAGGGAAAAAAAGGAAAATATACTAACCTATTAATATCCGCTTCTTCTGTACTTTGATCTTCATCTGTTTTCTTTGTATCTGAAATGAGACAAGCAGAACAGATTAGAATGAAGTCAAATTAGTAAAAAAGGAAAAAAAAAGGAAAATATACTAACCTATAAATATCCGCTTCTTCTGTACTTTGGTCTTCATCTGTTTTCTCTGTATCTGAAATGAGACAAGCAGAACAGATTAGAATGAAGTCAAATTAGTTAAAAAGGGAAAAAAAGAAAATATACTAACCTAGAAATATCCACTTCTTCTGTACTTTGATCTTCATCTGTTTTCTTTGTATCTGAAATGAGACAAGCAGAACAGATAAGAATACTGTCAAATTAATTAAAAAAGGGAAGAAAAGGAAAATATACTAACCTATAAATATCCGCTTCTTCTGTACTTTGATCTTCATCTGTTTTCTTTGTATCTGAAATGAGACAAGCACAACAGATTAGAATAAAGTCAAATTAGTTAAAAAGGAAAAAAAAGGAAAATATACTAACCTATAAATATCCGCTTCTTCTGTACTTTGATCTTCATCTGTTTTCTTTGTATCTGAAATGAGACAAGCAGAACAGATAAGAATACTGTCAAATTAGTTAAAAAGGGTAAAAAAGGAAAATATACTGACCTATAAATATCCGCTTCTTCTGTACTTTGATCTTCATCTGTTTTCTTTGTATCTGAAATGAGACAAGCAGAACAGATTAGAATAAAGTCAAATTAGTTAAAAAGGGAAAAAAAAGGAAAATATACTAACCTATAAATATCCACTTTTTCTGTACTTTGATCTTCATCTGTTTTCTTTGTATCTGAAATGAGAAAAGCACAACAGATTAGAATAAAGTCAAATTAGTTAAAAAGGGAAAAAAAGGAAAATATACTAACCTAGAAATATCCACTTCTTCTGTACTCTGATATTCATCTGTTTTCTTTGTATCTGAAATGAGACAAGCAGAGCAGATTAGAATGAAGTCAAATTAGTAAAAAAGGGAAAAAAAAGAAAATATACTAACCTATAAATATCCGCTTCTTCTGTACTTTGGTCTTCATCTGTTTTCTCTGTATCTGAAATGAGACAAGCAGAACAGATTAGAATGAAGTCAAATTAG
The DNA here is from genome assembly GCA_944474755.1 of Limnoperna fortunei. Classification (NCBI taxonomy): domain Eukaryota; kingdom Metazoa; phylum Mollusca; class Bivalvia; order Mytilida; family Modiolidae; genus Limnoperna; species Limnoperna fortunei. The sequence continues at coordinate 76,870,743 of OX104120.1, read as the reverse complement.
TTAAAAAGGGAAAAAAAGAAAAATATACTAACCTAGAAATATCCACTTCTTCTGTACTTTGATCTTCATCTGTTTTCTTTGTATCTGAAATGAGACAAGCAGAACAGATTAGAATGAAGTCAAATTAGGAAAAAAGGGGAAAAAAAAGGAAAATATACTAACCTATAAATATCCGCTTCTTCTGTACTTTGGTCTTCATCTGTTTTCTCTGTATCTGAAATGAGACAAGCAGAACAGATTAGAATGAAGTCAAATTAGTTAAAAAGGGAAAAAAAGAAAAATATACTAACCTAGAAATATCCACTTCTTCTGTACTTTGATCTTCATCTGTTTTCTTTGTATCTGAAATGAGACAAGCAGAACAGATAAGAATACTGTCAAATTAGTTAAAAAGGGAAAAAAAGGAAAATATACTAACCTATAAATATCCGCTTCTTCTGTACTTTGATCTTCATCTGTTTTCTTTGTATCTGAAATGAGACAAGCACAACAGATTAGAATAAAGTCAAATTAGTTAAAAAGGAAAAAAAAGGAAAATATACTAACCTATAAATATCCACTTCTTCTGTACTTTGATCTTCATCTGTTTTCTTTGTATCTGAAATGAGACAAGCAGAACAGATTAGAATACTGTCAAATTAGTTAAAAAGGGAAAAAAAGGAAAATATACTAACCTATAAATATCCGCTTCTTCTGTACTTTGATCTTCATCTGTTTTCTTTGTATCTGAAATGAGACAAGCACAACAGATTAGAATAAAGTCAAATTAGTTAAAAAGGAAAAAAAAGGAAAATATACTAACCTATAAATATCCGCGTCTTCTGTACTTTGATCTTCATCTGTTTTCTTTGTATCTGAAATGAGACAAGCAGAACAGATAAGAATACTGTCAAATTAGTTAAAAGGGGAAAAAAAGGAAAATATACTAACCTATAAATATCCGCTTCTTCTGTACTTTGATCTTCATCTGTTTTCTTTGTATCTGAAATGAGACAAGCACAACAGATTAGAATAAAGTCAAATTAGTTAAAAAGGAAAAAAAAGGAAAATATACTAACCTAGAAATATCCACTTCTTCTGTACTTTGATCTTCATCTGTTTTCTTTGTATCTGAAATGAGACCAGCACAACAGATTAGAATAAAGTCAAATTAGTTAAAAAGGGAAAAAAGGAAAATATACTAACCTAGAAATATCCACTTCTTCTGTACTTTGATCTTCATCTGTTTTCTTTGTATCTGAAATGAGACAAGCAGAACAGATTAGAATGAAGTCAAATTAGTAAAAAAGGGAAAAAAAAAGAAAATATACTAACCTATAAATATCCGCTTCTTCTGTACTTTGGTCTTCATCTGTTTTCTTTGTATCTGAAATGAGACAAGCAGAACAGATTAGAATGAAGTCAAATTAGTAAAAAAGGGAAAAAAAAGGAAAATATACTAACCTATAAATATCCGCTTCTTCTGTACTTTGGTCTTCATCTGTTTTCTTTGTATCTGAAATGTGACAAGCAGAACAGATTAGAATAAAGTCAAATTAGTTAAAAAGGGAAAAAAAAGAAAAAATATACTAACCTAGAAATATCCACTTCTTCTGTACTTTGATCTTCATCTGTTTTCTTTGTATCTGAAATGAGACAAGCACAACAGATTAGAATAAAGTCAACTAGTTAAAAAGGGAAAAAAAGGAAAATATACTAACCTATTAATATCCGCTTCTTCTGTACTTTGATCTTCATCTGTTTTCTTTGTATCTGAAATGAGACAAGCAGAACAGATTAGAATGAAGTCAAATTAGTAAAAATGGGAAAAAAAAGGAAAATATACTAACCTATAAATATCCGCTCTTCTGTACTTTGGTCTTCATCTGTTTTCTCTGTATCTGAAATGAGACAAGCAGAACAGATTAGAATGAAGTCAAAGTAGTTAAAAAGGGAAAAAAAGAAAATATACTAACCTATTAATATCCGCTTCTTCTGTACTTTGATCTTCATCTGTTTTCTTTGTATCTGAAATGAGACAAGCAGAACAGATAAGAATACTGTCAAATTAGTTAAAAAAGGGAAGAAAAGGAAAATATACTAACCTATAAATATCCGCTTCTTCTGTACTTTGATCTTCATCTGTTTTCTTTGTATCTGAAATGAGACAAGCACAACAGATTAGAATAAAGTCAACTTAGTTAAAAAGGGAAAAAAAGAAAAATATACTAACCTATAAATATCCGCTTCTTCTGTACTTTGATCTTCATCTGTTTTCTTTGTATCTGAAATGAGACAAGCACAACAGATTAGAATAAAGTCAAATTAGTTAAAAAGGAAAAAAAAAGGAAAATATACTAACCTAGAAATATCCACTTCTTCTGTACTTTGATCTTCATCTGTTTTCTTTGTATCTGAAATGAGACAAGCACAACAGATTAGAATAAAGTCAAGTTAGTTAAAAAGGGAAAAAAGGAAAATATACTGACCTATAAATATCCGCTTCTTCTGTACTTTGGCCTTCATCTGTTTTCTTTGTATCTGAAATGGGACAAGCAGAACAGATTAGAATGAAGTCAAATTAGTAAAAAAGGGAAAAAAAAGGAAAATATACTAACCTATAAATATCCGCTTCTTCTGTACTTTGGTCTTCATCTGTTTTCTCTGTATCTGAAATGAGACAAGCAGAACAGATAAGAATACTGTCAAATTAGTTAAAAAGGGAAAAAAAGGAAAATATACTGACCTATAAATATCCGCTTCTTCTGTACTTTGATCTTCATCTGTTTTCTTTGTATCTGAAATGAGACAAGCACAACAGATTAGAATAAAGTCAAATTAGTTAAAAAGGGAAAAAAAAGGAAAATATACTAACCTATAAATATCCACTTCTTCTGTACTTTGATCTTCATCTGTTTTCTTTGTATCTGAAATGAGACAAGCACAACAGATTAGAATAAAGTCAAATTAGTTAAAAAGGGAAAAAAAGGAAAATATACTAACCTAGAAATATCCACTTCTTCTGTACTCTGATCTTCATCTGTTTTCTTTGTATCTAAAATGAGACAAGCAGAGCAGATTAGAATGAAGTCAAATTAGTAAAAAAGGGAAAAAAAAGAAAATATACTAACCTATAAATATCCGCTTCTTCTGTACTTTGGTCTTCATCTGTTTTCTCTGTATCTGAAATGAGACAAGCAGAACAGATTAGAATGAAGTCAAATTAGTTAAAAAGGGAAAAAAAGAAAAATATACTAACCTAGAAATATCCACTTCTTCTGTACTTTGATCTTCATCTGTTTTCTTTGTATCTGAAATGAGACAAGCAGAACAGATTAGAATGAAGTCAAATTAGTAAAAAAGGGAAAAAAAAGGAAAATATACTAACCTATAAATATCCGCTTCTTCTGTACTTTGATCTTCATCTGTTTTCTTTGTATCTGAAATGAGACAAGCACAACAGATTAGAATAAAGTCAAATTAGTTAAAAAGGAAAAAAAAGGAAAATATACTAACCTATAAATATCCGCTTCTTCTGTACTTTGATCTTCATCTGTTTTCTTTGTATCTGAAATGAGACAAGCAGAACAGATTAGAATGAAGTCAAATTAGTAAAAAAGGAAAAAAAAAGGAAAATATACTAACCTATAAATATCCGCTTCTTCTATACTTTGGTCTTCATCTGTTTTCTTTGTATCTGAAAAGTGACAAGCACAACAGATTAGAATTAAGTCAAATTAGTTAAAAAGGAAAAAAAAGGAAAATATACTAACCTATAAATATCCGCTTCTTCTGTACTTTGATCTTCATCTGTTTTCTTTGTATCTGAAATGAGACAAGCAGAACAGATAAGAATACTGTCAAATTAGTTAAAAAGGGAAAAAAAGGAAAATATACTGACCTATAAATATCCGCTTCTTCTGTACTTTGATCTTCATCTGTTTTCTTTGTATCTGAAATGAGACAAGCACAACAGATTAGAATAAAGTCAAATTAGTTAAAAAGGGAAAAAAAAGGAAAATATACTAACCTATAAATATCCACTTCTTCTGTACTTTGATCTTCATCTGTTTTCTTTGTATCTGAAATGAGAAAAGCACAACAGATTAGAATAAAGTCAAATTAGTTAAAAAGGGAAAAAAAGGAAAATGTACTAACCTAGAAATATCCACTTCTTCTGTACTCTGATCTTCATCTGTTTTCTTTGTATCTGAAATGAGACAAGCAGAGCAGATTAGAATGAAGTCAAATTAGTAAAAAAGGGAAAAAAAAGAAAATATACTAACCTATAAATATCCGCTTCTTCTGTACTTTGGTCTTCATCTGTTTTCTCTGTATCTGAAATGAGACAAGCAGAACAGATTAGAATAAAGTCAAATTAGTTAAAAAGGGAAAAAAAGAAAAATATACTAACCTAGAAATATCCACTTCTTCTGTACTTTGATCTTCATCTGTTTTCTTTGTATCTGAAATGAGACAAGCACAACAGATTAGAATAAAGTCAACTTAGTTAAAAAGGGAAAAAAAGAAAAATATACTAACCTATAAATATCCGCTTCTTCTGTACTTTGATCTTCATCTGTTTTCTTTGTATCTGAAATGAGACAAGCACAACAGATTAGAATAAAGTCAAATTAGTTAAAAAGGAAAAAAAAAGGAAAATATACTAACCTAGAAATATCCACTTCTTCTGTACTTTGATCTTCATCTGTTTTCTCTGTATCTGAAATGAGACAAGCAGAACAGATAAGAATACTGTCAAATTAGTTAAAAAGGGAAAAAAAGGAAAATATACTGACCTATAAATATCCGCTTCTTCTGTACTTTGATCTTCATCTGTTTTCTTTGTATCTGAAATGAGACAAGCACAACAGATTAGAATAAAGTCAAATTAGTTAAAAAGGGAAAAAAAAGGAAAATATACTAACCTATAAATATCCACTTCTTCTGTACTTTGATCTTCATCTGTTTTCTTTGTATCTGAAATGAGACAAGCACAACAGATTAGAATAAAGTCAAATTAGTTAAAAAGGGAAAAAAAGGAAAATATACTAACCTAGAAATATCCACTTCTTCTGTACTCTGATCTTCATCTGTTTTCTTTGTATCTGAAATGAGACAAGCAGAGCAGATTAGAATGAAGTCAAATTAGTAAAAACGGGAAAAAAAAGAAAATATACTAACCTATAAATATCCGCTTCTTCTGTACTTTGGTCTTCATCTGTTTTCTCTGTATCTGAATGAGACAAGCAGAACAGATTAGAATGAAGTCAAATTAGTTAAAAAGGGAAAAAAAGAAAAATATACTAACCTAGAAATATCCACTTCTTCTGTACTTTGATCTTCATCTGTTTTCTTTGTATCTGAAATGAGACAAGCACAACAGATTAGAATAAAGTCAACTTAGTTAAAAAGGGAAAAAAAGAAAAATATACTAACCTATAAAAATCCGCTTCTTCTGTACTTTGATCTTCATCTGTTTTCTTTGTATCTGAAATGAGACAAGCACAACAGATTAGAATAAAGTCAAATTAGTTAAAAAGGAAAAAAAAAGGAAAATATACTAACCTAGAAATATCCACTTCTTCTGTACTTTGATCTTCATCTGTTTTCTTTGTATCTGAAATGAGACAAGCACAACAGATTAGAATAAAGTCAAATTAGTTAAAAAGGGAAAAAAAGGAAAATATACTGACCTATAAATATCCGCTTCTTCTGTACTTTGGTCTTCATCTGTTTTCTCTGTATCTGAAATGAGACAAGCAGAACAGATTAGAATGAAGTCAAATTAGTAAAAAAGGGAAAAAAAAAGGAAAATATACTAACCTATAAATATCCGCTTCTTCTGTACTTTGGTCTTCATCTGTTTTCTCTGTATCTGAAATGAGACAAGCAGAACAGATTAGAATGAAGTCAAATTAGTTAAAAAGGGAAAAAAAGAAAAATATACTAACCTAGAAATATCCACTTCTTCTGTACTTTGATCTTCATCTGTTTTCTTTGTATCTGAAATGAGACAAGCACAACAGATTAGAATAAAGTCAACTAGTTAAAAAGGGAAAAAAAGGAAAATATACTAACCTATTAATATCCGCTTCTTCTGTACTTTGATCTTCATCTGTTTTCTTTGTATCTGAAATGAGACAAGCAGAACAGATTAGAATGAAGTCAAATTAGTAAAAAAGGGAAAAAAAAGGAAAATATACTAACCTATAAATATCCGCTTCTTCTGTACTTTGGTCTTCATCTGTTTTCTCTGTATCTGAAATGAGACAAGCAGAACAGATTAGAATGAAGTCAAATTAGTTAAAAAGGGAAAAAAAGAAAATATACTAACCTAGAAATATCCACATCTTCTGTACTTTGATCTTCATCTGTTTTCTTTGTATCTGAAATGAGACAAGCAGAACAGATAAGAATACTGTCAAATTAGTTAAAAAAGGGAAGAAAAGGAAAATATACTAACCTATTAATATCCGCTTCTTCTGTACTTTGATCTTCATCTGTTTTCTTTGTATCTGAAATGAGACAAGCAGAACAGATTAGAATGAAGTCAAATTAGTAAAAAAGGGAAAAAAAAGGAAAATATACTAACCTATAAATATCCGCTTCTTCTGTACTTTGGTCTTCATCTGTTTTCTCTGTATCTGAAATGACACAAGCAGAACAGATTAGAATGAAGTCAAATTAGTTAAAAAGGGAAAAAAAGAAAATATACTAACCTAGAAATATCCACTTCTTCTGTACTTTGATCTTCATCTGTTTTCTTTGTATCTGAAATGAGACAAGCAGAACAGATAAGAATACTGTCAAATTAGTAAAAAAGGGAAGAAAAGGAAAATATACTAACCTAGAAATATCCACTTCTTCTGTACTCTGATCTTCATCTGTTTTCTTTGTATCTGAAATGAGACAAGCAGAGCAGATTAGAATGAAGTCAAATTAGTAAAAAAGGGAAAAAAAAAGAAAATATACTAACCTATAAATATCCGCTTCTTCTGTACTTTGGTCTTCATCTGTTTTCTCTGTATCTGAAATGAGACAAGCAGAACAGATTAGAATGAAGTCAAATTAGTTAAAAAGGGAAAAAAAAGGAAAATATACTAACCTATAAATATCCGCTTCTTCTGTACTTTGATCTTCATCTGTTTTCTTTGTATCTGAAATGAGACAAGCACAACAGATTAGAATAAAGTCAAATTAGTTAAAAAGGAAAAAAAAGGAAAATATACTAACCTATAAATATCCGCTTCTTCTGTACTTTGATCTTCATCTGTTTTCTTTGTATCTGAAATGAGACAAGCAGAACAGATAAGAATACTGTCAAATTAGTTAAAAAGGGAAAAAAAGGAAAATATACTGACCTATAAATATCCGCTTCAGTCTTCTGTACTTTGATCTTCATCTGTTTTCTTTGTATCTGAAATGAGACAAGCACAACAGATTAGAATAAAGTCAAATTAGTTAAAAAGGGAAAAAAAAGGAAAATATACTAACCTATAAATATCCACTTCTTCTGTACTTTGATCTTCATCTGTTTTCTTTGTATCTGAAATGAGAAAAGCACAACAGATTAGAATAAAGTCAAATTAGTTAAAAAGGGAAAAAAAGGAAAATATACTAACCTAGAAATATCCACTTCTTCTGTACTCTGATCTTCATCTGTTTTCTTTGTATCTGAAATGAGACAAGCAGAGCAGATTAGAATGAAGTCAAATTAGTAAAAAAGGGAAAAAAAAGAAAATATACTAACCTATAAATATCCGCTTCTTCTGTACTTTGGTCTTCATCTGTTTTCTTTGTATCTGAAATGAGACAAGCAGAACAGATTAGAATGAAGTCAAATTAGTTAAAAAGGGAAAAAAAGAAAAATATACTAACCTAGAAATATCCACTTCTTCTGTACTTTGATCTTCATCTGTTTTCTTTGTATCTGAAATGAGACAAGCACAACAGATTAGAATAAAATCAACTTAGTTAAAAAGGGAAAAAAAGAAAAATATACTAACCTATAAATATCCGCTTCTTCTGTACTTTGATCTTCATCTGTTTTCTTTGTATCTGAAATGAGACAAGCACAACAGATTAGAATAAAGTCAAATTAGTTAAAAAGGAAAAAAAAAGGAAAATATACTAACCTAGAAATATCCACTTCTTCTGTACTTTGATCTTCATCTGTTTTCTTTGTATCTGAAATGAGACAAGCACAACAGATTAGAATAAAGTCAAATTAGTTAAAAAGGGAAAAAAGGAAAATATACTGACCTATAAATATCCGCTTCTTCTGTACTTTGGTCTTCATCTGTTTTCTTTGTATCTGAAATGGGACAAGCAGAACAGATTAGAATGAAGTCAAATTAGTAAAAAAGGGAAAAAAAAAGGAAAATATACTAACCTATAAATATCCGCTTCTTCTGTACTTTGGTCTTCATCTGTTTTCTCTGTATCTGAAATGAGACAAGCAGAACAGATAAGAATACTGTCAAATTAGTTAAAAAGGGAAAAAAAGGAAAATATACTGACCTATAAATATCCGCTTCTTCTGTACTTTGATCTTCATCTGTTTTCTTTGTATCTGAAATGAGACAAGCACAACAGATTAGAATAAAGTCAAATTAGTTAAAAAGGGGAAAAAAAGGAAAATAGACTAACCTAGAAATATCCACTTCTTCTGTACTTTGGTCTTCATCTGTTTTCTTTGTATCTGAAACGAGACAAGCACAACAGATTAGAATAAAGTCAAATTAGCTTAAAAGGGGAAAAAAAGGAAAATATACTAACCTAGAAATATCCACTTCTTCTGTACTTTGATCTTCATCTGTTTTCTTTGTATCTGAAATTAGACAAGCACAACAGATTAGAATGAAGTCAAATTAGTTAAAAAGCGAAAAAAAAGGAAAATATACTAACCTAGAAATATCCACTTCTTCTGTACTTTAATCTTCATCTGTTTTCTTTGTATCTGAAATGAGACCAGCACAACAGATTAAAATACTGTCAAATCAGTTTTAAAACAGAAACTCTGCAAAATATAAACATAACATTGAGTCAAAGTAATATGGCCAAGATAGGCAAGTTTGGTGGAGAATGGCTTGGTAGATGAATAATATGTCCAAATGAGATGTGGCATGCATGGCTAAGATTAGAAAACAAGGGTCTAGGTTCTCACCAAGTACTCTGGTTACTAGCCCAAACTGTTCTCACCAGGTACTCTGGCTACTACCCCAAACTGTTCTCACCAAGTACTCTGGTTACTACCTCAAACTGTTCTCACCAAGTACTCTGGTTACTACCTCAAACTGTTCTCACCAAGTATTCTGGTTACTACCTCAAACTGTTCTCACCAAGTACTCTGGTTATTACCCCAAACTGTTCTCACCAAGTACTCTGGTTACTACCTCAAACTGTTCTCACCAAGTACTCTGGTTACTACCTCAAACTGTTCTCACCAAGTACTCTGGTTACTACCTCAAACTGTTCTCACCAAGTACTCTGGTTATTACCCCGAACTGTTCTCACCAAGTACTCTGGTTATTACCACAAACTGTTTTCACCAAGTACTCTGGTTATTACCCCAAACTGTTCTCACGAAGTACCCTGGTTATTACCCAAACTGTTCTCACCAAGTACTCTGGTTATTACCCCAAACTGTTCTCACCAGGTACTCTGGCTACTACTCCAAACTGGAAACCAGGATATAACTGAAAACATCGCTGACTCTGTATCATAAAACCACATTCAAAAAACAAATTGAATTGCACCAAAACACTCTTGTAACTTTTACTTTTAATTTCTTAATTCTTTGTATTTACTAGGTAATCATCAGGTAAATTGCTCAATCCGTTCTAACATTTTTATACAAAGTGAAATATATGCAACAACTTAAAAAACGCATTACTCTAGATAATTTTTTAATATACAAATATCAAATATTAAAATGATACAAATACTAAATTCACCTACGTCCAGGACTCTAAATACTGAGTCAGTCCATATTAGAGTTAATATTAGAAAGGCAGTCATTGGCATCACAACATAACTCCAATGCAACCTCCACAATCAAAAGTCAGTAACTAGTGTAATCACCTCCAGAGTAGATGTATATTGAATAAAGATGGCGCATGGCCACAATGATAGTTTCAATGACTGCCTGGGGCATATTGTTCCATTCCTCCATCAATGCATATGGTGCATGAGGGTGGTTGTCACCGTGGGTGAATCAGGTCTAGGACTATCAGTAACACGATTCCATTCATCATCTCCAATATGACCCGTGATTCCATTCATCATCTTCGAGACGACCCATGATTCCATTCATCATCTCCGAGACAACCCATGATTCCATTCATCATCTCTAAGATGACCCATGATTCCATTCATCATCTCTAAGATGGCCCATGATTCCATTCATCATCTCTAAGATGGCCCATCAATTAAAACTTTACCTCTTATGTAAACTTCTGTTCAAACTGCATAAAAACAAGTTTTCAATTGTTTAAAAGGATAGCAGCATGTGCTGCACATACAATAAACATGTTTTTATAATTTTGTTGTCTGCAACACTCTTGATGGAGCATCACACATTAATTTACCTGTTTAGTTTTCTTTACATAGCGATCAATAAAAAATAGCAAATTGTCAAGTTTTAATATTTGTACATATTTTTTAACAAAAAAGGAATATTTGTTATTGATGTGTTTATTTTGTTGTCAAGTATATATGTTCAAAATGTCATCAGTCAGGACTATGTAAAAAGAAACAGTCCTGAAAATACTTCACAGTGGGCCATTTATCATGATCAATAAACATTATAGCATGTATATGATGCATGAATGCAAATCAATTTATATATGTAGAATAAAAGATTGTTTGTTTGTTTCAATGTTGCTTCATGCAACTTTCAGCAATTTTTCAGCTATATCATGGCATCCAGTTTTTATTGGGGGAGGAAGCCAAAGTACCCGGATAAAATCCAGGAACTGCAGTAGGAAAACTGGCAATACTTGTCAAGTAAGATTGAAGTCGAGTGTACCCTGCCCACAGTGAGACTTGAACCTGCAAACTGTTACAGACCATGTGATTAATAGTTGAGGACCAACTACCTTTTCCACTTGGCAACAAGTATGAAATTGTACAAAGATCTGACTATGTTTTTGGACGTGGTAGCCTGTGGGTTAAGTATCAGTGAATACCGACAAATGGGCTCTTCAAATTGTGTTTGATTTGTATGTGTTCAGAACAAGTACAAAACATTTACAGCTTATACCAGTATGCAAGATAACCAGAGTAAATTAAGATGCTTGTTAGGGGTAAGGGATATAACTCTATTTTACTTGTAAACAAACAATAAAAAAGTCATCCTAAAGGGAGATAATTCACTATTTAATAATAAGAAAAGGTTCTATCAAACTGTTATTTCTAACAAAACCATCAAAGTAAACACAATTTGCAGGAAAAGTTTGCAAATGACATTCAATAAAACAAACACATGAATATAATTCAAATTCATTGTTTTACAAAAAGAAAAAAAAATTAGCATTTTTTTTTATTTGAAAAAAAAACTTCATTTTTTTTAAATCTAGAAACATGTTTTACAACTTACCTTGCTGTTGATCATACACAAAATGACTTCTGACTGTTCACCTTGTACAATGAACACAGTTCACTGTATTTTGAGCTCAATGGTAGCTGATGTCACATCTTCAGGGTATCAATTCAAACTCTATCCCAACAAGAAAGCTCTTTCAGGTTATAAAAACATATCCATTGTATATTGTGTTCCAATAAAAGTATGTAAGAGAACAGTAATCATAATTTTCATAAATAAGATGGAGACACATAAAAATTATTATATTACCTGTCAATTTTGAACCATTTAATGAATGCTTTTTGATTGCTTGAATGGTGTTTTAAATTCCACTTGCAACAATTTTACAGCTGTAATGGTATTCAGTTTTCATTAGGACAGCTGGAGTACCTGGTCTTACCAATGACCTTTCAATGTTATTTTTCCATAAATGCAGTTATCTCCCTTTCCATCAGGTATGCTATATTTGTATAAAATTGTACAAGTTGCAAGTGTACAAGTAAAATAAGTAAATATAGAATCCGAAACAAAAACACATATGTTTTTTTGTTAAAAATAGACAAAATATTTTGCTATAAAATGCCCTGGTCAAGGGTTGGACAAGTTCAGAATAGTAACCGTAGGTGTTGTTTAGCTTCCCATGTATGTGTGCCTACATATGCATGTATGTGTGTGTGTGTATGTGTGTGTGATGGGGTTGGGGGGGGGGGTAGCTGCACAGGTGAGCATGATGTGCATTATATTATATATTTAGCATACATATAACTTCTTATTATATTCCAGTTCAGCCCAACTTAGAGATCTAAATTCTGACTAAATTAATTTTTGGACAATAGAAATCATCAAATAGTCAGCAAACAATTTTTTCATTAGAACAGCGATATCAATATGACTTAACTAAATCCATATTTCAGACACAAATTTTATAATTGTTCCTTTTCTTCAATTAAATTCCAAGTTATATACATAATAATAATTTCACAGAAGATTTGTGAATTTTCTTTTTTTACTGATATTTTTGCAATACACAGAAACTGATACATTTTATGCAGCTTAAAATTGAAGATATAGAAATGTTCAGTTCAGTAAAAAAAATGTTAAATCTTTATTGTCAACTTTATTCTCCTGTATATGTTGTTTTTGCAAACTAAATCTTTATGAAAACAAAATGTATGTAACAAGAACAGATTGTTTATAAGAGTATCCCAAGATGCTGAGTAAATATAATAATAGCCATAATTCATATCAAAAGCCTATCATGACGTACCAAAACATATTCAATAAATGTAACTAAGAGCAATAACTCATAATGTGCCAATGTTATTAGCTGAAATACTGCTTGCAGTCCTGAATACAGCTGAAATACTGCTTGCAGTCCTGAATATAGCTGAAATACTACTTGTAGTCCTGAATATAGCTGAAATACTGCTCATTGTCCTGAATATAGCTGAAATATTGCTTGTAGTCCTGAATATAGCTGAAATACTGTTTGTAGTCCTGAATATAGCTGAAATACTACTTGTAGTCCTGAATATAGCTGAAATACTGCTTGTAGTCCTGAATATAGCTGAAATACTACTTGCAGTCCTGAATATAGCTGAAATACTGCTTGCAGTCCTGCATATAGCTAAAATACTGCTTGCAGCCCTGAATATAGCTGAAATACTGCTTGCTGTCCTGAATATAGCTGAAATACTACTTGCAGTCCTGAATATAGCTGAAATACTGCTTGTAGTCCTGCATATAGCTGAAATACTGCTTGCAGTCCTGAATAAAGCTGAAATACTGCTTGCCGTCCTGAATATAGCTAAAATACTGCTTGTTGTCCTGAATATAGCTGAAATACTGCTTGCAGTCCTGAATATAGTTGAAATACTGCTTGCAGTCCTGAACATAGCTGAAATACTGCTTGCTGTCCTGAATATAGCTAAAATATTGCTTGTTGTCCTGAATATAGCTGAAATACTGCTTGCTGTCCTGAATATAGCTGAAATACTACTTGCAGTCCTGAATATAGCTGAAATACTGCTTGTACTCCTGCATATAGCTGAAATACTGCTTGCTGTCCTGAATATAGCTGAAATACTACTTGCAGTCCTGAATATAGCTGAAATACTGCTTGTAGTCCTGCATATAGCTGAAATACTGCTTGCCGTCCTGAATAAAGCTGAAATACTGCTTGCCGTCCTGAATATAGCTAAAATACTGCTTGTTGTCCTGAATATAGCTGAAATACTGCTTGCAGTCCTGAATATAGTTGAAGTACTGCTTGCCGTCCTGAATATAGCTAAAATACTGCTTGTTGTCCTGAATATAGCTGAAATACTGCTTGCAGTCCTGAATATAGTTGAAATACTGCTTGTTGTCCTGAATAAAGCTGAAATACTGCTTGCTGTCCTGAATATAGCTAAAATACTGCTTGTTGTCCTGAATATAGCTGAAATACTGCTTGCTGTCCTGAATATAGCTAAAATACTGCTTGCAGTCCTGAATAAAGCTGAAATACTGCTTGCCGTCCTGAATATAGCTAAAATACTGCTTGTTGTCCTGAATATAGCTGAAATACTGCTTGCAGTCCTGAATATAGTTGAAATACTGCTTGCAGTCCTGAACATAGCTGAAATACTGCTTGCTGTCCTGAATATAGCTAAAATACTGCTTGTTGTCCTGAATATAGCTGAAATACTGCTTGCTGTCCTGAATATAGCTGAAATACTACTTGCAGTCCTGAATATAGCTGAAATACTGCTTGTACTCCTGCATATAGCTGAAATACTGCTTGCTGTCCTGAATATAGCTGAAATACTACTTGCAGTCCTGAATATAGCTGAAATACTGCTTGTAGTCCTGCATATAGCTGAAATACTGCTTGCAGTCCTGAATAAAGCTGAAATACTGCTTGCCGTCCTGAATATAGCTAAAATACTGCTTGTTGTCCTGAATATAGCTGAAATACTGCTTGCAGTCCTGAATATAGTTGAAGTACTGCTTGCCGTCCTGAATATAGCTAAAATACTGCTTGTTGTCCTGAATATAGCTGAAATACTGCTTGCAGTCCTGAATATAGTTGAAATACTGCTTGTTGTCCTGAATAAAGCTGAAATACTGCTTGCTGTCCTGAATATAGCTAAAATACTGCTTGTTGTCCTGAATATAGCTGAAATACTGCTTGCTGTCCTGAATATAGCTAAAATACTGCTTGCAGTCCTGAATATAGCTGAAATACTGCTTGCTGTCCTGAATATAGCTAAAATACTGCTTGTTGTCCTGAATATAGCTGAAATACTGCTTGTAGTCCTGAATATAGCTGAAATGCTGCTTGCAGTCCTGCATATAGCTGAAATACTTCTTAATGTCATGAATATACAAGTAGCTGAATTACTGCTGTCCTAAATATATCTGTAATAATTCTTGTTTTGTTGAATATAGATGAAATACTGCATGCAGTCCTGAATATAGATGAAATACTACTTGTTGCCCTGAATATAGCTGAAATACTTCTTGTTGCCCTGAATATATCTCAAATACTGCTTGCAAACAATCAGTGATCCCTAGGCCAATTTATATATCAAAAACATCAATGAATATAAGAAAAAAATCCATGATTATAATTATTCCAGTAAATGTGCTCACACATAATCTAACCAAAAAAATGCTATGCCCAGCCAGAACCTCAATAATATTATATGTATTTTAATTTATAAATCTTATGGAAAATTTAATTATCTATAATTTGATGACACTTAAATTATGTCTGCACTAAAAATTATCCCCCCCCCCCCTTTTGCAAGAATTTACACAACCATGTGTATTTATAGATATATCCTTTACCTAGATATGAGGATGGTTAGTACTGTTTATTAAATAAAGATTTCAAAATATAACTTTTCCCAAGTATCCAAACAAATGCCAAGTTAATTATAAGAATATTAATTGAAATAGAGTTACCTCCCATAGAATTTCAATTAGAAAAAAAAACTTTATTCATTCAATTCATTTTGTACCCTAGAGGGTTGATAGCATATAAACATAAAACAAACAAAAAATATAAAGAATAACACATGTATAAGATTGTCACAGTGGTCAGACCATTATATGATATACACCTGTATAAGATTGTCACAGTGGTCAGACTGTTATATGATATTTTACATCATGTAGGCATGACAAAAGTGATGCCCCTTAAGCCCATATAATACATGGATAAAATACATCGTATAATATATTGATATATACCTGCAATGGAAAATTAAATATTTACTTACATTTTCTACCAGGTCCAAGTCTTTGCTTACATGGCTACATGTGATCAAAATGGTCCACATATATTTTTAGCAAAAATTAGACATCTGAACCAAGGACCTGGTTAAAATCTGAGCTGGATTTGCTGAAAAAAAATTAATCTCTTATCAACCATCTGACAATTTATTTCTAGTTGTAGTAATGATAGTCATCATAATTAGAGAGTATATATTCCTTTAAATGGAATACACCTTTAGTTGAAATGCAGATGTAGATCCAAACCCACTTAATTTCTTGCAGTAGTTAAGTCGTATCTATTAGTTTTAATGTATCAGTTAATTAACCATTCTCATCTACAAGTATCAGTAGTTAACCTCTTTATCTAGAATGTATCAGTAGTTAACCATTTCTTATCTACAAAGTATCAGTAGTTAACCATTTCTTATCTAAAAGTATTAGTAGTTAACCATTTCTTATCTACAAAGTATTAGTAGTTAACCCCTTTATCATCTACAAAGTATCAATAGTTAACCTTTTCTTATCGACAAAGCATTAGTAGTTAACCCCTTTATCATCTACAAAGTATCAATAGTTAACCTTTTCTTATCTACAAAGTATTAGTAGTTAACCCCTTTATCATCTACAAAGTATCAATATTTAACCTTTTCTTATCTACAAAGCATTAGTAGTTAACCCCTTTATCATCTACAAAGTATCAATAGTTAACATTTTCTTATCTACAAAGCATTAATAGTTAACCCCTTTATCATCTACAAAGTATCAATAGTTAACCTTTTCTTATCTACAAAGTATTAGTAGTTAACCCCTTTATCATCTACAAAGTATCAATAGTTAACCTTTTCTTATCTACAAAGCATTAGTAGTTAACCCCTTTATCATCTACAAAGTATCAATAGTTAACATTTTCTTATCTACAAAGCATTAATAGTTAACCCCTTTATCATCTACAAAGTATCAATAGTTAACCTTTTAATTATCTACAAAGTATCAGTAGTTTAACCCTTTTATCTACAAAGTATCGGTAGTTAACCCCTTTTCATCTACAAAGTGTCAGTGGTTAACTTCTTAATTCTGCAAAGTATAAAACTGCTAGGGAATATTCATTCATTCATGTCTTTATTTCCTCTAATACAAGAGATTAATGAATAAACATATAATATAGTAGTAAATAATTCAACACACAAAAAAGTAAATGGAAAAGAAAAAGAACATAAAGAAATGGTACGTTAAGTCCATTGATATATAAACTATGAAATATATGATGGGACAACACCCACCGATACTAACTCATGCACAAGTTCTAAGCCTGTTAAAATGGGCAATAGATTGTATCACATGGATATGGCAAAGGTGTCCAAAGTTAGAGTCGTCAATGAGATCTACTATGTTGTCCATGCCTTTTCTGCTCCCCAGCATAATACAGTACAATTCATCTTCAGATTTTGTATAAAGTTCAGTAAAAAGTTGCAAAGGAAAGTTCTCAATAATTACATCCCAAAATGAATTGAGTAAGCTAAATGTTCCCGTACAGTTGCAACACGCATGTACGTATACGTCGACAAATGTTCTATCACAAACTGAGCAGGTGTCTCCTGTGCTGTATGGAATGTCTGTAATTAATTTTGTAATAAAATAAGAGTTTGTAATTTCCCGGTTTGTTATGGATGATTTCCAGAATTTTGCAAAAACCACATCGTTATATATTTCCCGAAATCTTTGAAAGTCATTGTCAGATGTAACCCTAGTTTTCCATTTTTCAGTTTGAACAGTTGAGGTAGAGTCCGTTACAATTCGTTTCCATTCCTCCTTAGATGGGAATTGATCTTCAAGAACAAAGTTAAGTAGATACGAATGTAGATCATATAAGTACAAAAGTTTAATTACATCGGGGATAAAACCTAAGTGTTTCTTGGTTGTATCGTATAGAAATGAAAATAGCCTTACGAGAAATATGCGTTTTGAGAGATATTTATTGTCCAAATTGCAGAGTTTCTGCAAGAGATACAGTTTCCGTTTATCGACGTATGTTATGCATGGATGTAGTCCTAAAAGGCTTTCGCACATGTCTGATCGGGTTGTTGTTTTAAGATTCAAAATCCGCTTAACGATAAAGTGTTGGAATTGGTTTATAGCTTTAACATCCCTCTGCTTTAAATCGCACCAAAGTTCTGACCCGTAGAGCACAGTTGGTAATACCACGGATTTATATAGTCTTAAGAGTACATTTGGGTGGGCTGATTTATAGTCAATCACATTTGTTGCAAAGAATACATTTCGGCCTTTCCTACATGCACGAGATATACGATCGTTTTGATTGAACTTCGAGTCAAGCAGAATACCAAGATGTACGGTACTATCCCACAAAGGTAATAGTTCATTTCCAATATACCATGCGTATTCTAATCGTGCACTACGTGTAGACGGAGAAAACTGCACAACACCTGATTTCTGAACATTAAAACAGAAACGCCATTTACGAGAGTAATCGAAACAAGTATTCAACATACGCTGCAATCCGACAGGACTTATACTTATGCATGAGATGTCATCCGCAAGTGTTGGTGAACAGCTAGTTAAATTAAACATACCAGTATGAACATTAGCATTCTCAATATCTAATAATAGATCATTTATGAAAATAAGGTATAATAAGCCAGATAATACGCCACCTTGGCGAACGCCTTGTTTTACATCAAAGAAAATAGATGATTGCTGATTAACAATTACAGAACTTTTTGTATCAACATGACAATCATTTAAAATGGACCAAATTTTACCTTTGATTCCTAATTTATAAAGTTTACACATCAGGCCAGCTCGCCATACAGTATCAAACGCCTTTTTACTATCTAAAAATGCAACATAAACCTTACTAGATAATTCTAGGTTGTGAAATACAGTTTCATATAAATTAAAGGATGCTGTTATGCAACCGATGTTCTTTTGAAAACCTTGCTGCTGGGGACATGGAAAGCATTTATCAGAAAGCACATAGTCCGACAGACGAGATTGAATTATGGACTCAAAAATTTTATACACACAGGATAAGAGGCTCACGGGTCTATAGCTGTCCGGCGATGACTTGCGTTTGTCGCCTCCTTTATATATCGGAACGATTAGGCCGAGTTTCCATACGCTTGGGGTACGTCCATGCTTCACTATCATATTAAATAAGGAAGTTAAGAAACTAATAACAGAGTCTCCGCCGAATTTCAAATGTTCGTGTTGTATCTTATCGTAACCGGCGGCTTTCCTTAACTTCAGATCGTGAATGACTTTGTACACTTCTCGTTCCTCTATTATTCCACCAGGTAAATTTCCGTCTGGGTTATTCGCTGCTTCTGAAAGAATATCCGAATAAAAAATATCCACTTCTGTTTTGTTTTCTATGTCAAAATTGTCATCGTTCGATTGTTTGTACACCTCAGAGAAATATTCAGCGAAGCATTCCGCAACCGATTCAGGTGTATTATGCACTTTGTCATTGTGGATTATCTCTGGGTAAATTTTTGAGATGCTTGGTTTGAAGTGTTTCAGTGATTTCCAAAATAATCTTACATCACAACTTGCGGTTTCGTTGAGATCATCGTAGCACTTTTGGATAAATTGTTCATTTGCAGCAGTTTGAATACGCCTAAAATCATACTTAGCACGCTTGTAGTCTCTATAAGAATCATGCTGCATACCTCGCGGACGACCATCGGCTATCCACTTGCGTCTAAGATATCGTTCATTGTCGTGAGCAAGTTTAACATTTTCATTCCAATAAGGTTTGGTGTGTTTGTTAGGAATACTACTTTCAGATGTCCGATGCATGATCGAGATAAATTGTTCGTAAGCATCATCTAAGTCTATATCACAAGTTCTCACTTTATCGTTTAAGCTTATCAACTGTTCGTCTAAATTGTCTTTATAACTATTAATGTGCTCGGCTGTCGCTTTATGCCATGCTGGAAATTTACTCGGTACATTGATAACACAGTGTGGATTACAGTCTAAATAAATGTCAGCATAAACTGGTAAGTGGTCCGAAGTACTACTTATAGTCCCCTCAGCAAGGATTTCATAAGATTTAATGTTTCTACTAAGGTGACTATCAAATAAAATATAATCTAACATAGAATTCTTTGTCAAATATGTATAGTTTGGACCTATATATACAATATTACCACCTGCATATGATAATGTGTTTCGTGTTACAAATTCTACAAGTTCACGTGACTTATTTCTATTAGATATATTTACATCAGTAGGGATGCAACTGGCATTCAAGTCTCCAGCAATAACAATATTGCCAAATGCACTATAATATGTATACAAAGAATCAAGTACATTCAGCTCATATTTATAATTTTCAATTGATTCATCAGATGGAAGGTAACATCCAAAAATAAAAATTGACCCAATTATATGACTCTTAAGTTCTAACCCTATGATACGTGTAGATTCGATATCTGATATTTCAAAAATAGAAAATTGTAATGATTTTTTATACATGATAGCAATACCACCTTTGCCGTGATAGGCATTATAACTGTCCGGTAAAACATCTGCTTTACTTACACACATGTAGTCTTTTTCTAAGCTAGACAAATAATTTAGAGACCTTTCTTTTAATTTATGCTCTGAAATAATGCATACATCACAATTGGTTTGGTTTAAAAGCAAACTAAGACACATCGTAGAGGACATGATTCCTCTGACATTCCATGCTAAGAGTGATAGACTAGACATAAAAAATAAAGATAGGGACAAACACAGGGTAAGTATACGTATGAGATAAAGTATATTGTAACTTATCATTATAAGTTATTTATTATCAACATTAGAGTCAGTTTCCGTCGGACTCGTCTGATACCATTCTCTGTTGCTCATCCATCGTCTACATCGAACACCAGTGGGCCAGAACTGGTCATTCTCGGTAAGGTCATCACATCGCTCGGACACATGGAGTTTTGCCGACATCACACGAGAGTCCCGTTGCGAGTTGAATAAACGCAAGTACGTCACTTGTATACCTTTGGCTTCTAGGAACAAAACGATTCCAGACTTGGTGGACTTAGAGTTGATTCCCGATATGTAATACCGAAATGTTCTTTTCCGCTTTATACCAGTGAACAAAATTTTCGTCGGAAGATTGGACCTCTGCTGTTGAACCCTGAACACGAACAGGTATACGAAAGTTCATTTCGGAATTACCATTTTTACGCAATACCTCTGATGACGTATTGAGCTGGTTCTCATTGATCTTGTCATTTGGTAAATCACTAGTACGACCGTTAGCTAGTTGAACGGGTGAGCTGTTTAAATGTGTATTTAAACCTTCAATCGATTTCCTAACAGAGTTCACAGTGTCTATATTATGACTATCGGGTGGGGTACGGGGTACTCGGGGGGGAAGCTTTGGACGCATATGGTGTTTGACATTTTGACTTAAGGTCCGAAACAATTTTCTGCATATTCACAATAACTTTTGATAGCCTAGTATCAGTAGTTAACCTCTTTATCTAGAATGTATCAGTAGTTAACCATTTCTTATCTACAAAGTATCAGTAGTTAACCATTTCTTATCTACAAAGTATTAGTAGTTAACCATTTCTTATCTACAAAGTATTAGTAGTTAACCATTTCTTATCTACAAAGCATTAGTAGTTAACCCCTGTATCATCTACAAAGTATCAATAGTTAACATTTTCTTATCTACAAAGCATTAATAGTTAACCCCTTTATCATCTACAAAGTATCAATAGTTAACCTTTTCTTATCTACAAAGCATTAGTAGTTAACCCCTTTATCATCTACAAAGTATCAATAGTTAACCTTTTCTTATCTACAAAGCATTAGTAGTTAACCCCTTTATCATCTACAAAGTATCAATAGTTAACATTTTCTTATCTACAAAGCATTAATAGTTAACCCCTTTATCATCTACAAAGTATCAATAGTTAACCTTTTAATTATCTACAAAGTATCAGTAGTTTAACCCTTTTATCTACAAAGTATCGGTAGTTAACCCCTTTTCATCTACAAAGTGTCAGTGGTTAACTTCTTAATTCTGCAAAGTATAAAACTGCTAGGGAATATTGGAGGCATAAAATATAATAAAATTAAGCAAATTTGCCAAAACACTGCAGGAAACATTTCCTTGCTGATTCCTTCGTGAAAATCTTAAACAAAGAAACATACATCTTAAGTTAAATAATGAAAATTTAATTAAACAAAAACATAATTCTTACACTTGTATTTTTTATTATAAAACGAAATATATTGCAACTTACACTAAGACTGGGTACACAATCAAACGTCCATCTTTAAAATCGCAGGAATAAAAAATGTTGACTGTTGAATACTGCTCACTCTGCAAGATAATGACGTGTTAAGGGTTAGGCGGGTATTTCAAAAATAATTTATACAAATCGAAAGAGAATGAAAGAAGAGGCATATTAATGGTGTATATATCTCTGATAAAAAGAATAAAAGAAAATAGAAGAAATAAAAACTATTTGAAAATAAGTAACAAAAAAGTCGATACACATTATAGTTCCTCTGTCCCGTTTACACTTGGATCCTGTTTACGCGGAATTCCAAGTGTTTTTTTATTAAAAAGTATCCTTTTTAAACACATCGTCGTTCTACGTGTATTGCAGTCACTTCGTGATGTATCCTTTTATCTTACCATGATACACCCCGATCCCCGAAGTAATAGTATCCATGGTACAGGTGATCATTACACGTAATACTATTCCTTAACAATTATGAATTAAACGTAAGCAGGAGGAGGATTCGGCGAGTGGTCAATTTAAACATTTTTAACCGTTAATCACTTTAAGTTAGACACACTAGAAGGGGTCGCCGCTCGCCTGAATCAACTTCTGGTTAGCAAAACTTAAATTTTAAAATCTAAAATGGTAACTGTTAACAGTAAATAAATGCTAAAGTTTTCGCATATTCGCATTTTAAAGAAAGACATGTATTAATTGACGTTATATTGTAGTTGCTAAGATTCCAGGGACTTCAGGGGAGTTTAGAAGCCCCTACGTGGACTCAGTATTGAAAAGACTAGATGGGGGTCTGGAGCATACACAAAAACATTGCGCACCCCTTACATGAAACAAATGATCCAAGATGTCTTATAAATCACATGTAGTTTTTGTGGCCTGTAACTACAAAATAGATGTGTAACCGAAAATAGAAAATTCATCACCGAGTCATCAGAGACATACAAACCTAAATAATTGATGCGTATAGAATTTTTAAATATTGATATCAATATATGCTTTTATTACCTTATACCAAATCTAGCAAAGGCCATCCACACCTTGCGAAAAGAAAAGCCTTCGAATTTAAATTTAATTTAGTATTTCCTTTAACCAGACGCTCCAAGGGCCTTTATCGCCCACGTGATTTAAAAAGACAATTAATAAGCCCTTGTCCTACTTTGGCCGCCACTTTAATTACTGATTGACATAAAATGTATACATTTCTAGAACGGGCCATACAAAGTATATCTAGTTTCAACTAGTTATATGAATTCAAATAAGAAACATTTTAAAACTCCCCCCCCCAAAAAAAAAAAATAAATAAAACGACGTTGAGGAATGTCAGACGTGCATTTTTTAAAGGGAGGGCTAACCTCCCTAGGGTCCTATGTTACACTAGCAGTCACCTTGAATTACTAATTGGCATTAAAATACGACATTTGTAAAGAATCATTAATGAAAAATTTTGGTGAGTTTGCATGGTTTCAATCGGTTATCCAGTTTAACAGAAAGCCTTAAAATCATTTTTCTAACGTGTCTAGATTTCCGAGTATAGAACGCAGACTTTGTAGAATACTATGCAAGAAACATTTACATTATACATACACTATGGCTGCTCTTCGCATTTTAAAATTTATCGTGAATGATTTTTAACGCCACTTTCAGCATTTTTTCAGCTATATCACGGCGTCCAGTATTTTTGGGAATGGGGGTGGGGAAGCCGGAGTGCCCAGTGAGAACCCCCGACCTTTGGTAGGAAAACAGGCAATCCTTGTCAATTAAGATTGGAGTCTAGCGCACCTTGCCCGCAGTGAGACTTGAACCTGTATCCTCCGTGTTAATTGATAGACTACGTAATCAATAGTAGACGAAGTACATTAACCACTCGGACACCGTGGTCCCCTCGCACTTTTGAAGAAAAATCATTTCAACATTTTCCATATATTAAACTAAGTCTAGCAGACCCGGGTTGTCTCAAGATGCATGGTCCGTACAGGTATTTGCCAGTCCGTAAATATTAATCAATATAAGTTTAAGTAACATTAGTATTTAGCTTATTCGATGGCAAATTTTCACATCAATTTAACAACTTAACGTACGGCAATGACAGGCAGTTTACATCAGTAGGACAAGACTAACGTACGGCAATGACAGGAAGTTTACATCAATAGGACAAGACTAACGTACGGCAATGACAGGAAGTTTACATCAGTAGGACAAGACTAACGTACGGCAATGACAGGAAGTTTACACCAGTAGGACAAGACTACCGTACGGCATTGACAGGAAGTTTACATCAGTAGGACAAGAATAACGTACGGCAATGACAGGCAGTTTATATCAGTAGGACCAGACTAACGTACTGCAATGACAGGCAGTTTATATCAATAGGACCAGACTAATGTACGGCAATGACAGGCAGTTTATATCAATAGGACAAGACTAATGTACGGCAATGACAGGCAGTTTATATCAATAGGACCAGACTAATGTACGGCAATGACAGGCAGTTTATATCAATAGGGCAAGACTAATGTACGGCAATGACAGGCAGTTTATATAAATAGGACAAGACTAACGTACGGCAATGACCGGCAGTTTATATCAATAGGACAAGACTACCGTACGGCAATGACCGGCAGTTTATATCAATTAGACAAGACTACCGTACGACAATGACAGGAAGTTTATATCAATAGGACAAGACTACCGTACGGCAATGACCGGCAGTTTATATCAATAGGACAAGACTACCGTACGGCAATGACCGGCAGTTTATATCAATTGGACAAGACTACCGTACGGCAATGACAGGCAGTTTACATCAGTAGGACAAGACTAACGTACGGCAATGACAGGCAGTTTACATCAATAGGACAAGACTAACGTACGGCAATGACATGAAGTTTACATCAATAGGACAAGACTACCGTACGGCAATGACATGCAGTTTACATCAATAGGACAAGACTAACGTACGGCAATGACAGGAAGTTTACATCAATAGGACAAGACTACCGTACGACAATGACAGGCAGTTTACATCAACAGAACAAGACTAACGTACGGCAATGACAGGCAGTTTACATCAGTAGGACAAGACTAACGTACGGCAATGACATGAAGTTTACATCAATAGAACAAGACTACCGTACGACAATGACAGGCAGTTTACATCAACAGAACAAGACTAACGTACGGCAATGACAGGCAGTTTATATCAGTAGGACAAGACTAACGTACGGCAATGACAGGCAGTGTATATCAGTAGGACAAGACTAATGTACGGCAATGACAGGCAGTTTACATCAGTAGGACAAGACTACCGTATGGCAATGACAGGCAGTTTATATCAGTAGGACAAGACTAACGTACTGCAATGACAGGCAGTTTATATCAATAGGACAAGACTAATGTACGGCAATGACAGGCAGTTTATATCAATAGGGCAAGACTAATGTACGGCAATGACAGGCAGTTTATATAAATAGGACAAGACTACCGTAAGGCAATGACCGGCAGTTTACATCAACAGGACAAGACTAATGTACGGCAATGTCAGAAAGTTTACATCAAAAGGACAGACTAACGTACGGCAATGACAGGAAGTTTATATCAGTAGGACAAGACTATCGTACTGAAATGACAGGCAGTTTACATCAATAGGACAAGACTAACGTACGGCAATGACCGGCAGTTTACCTTAACAGAACAAGACTAACGTACGGCAATGACAGGCAGTTTACCTTAATAGAACAAGACTACCGTACGGCAATGACAGGCAGTATACCTTAATAGAACAAGACTACCGTATAGAAATGACAGGCAGTTTACCTTAATAGAACAAGACTACCGTATAGAAATGACAGGCAGTTTACCTTAATAGAACAAGACTAACGTACGACAAGACAGGCAGTTTGGTGACTATTTGCATTCAATTTACCCTAGCGAGCTTGAAATTAAAAACGCCACCAATACACTAAGGTCAGCCTCTTACTTAGACCTACTGTTTCGGGAAAACTACAACCAGATTCTACGACAAACGTGATGACTGAAAACTTTCAAATTGTCAACTTCCCGTTCATCGACATCAACAATCCAGCAGCTCCAGTGTATGGTGTGTACATTTCACAACTTATACGTTAAATTATTCTAGATCCTGCGATCGATATTCCGATTTTCTAGACCGATCACTGCTGTTGACTACTAAAATAATCAATCAAGGGTTTGTTGTACCTAGCTTGATGTTATCTCTCCAGAAGTTCTATGGTCGTCACCATGAGTATTGATTGTTAACTCCCAAATACGATCGAGCATTTTCGCTGAGTCATAGGTTGTGTTTCCTATTCCCGGGTTTGACCTGACAATGAGTAACCCGACGGGTGTCTAATTTGAGGCAGGAACTGCTTACTTGTCCGGAGCACCTGAGTGCACGTGGTTTTTTTATTGGATTCGGGCTACTCTCTTTCTGTTTGTGTGTTGGTGGACTTGTCCACATGAGCTGCATGTGTGGATACTGACCTAAAGCTTGGACTTGTCCACATGAGCTGTATCTGTGGATACTGACCTAAAGCTTGGACTTGTCCACGAGCTGTATGTGTGGATACTGACCTAAAGCTTGATGGACTTGTCCACGAGCTGTATGTGTGGATACTGACCTAAAGCTTGATGGACTTGTCCACATGAGCTGTATGTGTGGATACTGACCTAAAGCTTGATGGACTTGTCCACGTGAACTATGTGTGGATACTGACCTCAAGTTTGATGGACTTGTCCACATGAGCTGTATGTGTGGATACTGACCTCAAGTTTGATGGACTTGTCCACATGAGCTGTATGTGTGGATACTGACCTCAAGTTTGATGGACTTGTCCACGTGCTGTATGTGTGGATACTGACCTAAAGCTTGATGGACTTGTCCACATGAGCTGTATGTGTGGATACTGATCTCAAGTTTGATGGACTTGTCCACGAGCTGTATGTGTGGATACTGACCTAAAGCTTGATGGACTTGTCCACATGAGCTGTATGTGTGGATACTGACCTCAAGTTTGATGGACTTGTCCACGAGCTGTATGTGTGGATACTGACCTCAAGTTTGATGGACTTGTCCACATGAGCTGTATGTGTGGATACTGACCTCAAGTTTGATGGACTTGTCCACGTGCTGTATGTGTGGATACTGACCTAAAGCTTGATGGACTTGTCCACATGAGCTGTATGTGTGGATACTGACCTCAAGTTTGATGGACTTGTCCACGAGCTGTATGTGTGGATACTGACCTAAAGCTTGATGGACTTGTCCACATGAGCTGTATGTGTGGATACTGACCTCAAGTTTGATGGACTTGTCCACGAGCTGTATGTGTGGATACTGACCTCAAGTTTGATGGACTTGTCCACATGAGCTGTATGTGTGGATACTGACCTCAAGTTTGATGGACTTGTCCACGTGCTGTATGTGTGGATACTGACCTAAAGCTTGATGGACTTGTCCACATGAGCTGTATGTGTGGATACTGACCTCAAGTTTGATGGACTTGTCCACGTGAGCATTA
Source organism: Limnoperna fortunei (assembly GCA_944474755.1). Classification (NCBI taxonomy): domain Eukaryota; kingdom Metazoa; phylum Mollusca; class Bivalvia; order Mytilida; family Modiolidae; genus Limnoperna; species Limnoperna fortunei. The sequence goes on along the minus strand of OX104120.1, from coordinate 76,843,096 downwards.
TGTGTGGATACTGACCTCAAGATTGGTGGACTTGTCCACGTGAACTATGTGTGGATACTGACTTCGAGCTTGGTGGATTTGTCCACAAGAGCTGTCTGTGTGGATACTGACCTCAAGCTTGATGGAATTACCAAAACAATACAATAATACAAGTTTATTGGCCAATTATGCCCCTCGAGGGACAAATATAGCACAACATGTATGATTATTACAGCACATAAATAACAGAGATAATAAAATTCAATCGCAAACAAATATTAATCATAGTGAATGAGAAAAATGGGGCATCATAGCTATTAATGAACCTTATATAAAACATAGCTTAAGTTATGTTACATTCCTGCATAAAGCAACACAACAGGTAAAAAATTTCAGAATTTTCACAATTAAAACACCAGAAAAGTTTGTCAAATGCAGAAAGGTTGTCAAAGTTAATGTTATACTTTTTTACGATATTTAAAAGTAAATTTCTATTGGTATCAAATTTGGGACACTCTTAGAAATAATGAACTACGTCTTCCAACATTATTTAGGTAACATTTATCACATATTCAAAGGTCTAATGGGGTCAGAGGTTAAATACAACTACAGAATTCAACTTTAAGCTTGATGATTACTTACTCTTACGTGAGCTGTCTGTGTGGATACTGACTTAAAGCATGGTGGATTTGTCCACATGAGCTGTATGTGTAAATACTGACCTCAAGCTTGGTGCACTTGTCCAGTATGTAATACTAGTTGCAGGGTCCACTAATGACAAGTAACTTTGTGGAATAATCCAATATGTTATAGACCCCAAGAAGCTGGATGGACTAGTCCAATAAGTGATAGGAATCACAATTTGCTGGGCGGACTAATAGAATATCACATGGAACCCCAAGTAGCTGGGTAATTTAATCTAATAAGTAACAAGGATCACGAGAAGTTGGTTTGATTATTCCAATATGTAATGGGGATCACAAGTAGTTGGTTGGATTATTCCAATATGTAATGGGGATCACAAGTAGTTGGTTGGATTATTCCAATATATAATGGGGATCACAAGTAGTTGGTTGGATTATTCCAATATGTAATGGGGATCTCAGCTTGACATTTAATGTAGCTGGTTGATAAATCAAATAAGTTATGTGATCCCAAGTAGCAAGTCAGACTAAACAAATATCTAATGGACATTCCGTGTAGCTGTGCAGACTAATTAAAACCCAAATAGCTGGCTGGAGTAATGTAACAAGTAATGGTGATCCCAAGTAGTGATTGAACCAATATGGTAAATAGGAGAAATAACAAAAAGTCAGATATAAATTACATGTATTTCTATCACAACAGGTCATAATATATACATAAAACCGATTTAAATTTAAAATTACTTGTCATAAATGTACGATGATTCTGAATTTATTTAAATATACATGAAGCATATGAAATATATAAACAACAGGATACATAAATGATCAGAAAGATTTATATTGACAGAAAATGAAGATACAATACCTTCTCAGTTGAAAACAAATGGAAACTTCCAAAATTTCATGGTACTAGAATAACACCATGACAGAAATGAAATACTTATGATTGTCTTCAAGATAACAACTAGTCTATTGTTTTATATTGTTTGTTTGAACAGTGTTTAATGCCACTTCAGCAATTTCCAGCTATATCATGGCATCCAGTTTTTATTGGGGGAGGAATCCGGAGTACCTGGAGACAACTGCGACCATCGGTATATTGTTTTATATGCCTCTCAATATACCAGCATCATCATTTATAATGTTGAATGAATATTTCATGCAATGCCATTAAAAAGATTAATTTCACCATAACTAATCAATCCATGGATTTCCATATACTAATTACAATCATGTGGAACAATAATTCACCCAAAATATTTCAAGATATTTCTTAAAACCAGTCCAAGTAAAACTGTAGGTGAATGTCCCTATTGGAATGACTAAAGTTACCACTAGACTTAGTAATCCTGGGTGTTTTTCCATACCAATGTCGTAAAAGCCTTACAGATAGATTTTCCAGACAGAGCTACCGTTTGTTGGTGTGTATAACTTGCACTTGTGTATCTTTCAAACCCCCGTATCGGTCTGAAGAATATTTCAAATTGTTTAGTCCATGTAAAAAATGAACCAGTAACATCTAAATACTTACTGGTATGAATATGTGCACCTGGCATTTAAAATAAAATGTGTACTTTGTACACACCTAAAGACGACAGCTACAATAGGTGGAAATGCAATTCATGCTAACATGAACTGATTTATTACAAGGCATAGGGATGAACAAATACAGGATCCTGCAATGGTATGAGTGTATTATAAGATTTCTCCAATCAAGATAGTTAAAACTCTATATTAAACTATTGAGATTGGAGAAATCCAATAATCCTAAAGAAATTATGTACCATTCTGTTTCTCTATTTTTAAAAAATAGTTAAGTTTGCGATATCAAATACAAATTTTCCCAACCAGAATTTTATGGCCACACAGTATTTTGATCTAGTCTTGATCATCCAGATGTTTTAATTGCATTTTGTTAATCTGGAATCATCTCTATTATTGAAATCGTTATCATTGCACCTTGAACTCGTAAGAATTTGATTGGATGATATTTGTATTGTCTCAAAAAGTACTTCCGATTATACATGTACGAAGAAGTGTATAAAAAATTGTGCCATTTTTTACATTTGAATATTTTAATTAAAAAATTAAACAATTATTACTGTTATGCACAATCAAGAGCGAAGCACAATGTGACATTATTTTATAATTGTAGACATGTTTTAATGGTTTTTCTGGTCTACAAATAGGGCAATAAAAATAGAATGTTTGTTTTGTCACCACCTATTGGTAGAGAAATTACAACATGATCCCAGAGGCAACTAAATATATCTGGGTAATCAAGACTATATTTTGATTATGATGTAATTGTTGTTTATGATGTTATTTTTTTCAAACCAATCAACAGATGAGAACCACATATTCACTAGTGACGAGAAATATTAGTTCTACATCAGTCAAATGATTTGAATATTACCAAAATATTAGAGACAAACCATTCCCCTGTAGAATATGAAGATTAATTATAAAATTTTAACACATGTCTGCATTCATAATCCATTGCTTGGAGTGGTTTTATGGAATGGTTTAAGATAATGTCTTTACAAAACAACAACAATAATATTGTACATGACAGATTATTTTTTTAAAGCAACAACAATTATGATAGTAATTATTGCAACTATAATTAACAATATAATTAATAAACAGCACATCTTCTTTCTGGACTTTCTCTGAAAAACAACAACAACAAAACTTAAATAATAGCTAAAGATAACTGAAAGGCTTAGTAATTAGTACTTTTATATACATATATACATGATATTATATAAGGCTGACTGATAGGGTTGTCCCTAGGTGCCCAAGCCCATCCCCCCCTCCCCCCCGGCAATACTGCCTAATACTATAGACTTTCTTAGTAATTTTTATACATATAATATTAAATAAGGTTGCGGGTGGTAACTCATACACAAGCTTCACCCCCCCCTTTCCCTAAATACTAAGAGCCCTAGGGAAATGAGGAAAACTTAAAGAGAACCAACTTACACTTCATTTGAAAATGTATTTCAAGAAAGCTTGTATCACATAATTGATAATGTCAGTGATTGCCACATAAGAAGTCTGACTGGCAGTTAAATTGGTTAATGATGTCCATCTTGGAAGTCTGATAGGCAAGAAATGAGCACATTTTAAAAAGAACATCCCTTGGATTTTATTCCTACAAATGAACTCTCCATTTGGAAAGAGTAGAAGTTAGGACTCCTTATGGTGTCCATCAAGGTTAATCAGCATTAATGAAAAAGACCTGTTATACTTCTATCCTGCAATGCTACAATCAATTTGTCTTTGTAATTTGAAGGGAAACAATTTAGAAATTTTCAGGCAATCAGAAAAAAGGATAGAAGCATGATTAGTACAACCAGTACAAAATGAGGAATCTTCATGAAAGACCTATAGACTCAACCCTACCAGGTCTATTGACAGTATATTTGAAATTTTAATGGAACAGTCCTTACCTGATCTACCAGATATTTTAATGGAACAGTCCTTACCTGATATTCTGAAGCTTTTCCTAATTGTTGAGCTCCTTGTTCAACATTTGTGTAAGCTCTTTCTACATTGGCCTCAATAGAATCTGTAAAACAACTATCAATCTTCAATAATGTATAGTTAATAAAGTCATGGCTATTTTTGGTAGATTGGTATTGTGTAGTTAACCAATTGCAAAATGTACACAGGAATTGGTGAAAAAATATTGAAGATATTGTACACAAATGGTCTAGGTAGTCAGAGGCCTCAGTAGACAAATGGTCTAGGAAGTCAGAGGCCTCAGTAGACAAATGGTCTAGGAAGTCAGAGGCCTCAGTAGGCAAATGGTCTAGGTAGTCAGAGGTCTCAGTAGGCAAATGGTCTAGGAAGTCAGAGGTCTCAGTAGGCAAATGGTCTAGGAAGTCAGAGGCCTCAGTAGACAAATGGTCTAGGAAGTCAGAGGTCTCAGTAGGCAAATGGTCTAGGTAGTCAGAGGTCTCAGTAGGCAAATGGTCTAGGTAGTCAGAGGCCTCAGTAGGCAAATGGTCTAGGAAGTCAGAGGCCTCAGTAGGCAAATGGTCTAGGTAGTCAGAGGTCTCAGTAGGCAAATGGTCTAGGAAGTCAGAAGCCTCAGTAGACAAATGGTCTAGGAAGTCAGAGGCCTCAGTAGGCAAATGGTCTAGGTAGTCAGAGGCCTCAGTAGGCAAATGGTCTAGGAAGTCAGAGGCCTCAGTAGGCAAATGGTCTAGGTAGTCAGAGGTCTCAGTAGGCAAATGGTCTAGATAGTCAGAAGCCTCAGTAGACAAATGGTCTAGGAAGTCAGAGGCCTCAGTAGACAAATGGTCTAGGTAGTCAGAGGCCTTTATAGACCAATGGTCTAGATAGTCAAAGGCCCTTAAGGAAGTCAGAGGTCTCAGTAGACAAATGGTCTAGGAAGTCAGAGGCCTCGGTACACAAATGGTCTAGGTAGTCAGAGGCCTCAGTAGGCAAATGGTCTAGGTAGTCTGAGGCCTCGGTACACAAATGGTCTAGGAAGTCAGAGGCCTCAGTAGGCAAATGGTCTAGGAAGTCAGAGGCCTCAGTAGACAAATGGTCTAGGTAGTCAGAGGTCTCAGTAGACAAATGGTCTAGGAAGTCAGAGGCCTCAGTAGACAAATGGTCTAGGAAGTCAGAGGCCTCAGTAGACAAATGGTCTAGGTAGTCAGAGGCCTCAGTAGACAAATGGTCTAGGAAGTCAGAGGCCTCAGTAGACAAATGGTCTAGGAAGTCAGAGGCCTCAGTAGACAAATGGTCTAGGAAGTCAGAGGTCTCAGTAGGCAAATGGTCTAGGTAGTCAGAGGTCTCAGTAGGCAAATGGTCTAGGTAGTCAGAGGCCTCAGTAGGCAAATGGTCTAGGAAGTCAGAGGCCTCAGTAGGCAAATGGTCTAGGTAGTCAGAGGTCTCAGTAGGCAAATGGTCTAGATAGTCAGAAGCCTCAGTAGACAAATGGTCTAGGAAGTCAGAGGCCTCAGTAGACAAATGGTCTAGGTAGTCAGAGGCCTTTATAGACCAATGGTCTAGATAGTCAAAGGCCCTTAAGGAAGTCAGAGGTCTCAGTAGACAAATGGTCTAGGAAGTCAGAGGCCTCGGTACACAAATGGTCTAGGTAGTCAGAGGCCTCAGTAGGCAAATGGTCTAGGTAGTCTGAGGCCTCGGTACACAAATGGTCTAGGAAGTCAGAGGCCTCAGTAGGCAAATGGTCTAGGAAGTCAGAGGCCTCAGTAGACAAATGGTCTAGGAAGTCAGAGGCCTCACTAGACAAATGGTCTAGGTAGTCAGAGGCCTCAGTAGGCAAATGGTCTAGGTAGTCTGAGGCCTCGGTACACAAATGGTCTAGGAAGTCAGAGGCCTCAGTAGGCAAATGGTCTAGGAAGTCAGAGGCCTCAGTAGACAAATGGTCTAGGTAGTCAGAGGTCTCAGTAGACAAATGGTCTAGGAAGTCAGAGGTCTCAGTAGACAAATGGTCTAGGAAGTCAGAGGCCTCAGTAGGCAAATGGTCTAGGAAGTCAGAGGCCTCAGTAGGCAAAAGGTCTAGGAAGTCAGAGGCCTCAGTAGACAAATGGTCTAGGAAGTCAGAGGCCTCAGTAGACAAATGGTCTAGGTAGTCAGAGGCCTCAGTAGACAAATGGTCTAGGTAGTCAGAGGCCTCAGTAGACAAATGGTCTAGGAAGTCAGAGGCCTCAGTAGACAAATGGTCTAGGTAGTCAGAGGTCTCAGTAGACAAATGGTCTAGGTAGTCAGAGGCCTCAGTAGACAAATGGTCTAGGAAGTCAGAGGTCTCAGTAGACAAATGGTCTAGGTAGTCTGAGGCCTCAGTAGGCAAATGGTCTAGGAAGTCAGAGGCCTCAGTAGACAAATGGTCTAGTAAGTCAGAGGCCTCACTAGACAAATGGTCTAGTAAGTCAGATGCCTTTATAGACCAATGGTCTAGATAGTCAAAGGCCCTTAAGAAAGTCAGAGGCCTCAGTAGGCAAATGGTCTAGGTAGTCTGAGGCCTCGGTACACAAATGGTCTAGGAAGTCAGAGGCCTCAGTAGGCAAATGGTCTAGGAAGTCAGAGGCCTCAGTAGACAAATGGTCTAGGAAGTCAGAGGTCTCAGTAGGCAAATGGTCTAGGAAGTCAGAGGCCTCAGTAGGCAAATGGTCTAGGAAGTCAGAGGCCTCAGTAGACAAATGGTCTAGTAAGTCAGAGGCCTCACTAGACAAATGGTCTAGTAAGTCAGATGCCTTTATAGACCAATGGTCTTGATAGTCAAAGGCCCTTAAGAAAGTCAGAGGCCTCAGTAGGCAAATGGTCTAGGAAGTCAGAGGCCTCAGTAGGCAAATGGTCTAGGAAGTCAGAGGCCTCAGTAGACAAATGGTCTAGTAAGTCAGAGGCCTCACTAGACAAATGGTCTAGTAAGTCAGATGCCTTTATAGACCAATGGTCTAGATAGTCAAAGGCCCTTAAGAAAGTCAGAGGCCTCAGTAGACAAATGGTCTAGGAAGGAAGGAAGTCGGAGGTCTTTGTAGACCAATGGTCTAGGTAATCAGGGTCCAAGGTAGACATACAGTGGTAAGCTATTGTCAATATTGGTGTTTTAATTTGTAGCTAGACTAAGGTGCACACATCTGTAACCTAAACTTTTTTCTGCCCAAGTTCTCTGGTTCCCTGCTTATCACATTATTAAACATATAAGACAAAAGGTGTATAGCAGGGTTCGACATAAATTTTTTTATTTACTTGTCCTTTCAGACAAGTGGTGTAAACAGTTCACTTGTCAGAAATTAACATTCAATTGTCCAAACTTTCTTTCAATATTTTAATCTTACCATACATGACACTAGCCTTTTATGATTCTGAATTAATTCATTGAATTAAATATGCTGTATTATTGATTTTATTAAATATATTGTTATATAGAGGAAAAGGTGAACCAACACTGTGTTAGTTGATCTTTAGTGGATGCTCCTAAGAAGTGGATACCTATAGGTATGCAGGGTCGTCGTAGTAAAAGTAGAACTATTAAAGCATTGACAACAACACTTCTTACGATGCAACAATCTATGTTTATTATGGTCGACTAGTTTCGGCAGTTACCTGCCGTCAACAGGATAATTTTTCATAAAATTGTACAGAGTTTAAGTACTATTTTTCAGGTACGTCTTATGACATCACAATAAACAATGGTTGCTGTTGACGACTAAAAATAGAATATAAAGTTAAAAATAGAATATGAACATAAAAATGAAAGTGTCAATATTGTTATGTAAAATGTAGTTTACAAAGAGGTTTGTTAAATATATTGTAAATGCTGTGCCTTTTTATTCTTCTTGAATTTATGTTGAAACTGTAATTATGTTCTCTCTCTGGTCGGCTCACTACCTAAGATCCCTACCACTTCTACTGGCTTCACACCCTGACCATGGAGCTACTGCTTCCAATAGCGTCAGAAATCTTACGGTAGTAGGTTACAGCAATTGGAGTAGTTTTATCAGTATCACGTGGTTGTTAGTCTTAATATAGCTTCGAGTGAAGAAGGAAGACTAAAATTTAAGGTTTCAGGTTAATCTGTAATTTTGTTCACATCCAACAAGTCACATTTAATATCTTGTAGGTTATTTTCTTTAATGCTGAAGGTTCGTTCCAAGTATGTTCACTTATGATCGGCTTGTGTTCTTTTCGGCTCTCAAGAAAGATTGATGGTCGCAGGTGTTGGCTGAAGGTGTTTTTTTCTTTTTGCTTCAATAAATTTCAATTTGCCTCTAAGCGCAGGTGGCTGATACGATCAGCACAGGTTTGCAACAGTGGATCCGGGGAGACAGGGGTTCACAGTAAGGGTATAAATATAGAGGAAAAGGTGAACCAACACTATGTAAGTTGATCTTCAGTAAATGCTCCTAAGAAGTGAATACCTATAGGTATGCAGGGTCATCGTAGTAAAAGTCGAACTATTAAAGGATTGACAACAACACTTCGTACGATGCAACAGTCTATTGTTTATTCTGGCCGACTAGTTTCGGCAGTTACCTGCCGTCATCAGGACAATTTTTCATAAAATTACACAGCTTAAGTACTATTTTTAACTATATTGTTGAATAAAAGTAAGCAGATTGAAGAGAAAGCTCAGAAGTCACATGCTCAGTGACATGTCAAAAGATATTAGATGTTGTAGAAGACTTAGTACAGTACAAAGGCATAAAAGTTGTACAGCTTACACAAGGGGGGGCATACATTATCTTTTAAAAGCGATTGTATACAAGTAGTTTATAGGGATATAGTATCATTGGAAGAAGATAACAAACAGTTTTATCAACTTTCCAGTTTTCTTTGTACAACATAAATATATCACACATTTACATGTTCATTGCAATGAAATGAATTAAATGTCGCAAAACTGTAAAAAAAAAAAAATTAAATGTTTCTTTGTCATTCATAAGTTAGTACACAAGTTGACTGAATTCTAAAATGAAAAAGAAAAATCGAAGAATGTGTCCATGGGACACAGATGCCCCCGCTAAATGAAGTCCCAAACAGGAAGTAGTTGTCCGACAGGTCTGAAAGTCGCTTAGGACGTACAACCTGTGATACTGAACCATCCTGTCAAATTTCAAATTGTTCTCATGTATGGTTTCTGAGAAAAGCTTGACGGAAATTCGTGCGGATGGACGGACGGATGTATGTACAAATGAAGTCCCAAACAGGAAGTAGTTGTCCCACAGGTCTGAAAGTTGCTTAGGACGACTAACTTGTGATACTAAACCATCCTGCCAAATTTCAAATTGTTCTCATGTACGGTTTCTGAGAAAAGCTTGACGGAAATTCATACGGACGTACGTACGGAGGGACGGACAGACGGACGAACGGACATGAGTAAAACTTAATGTCCCCTGACATGTCGCGGGGACATAACAAGAAATAGAAAATGGACTCATTGTGTAACATATATTATGTATTCAATAGAAAAATGCAATATTACAAATATTTAAACATATTAAAATACCAATGCAACTTCAACTTCGCTTTTAAAGATGAATAATGGGACTATGATTTTTAAATTACTAGCCTTTAAGGTTGTTTCAAACTTTGACTTGTCCAATCAGACATGTACAAGATAGGTTTTACTTGTCCAAACCAGACTTTAACCTGTCCCGGGTAATCGGACGGTCATTAATGTCGAACCCTTTTTAGTCCGAGAATCCTCTGCCATGGAACACTTTAGATTTTGAAAAGTAAGCCTAAACCAAATGGATCATCTAATGTATGGTTGCTATGGTATCTGTATGTATATTAATACCTTATGGTTGCTATGGTATCTGTATTTAAACTGATATATTAAGGTTGCTATGGTATCTGCATGTTTATTAATATCTTATGGTTGCTATGGTATCTGTATATATTTTAATATCTTATGGTTGCTATGGTATCTGTATTTGTATTAATATCGCTACAATGGTATCTGTATGTATACTGATATCTTATTGTTACTATGGTATCTGTATTTAAACTGATACCTTATAGTTGCTATGGTATCTGTATCTAAACTGATATCTTATGGTTGCTATGGTATCTGTATGCATATTATTATCTTATGGTTGCTATGTGATCTGCATGTAAAATGATATCTTATGGTATCTCTGTGAAAACTAATATCTTAGAAGTATTTGCTAGAAACAATTTCAAGCCTTATACAAAGTATCTCAGAATTTCAGGGAAGAAAATTTTAAATAGATGTGTTTACCAATTTGTTCTCCTTGCTCTGATATCATTGCTCCAAGATCTCTAAAAATCTCATTCACATCCAGTATATCTCCCTGAAATCAAATAACATTTTTATAAATAATTCTTACTGAGTAGTATTACATAATATATAACATCTGATATTATTATAAAATATACTGGTTTTATAAATATGGAATGCATCTTTTATGTATAGATGTTAAATATGCACAAATATTTTTAACATGTGCCATTATTAAAACATATAGTTCAGAATTAGAATTACCCACAATTAACAACAATTTACCTTGTTGGTGTCTCATAAAGCTTTATATTTAATTTATTGAAATTGCTAAAAAAGGATTACCTCCCCTAAGATATACATGCTAGTTTTATTGTCTGAATATTTTATAAATGTGTAATTTTAAAGTTCCGTTAATAAATTACTATCAAACTATTTTATGTCTAAAGATTGTAATTTTCACAAAATCATTTCCATCTATGTTATAATGTAAATAAACACTGACTTTTGCAGTCATCATGGTAACAGTTACCATGGCAACAGTACATTGGTTATAGTTTATTCCTTATCAATAAATTTCTAGGAGAATAATTATTATGTAAATTTTAACTTCTTAAATTAATCTAACTAAAGACTAGCCCCTTTAATGGACACTTTTAAATGGAGGAGGCTTTAACTTACTAAAAATACCTCTATATAGAGGGACAATACGCCTTATTTAGGATGATTCCAAACTTTTTGTTTAGTTTTATTTTTTGGTAAGTTTAAGGTGTGTCACAGTATGGGTATTGTGGTTCAGTAAAATGAAACAAACATGATTAATCATTGTTAATAAATAGCATACTATTATACATTTATGTATTGATTTTTCAGATTAATGTAGCATTTGTTTACCTCTAACTGTCTGATTCTTTCTTCCCTGTCTCGTATCAACATAAGATCATCTTCTATGACTTGTTCTTGAGCTTGCATTTCTTCCCTCTTTTTTTCTTGTTCCAGGAATGGAGACTTGTCGTCATCCTCATCCTAAAGAAAACAAAAAAATAAAACTTCTTGTAAAATACAGATATAGATCATATAAGTAAACCACACTGACTGGTAATTAACAAAACTGATACTGTTAATTGCATGGCAACACACACGAGGAAGAAGAAGGATAAGTTGGAACCCATAGCATGACAACGAGAGTCTTTTTCTGACAGTCAAATATTTCATTTTTACTTTTTACTGCTACAACCAGTTGTTTTGATTTGCTAGAAGGATAAAAATCCAACACACAATATTGGCATAGTATAAAGCAAAGATTTTTGTACATGATGTATCACACAAATATTGCCAACTTGGTATGTTTGTTTGTTTGTTTGATGGTGTTAATGCCACTTTCAGCAATTTTTCAGCTATATCATGGTGTCCAGTTTTTATTGGGGGAGGAAGCCGGAGTACCCGGAGAAAACCCCCGACCTGCTGTAGGAAAACTGGCAATCCTTGTCAATTAAGATTGGAGTCGAGTACACCCTGCCTGCAGTGAGAATCGAACCCGCAATCTCAGTGTTGACAGACCACGTGATCAATTGTAGACGAACTACCTTGACCACTCGGCCACCGAGGCCCCGCCAACTTGGTATGAAATAATTACTAACTTATAAACTGCTTACCAACCAGCCCCCTGACTGTGGTTTTTTTTCAACTAATTTTGTTGTCTGTTTTACTTTTTCAGCTGCTCTCTGTAAAAAATCATCTTATTAATATGCTGTATAACTAAAATCATTTCTAGATAAATGCTTGCCATGGGTTACCTCCCCTAGGCATGCATGAATTGGATGTGTTACTTCCCCTAGGCATGCATGGAGATTGGATGTGTCACCTATTGATGTATGAATAAGGTCATGCAGACTGCGTGATAAGGCTATTGAGAGTCCCCTTTCTGTACAAGTCTTCAAAGATAAACTACATGCATTGTAAGTAATTTTAGTTCTAAATTAATTTCTGAAAAATATCAAACAATGACAAAAAAAATTTTTTTAAAGAACTATTTGGCTGGGTTGCCAATTGACCTGGAACTGTATAATGACGATTGGATATGTTGCTTCCCCTAAGCATGCACAGTCAGCATTCAGGAAGTAGAGAATGATTAGGTCAGCTAGAATAATATGTTCTATGTCAGAGTGATTGGAAACTAATTAAGTCTGTAAACAGTAAAGACAGTTACTGGAGAGATTACACTTTAGTGGTGTATCTGAAACACATCATATGATATGTAATCTTAAAATAGATTATGATTTGTTGAAATCAGTAATATGATAAGGTGGAATGTAGAGGGAAGCTTAGCAAATATGTATAACAATTAAAAGAAGTAAAGAGCTGCAGAGGGTTGTGGTATTTTTGGATCTTTTTAATTGTTCAGTAGAAGATCTCTTCTTATAGTTGCTTGTAACCTTGGGTTTTGAAGGAGAAGTAACCACAACAAAACTGGAAGTAACATCAATTCTCTGGTAGGAGATACCTTCCTGTTGGAGAATCTCCCTACCAATAAAATGCACTGGACTCCCAAGATGATCTTATCAAGTTTACCAGTTAATTCCTTCTGTGACTTTGCCAAAAAATCAACAGCTGAATTCTAGATAAGGTAAGTGGCTGAAAATTGGTTAAAAATGGGTTAAAATTGGCTGAAATGTCTCAAAGTTGTCAAAAATGTTTTACAAATGGTAGAAAGTTATATTAAAAAACCTATAGTTATACCACACATACCTTCTGTAATGTTGAGAATCTCTCAATTGAATCATGAAAATCACTTTTTAATCTGTCCACCTGTAATTTCTGTGCCTGCAAAAAATAGATACCAATCAGTGTGTTGTTGTTTGTATTTGTAATGGCTTTCTTTGGTGACACTACTATTTGTTTTTCCTTAAGTATTTTGAACAATGTTTTAATCTAATGCAGTATCTTATGGAAACCTCCCCTTGGCATGTGTTACCTCCCCAAGGCATGCACAGTCAGGATTCAGGAACAAGTTACTGGTCTGAAGCAGAGACATATATAACTATCTATATCTTTCTACAACTGCACATTTGTTTTTATTACTGTTTTATATGTTTATTGACAATGTTTTTATTACTGTTTTTGTTGACAATGTTTTGTTGGTGTTATATTACAGTTGTGTAACATATTTCATATATGAAGATCATCTTATTACTTTTCTGGTGGCCTGGATGGGATTGCCGGTTCCAGTCTCACTGAAAGGCAGGGTGCGCTGGACTCCAATCTTAACTGACAAGGATTGCCAGTTTTCCTAACGAAGGTCGGGGGTTTTCTACGGGTACTTTGGCATCCTCCCCAAATAAACACTGGATGCCATGATATAGCTGAAAAATTGCTGAAAGGGGTGTTAAACAACATTTAAACAAACAAAACAAACTTTTCTGCAATTAACATCATACATGTAGATGTATCATTTATTGACATTCTATCATACATGTACATGTAGATGTATCATTTATTGACATTCTATCATACATGTAGATGTATCATTTATTGACATTCTATCATACATGTAGATGTATCATTTATTGACATTCTAAGTTGGTGGAGAATGTTGATATAGTGACAATAATTTGTTTTACACTGAAACTACTCCTGATTGTACTTAAGAAATCGGTTATTGTGAGAGGGCTCTATGCAAATTAGAACATGGTCAGACCTTATATTTGTCAATATTTTATACCGAGTGATAGCAAGTGTAAAATGAAGACATATTTAAGGTCAGACCATGTTCTAATTCACATAGAGCCCAATTGCAATAATCTATTTTGATTATAATATATATGTCTAACAAATGACAATTTCGAAGTGGAGCTTAGAGGATGCTTTCAATGGTAATATGGGTTTTAATACGATATACACCAAAACAGTATGTTATAAGCAAATAAAATTCTCATAAAAATATATGCTCGTCACTTTAATGAATATAAGTACCTTTGAAGCAAAAAATATTGAGAAAAATTGCATTGTTCCAGTTTGAAATTTTCAGTTCAGTGTATATGATGTCGCAATTCTTATTGTAACATCACAGCGGGCTCTATGCTTATTAGAACCCTAATGTGTTTTCAAAGCCTATGAAGGATGCTGTATTAGAATATAAAACAATTTAATGAGGAAATGATTTAATGTTGTTCACTTGAAAGGTTTCTATTTTCTCAAATTTTCATATATATCTAAAATAAGTGTTTATTTCCACATCTATGGATTGTCATGGATATTTTTTATTATGCAGGTGCAAGCAGTATGTTAAGTTCGAGCCAATGACAATTGAGATTGGTTGGGATTAGTTATCTGATGTTTTCATGTATAATGAACCTTTGATTCAGGACAGCAGATAGTTATGATATTTACGCTTGTTCATTTTCAGCCTAATAGTTTCAGAGAAGATTGAAATGTCAAAAGTTAATGGAGGTCTTAGCTGGACCTCTGTTACAAGAAAGACTGATATAAATTTACTCTATCAAGTCCTCGTAAACTGGCTACTTCTTTAACCAACTTTGTTGTCTTATTCACAATTTTATTTGTAGTCTGTGAGGTTTCATGTCTGAAAAAAAAAAACGGTTTGAAGACATATAAATGGGTACTACAAAATGCACTCTCCGGCACAGAGAACATAACTGGTTCCCAGATATAACCTCTGCCACATGTCATCCTCCATTTACTGCAGGACTACATTTGTTGTCTGCCCATGACATTTGTAAACAAAGAACGATATTTGTAATATAATACACAAGATCTTATTTATTTTTATATAGTCTATTTATACACTTTTAATACAGTTTTACATTGAAATTACTGCATTGTACGTGAAGCTTATCCGCCTTGAGATATCTTTCACAATGTCAACCATTGGTATGGAAGAGGTGATTGTGGTTGACATAGGATACCCAGAATCCTTTGCATGCAGATTGTACAAATGTTCATCAAGTGTGGTTAATGAAACATAACCCTTAAGTTAGTTACCAATAATTTATGCTTCAAGTGGGGCCATAGTTGGTATTTTGTTTGTTTGTTTTTTTCATCAATTTTTCAGCAATACCATATCATTCAAATATTATTGAGTTAAAGGGATTTGTGTGAAATGACATTTGCTGAGATGTCTTGTAAATGTAATCATTCTGTGGTTATCTCCCCTAGGCATGTGTTACCTCCCTTTATAGTAAATGTAATCATGTTGTGGTTATTAAACGACTAAGTATATTTACTAATAACTGCATATTTAAAAGCAGGGTGCCATTTTTTGGCCTAGTGTTTAAAATGACAGAGAGTTAACTGAAAGTTTTCAAATAACAAGAAAATAAAGGTTAACTATTGTAACACCTGCCACCATCGATGATAACAAATACACGATATTTGACACATTTTTATAGATAATAACACCTGAGTCATGCATGCTAAAACTATTTTTTTTTAAATATTTGTTGAGAAGCCCTGACTCTTACTTTAAAAGAAACCACAAACAATGTTTTTTGTTTAACCAAAATGGAAAGTAAGCACTTAACTTATTCTACATTAAAGTTAATTCCACGTATAAAAATCTGTCAAGGATTACTCACATTCTGTCTCGAATCTGTGGACTGTCTCTCTCTGTATTTAAAATTTTCATCGCACGATCCAATGTGTTAGCTGAAAAATATCAAACTCCAAGGTTTACTTATGATAATGTATTGATAATACTTTGCAAATATTTATCTGTTACCAATACAAATATTACCAATATATTATTCTGGTTTTAGACAGCTGTGTTCCTGAGTTGTCATATATAATTACAGCCCTCTTTAGATTTGTAAACCTAAGTGAATGGGTTTACAAATCTGAAGTTTAAGTCATTAAGAGAGGGTCATAACTGTTTTATTATATTTTTCACCAACTCCAATTACGTATTGTTTAGAGGGTTACAATTAAATGAAATATGTGATGTTTTCATTTAAACCTTTGCCTGCATTTTACTACAAAAAGATTGAAATCTGTGTCAAGGCTATTTACAGGGTAACAAAACACTGTTCATCGGGTAACAAATGTCAAGGCTATTTACTGGGTAACAAAACACTGTTCATCGGGTAACAAATGTCAAGGCTATTTACAGGGTAACAAAACACTGTTCATCGGGTAACAAATGTCAAGGCTATTTACAGGGTAACAAAACACTGTTCATCGGGTAACAAATGTCAAGGCTATTTACTGGGTAACAAAACACTGTTCATCGGGTAACAAATGTCAAGGCTATTTACTGGGTAACAAAACACTGTTCATTGGGTAACAATAAGTCTGTGTCAAGGCTATTTACTGGGTAACAAAACACTGTTCATCGGGTAACAATAAGTCTGTGTCAAGGCTATTTACTGGGTAACAAAACACTGTTCATTGGGTAACAATAAGTCTGTGTCAAGGCTATTTACTGGGTAACAAAACACTGTTCATTGGGTAACAATAAGTCTGTGTCAAGGCTATTTACTGGGTAACAAACCACTGTTCATCGGGTAACAATAAGTCTGTGTCAAGGCTATTTACTGGGTAACAAAACACTGTTCATCGGGTAACAATAAGTCTGTGTCAAGGCTATTTACTGGGTAACAAAACACTGTTCATCGGGTAACAATAAGTCTGTGTCAAGGCTATTTACTGGGTAACAAAACACTGTTCATCGGGTAACAAATGTCAAGGCTATTTACTGGGTAACAAACCACTGTTCATCGGGTAACAATAAGTCTGTGTCAAGGCTATTTACTGGGTAACAAAACACTGTTCATCGGGTAACAATAAGTCTGTGTCAAGGCTATTTACTGGGTAACAAAACACTGTTCATCGGGTAATAATAAGTCTGTGTCAAGGCTATTTACTGGGTAACAAACCACTGTTCATTGGGTAACAATAAGTCTGTGTCAAGGCTATTTACTGGGTAACAAAACACTGTTCATCGGGTAACAAATGTCAAGGCTATTTACTGGGTAACAAAACACTGTTCATTGGGTAACAATAAGTCTGTGTCAAGGCTATTTACTGGGTAACAAAACACTGTTCATCGGGTAACAATAAGTCTGTGTCAAGGCTATTTACTGGGTAACAAAACACTGTTCATCGGGTAACAATAAGTCTGTGTCAAGGCTATTTACTGGGTAACAAAACACTGTTCATCGGGTAACAATAAATCTGTGTCAAGGCTATTTACTGGGTAACAAACCACTGTTCATCGGGTAACAATAAGTCTGTGTCAAGGCTATTTACTGGGTAACAAACCACTGTTCATCGGGTAACAATAAGTCTGTGTCAAGGCTATTTACTGGGTAACAAAACACTGTTCATCGGGTAACAAATGTCAAGGCTATTTACTGGGTAACAAAACACTGTTCATCGGGTAACAAATGTCAAGGCTATTTACTGGGTAACAAAACACTGTTCATCGGGTAACAATAAGTCTGTGTCAAGGTGTCAAGGCTATTTACTGGGTAACAAAACACTGTTCATCGGGTAACAATAAGTCTGTGTCAAGGCTATTTACTGGGTAACAAAACACTGTTCATCGGGTAACAATAAGTCTGTGTCAAGGCTATTTACTGGATAACAAAACACTGTTCATCGGGTAACAATAAGTCTGTGTCAAGGCTATTTACTGGGTAACAAAACACTGTTCATCGGGTAACAATAAGTCTGTGTCAAGGCTATTTACTGGGTAACAAAACACTGTTCATCGGGTAACAATAAGTCTGTGTCAAGGCTATTTACTGGGTAACAAAACACTGTTCATCGGGTAACAATAAGTCTGTGTCAAGGCTATTTACTGGATAACAAAACACTGTTCATCGGGTAACAATAAGTCTGTGTCAAGGCTATTTACTGGGTAACAAAACACTGTTCATCGGGTAACAATAAGTCTGTGTCAAGGCTATTTACTGGGTAACAAAACACTGTTCATCGGGTAATAATAAGTCTGTGTCAAGGCTATTTACTGGGTAACAAAACACTGTTCATCGGGTAACAATAAGTCTGTGTCAAGGCTATTTACTGGGTAACAAAACATTGTTCATCGGGTAACAATAAGTCTGTGTCAAGGCTATTTACTGGGTAACAAAACACTGTTCATCGGGTAACAATAAGGATCTGTGTCAAGGCTATTTACTGGGTAACAAAACATTGTTCATCGGTAACAATAAGGATCTGTGTCAAGGCTATTTACTGGGTAACAAAACACTGTTCATCGGGTAACAATAAGGATCTGTGTCAAGGCTATTTACTGGGTAACAAAACACTGTTCATCGGGTAACAAATGTCAAGGCTATTTACTGGGTAACAAAACACTGTTCATCGGGTAACAAATGTCAAGGCTATTTACTGGGTAACAAAACACTGTTCATCGGGTAACAATAAGTCTGTGTCAAGGCTATTTACTGGGTAACAAAACATTGTTCATCGGGTAACAATAAGTCTGTGTCAAGGCTATTTACTGGATAACAAAACACTGTTCATCGGGTAACAATAAGTCTGTGTCAAGGCTATTTACTGGGTAACAAAACATTGTTCATCGGGTAACAATAAGGATCTGTGTCAAGGCTATTTACTGGGTAACAAAACACTGTTCATCGGGTAACAATAAATCTGTGTCAAGGCTATTTACTGGGTAACAAAACACTGTTCATCGGGTAACAAATGTCAAGGCTATTTACTGGGTAACAAAACACTGTTCATCGGGTAACAATAAGTCTGTGTCAAGGCTATTTACTGGGTAACAAAACACTGTTCATCGGGTAACAATAAGTCTGTGTCAAGGCTATTTACTGGGTAACAAAACACTGTTCATCGGGTAACAATAAGTCTGTGTCAAGGCTATTTACTGGGTAACAAAACACTGTTCATCGGGTAACAAATGTCAAGGCTATTTACTGGGTAACAAAACACTGTTCATCGGGTAACAATAAGTCTGTGTCAAGGCTATTTACTGGGTAACAAAACATTGTTCATCGGGTAACAATAAGTCTGTGTCAAGGCTATTTACTGGATAACAAAACACTGTTCATCGGGTAACAATAAGTCTGTGTCAAGGCTATTTACTGGGTAACAAAACATTGTTCATCGGGTAACAATAAGGATCTGTGTCAAGGCTATTTACTGGGTAACAAAACACTGTTCATCGGGTAACAATAAATCTGTGTCAAGGCTATTTACTGGGTAACAAAACACTGTTCATCGGGTAACAAATGTCAAGGCTATTTACTGGGTAACAAAACACTGTTCATCGGGTAACAATAAGTCTGTGTCAAGGCTATTTACTGGGTAACAAAACACTGTTCATCGGGTAACAATAAGTCTGTGTCAAGGCTATTTACTGGGTAACAAAACACTGTTCATTGGGTAACAATAAGTCTGTGTCAAGGCTATTTACTGGGTAACAAAACACTGTTCATCGGGTAACAAATGTCAAGGCTATTTACTGGGTAACAAAACACTGTTCATCGGGTAACAATAAGTCTGTGTCAAGGCTATTTACTGGGTAACAAAACATTGTTCATCGGGTAACAATAAGTCTGTGTCAAGGCTATTTACTGGATAACAAAACACTGTTCATCGGGTAACAATAAGTCTGTGTCAAGGCTATTTACTGGGTAACAAAACATTGTTCATCGGGTAACAATAAGGATCTGTGTCAAGGCTATTTACTGGGTAACAAAACACTGTTCATCGGGTAACAATAAATCTGTGTCAAGGCTATTTACTGGGTAACAAACCACTGTTCATCGGGTAACAATAAGTCTGTGTCAAGGCTATTTACTGGGTAACAAACCACTGTTCATTGGGTAACAATAAGTCTGTGTCAAGGCTATTTACTGGGTAACAAAACACTGTTCATCGGGTAACAATAAGTCTGTGTCAAGGCTATTTACTGGGTAACAAAACACTGTTCATCGGGTAACAATAAATCTGTGTCAAGGCTATTTACTGGGTAACAAAACACTGTTCATTGGGTAACAATAAGTCTGTGTCAAGGCTATTTACTGGGTAACAAAACACTGTTCATCGGGTAACAATAAGTCTGTGTCAAGGCTATTTACTGGGTAACAAAACACTGTTCATCGGGTAACAATAAATCTGTGTCAAGGCTATTTACTGGGTAACAAAACACTGTTCATCGGGTAACAATAAGTCTGTGTCAAGGCTATTTACTGGGTAACAAACCACTGTTCATTGGGTAACAATAAGTCTGTGTCAAGGCTATTTACTGGGTAACAAAACACTGTTCATTGGGTAACAATAAGTCTGTGTCAAGGCTATTTACTGGGTAACAAAACACTGTTCATCGGGTAACAATAAGTCTGTGTCAAGGCTATTTACTGGGTAACAAAACACTGTTCATCGGGTAACAATAAATCTGTGTCAAGGCTATTTACTGGGTAACAAAACACTGTTCATTGGGTAACAATAAGTCTGTGTCAAGGCTATTTACTGGGTAACAAAACACTGTTCATCGGGTAACAATAAGTCTGTGTCAAGGCTATTTACTGGGTAACAAAACACTGTTCATCGGGTAACAATAAGTCTGTGTCAAGGCTATTTACTGGGTAACAAAACACTGTTCATTGGGTAACAATAAGTCTGTGTCAAGGCTATTTACTGGGTAACAAACCACTGTTCATTGGGTAACAATAAGTCTGTGTCAAGGCTATTTACTGGGTAACAAACCACTGTTCATCGGGTAACAATAAGTCTGTGTCAAGGCTATTTACTGGGTAACAAAACACTGTTCATCGGGTAACAATAAGTCTGTGTCAAGGCTATTTACTGGGTAACAAAACACTGTTCATCGGGTAACAATAAGTCTGTGTCAAGGCTATTTACTGGGTAACAAAACACTGTTCATCGGGTAACAATAAATCTGTGTCAAGGCTATTTACTGGGTAACAAAACACTGTTCATCGGGTAACAATAAGTCTGTGTCAAGGCTATTTACTGGGTAACAAAACATTGTTCATCGGGTAACAATAAGTCTGTGTCAAGGCTATTTACTGGGTAACAAAACACTGTTCATCGGGTAACAATAAGTCTGTGTCAAGGCTATTTACTGGGTAACAAAACATTGTTCATCGGGTAACAATAAGTCTGTGTCAAGGCTATTTACTGGGTAACAAAACACTGTTCATCGGGTAACAATAAGTCTGTGTCAAGGCTATTTACTGGGTAACAAAACACTGTTCATCGGGTAACAATAAGTCTGTGTCAAGGCTATTTACTGGGTAACAAAACATTGTTCATCGGGTAACAATAAGTCTGTGTCAAGGCTATTTACTGGGTAACAAAACACTGTTCATCGGGTAACAATAAATCTGTGTCAAGGCTATTTACTGGGTAACAAAACACTGTTCATCGGGTAACAATAAGTCTGTGTCAAGGCTATTTACTGGGTAACAAAACACTGTTCATCGGGTAACAATAAATCTGTGTCAAGGCTATTTACTGGGTAACAAAACACTGTTCATCGGGTAACAATAAGTCTGTGTCAAGGCTATTTACTGGGTAACAAAACACTGTTCATCGGGTAACAATAAGTCTGTGTCAAGGCTATTTACTGGGTAACAAAACACTGTTCATCGGGTAACAATAAATCTGTGTCAAGGCTATTTACTGGGTAACAAAACACTGTTCATCGGGTAACAATAAGTCTCTGTCAAGGCTATTTACTGGGTAACAAAACACTGTTCATCGGGTAACAATAAATCTGTGTCAAGGCTATTTACTGGGTAACAAAACACTGTTCATCGGGTAACAATAAGTCTCTGTCAAGGCTATTTACTGGGTAACAAAACACTGTTCATCGGGTAACAATAAATCTGTGTCAAGGCTATTTACTGGGTAACAAAACACTGTTCATCGGGTAACAATAAGTCTCTGTCAAGGCTATTTACTGGGTAACAAAACACTGTTCATCGGGTAACAATAAGTCTGTGTCAAGGCTATTTACTGGGTAACAAAACACTGTTCATCGGGTAACAATAAGTCTGTGTCAAGGCTATTTACTGGGTAACAAAACACTGTTCATCGGGTAACAATAAGTCTCTGTCAAGGCTATTTACTGGGTAACAAAACACTGTTCATCGGGTAACAATAAGGTAAATATTGCTTTATTCATCTGGACACAACAGAGTTGTTTTCTTCTGTAGTTAATGTTTTGGAAACAGTTCAATTGTTTGACAGTCACATGATTGTTTTAAGCCAATCAAACAATAAGAAATATATTCAATATATATTAAAAACACACATGTTTACGTTATTTAAATAACATATTTTAGTAACTTTAACAGAAACATTTCCAACATTTGTGGTACAATTTATTTACAATATCAGATATAATCAAGCCGGCATTTCTTAAAACAGAAATCTCTCCAGTTTAGGCAGTCTCTATGGTCATCTCTCCAGTTTTGGCAGTCTCTATGGTGATCTCTCCAGTTTAGGGAGTCTTTATGGTGATCTCTCTAGTTTTGGCAATCTCTGTGGTGATCTCTCCAGTTTAGGCAGTCTCTGTGGTGATCTCTCAAGTTTAGGGAGTCTCTATGGTGATCTCTCCAGTTTTGGCAGTCTCTATGGTGATCTCTCCAGTTTTGGCAGTCTCTATGGTGATCTCTCCTGTTTTGGCAGTCTATATGTGATCTCTCCAGTTTTGGTTGTCTCATTGGTGGTCTGTCCAGTTTTGGCAGTCTGTATCGTGATCTCTCAAGTTTTGGCAATCTCTATGGTGATCTCGCCAGTTTTGGCAATCTCTATGGTGATCTCTCTAGTTTTGGCAGTGGCTATGGTGATCTCTCCAGTTTTCACAGTCTATATGGTGATTTTATATACCATGAATGTAGCTGTGAATAAATTCTGATTGATTGTTGAATAATGTTTAAAGCAATTTTTCAGCTATATCATGGTGTCCTGTTTTTATTAGGGGAGGAAGCTGGAGTACTGGGAGAAAACCACTGACATTTGGTAGAAAAACTGGCAATTTTTGTTAATTCAGATTGGAGTCGAGTACACCCTGCATTCAGTGTGACTCGAACCCGCAACCTCAGTGTTGACAGATCTTGTGATTAATAGTAGATGAACTACCTTAACCACTCAGCCCCTGAGGCCCCTATTCTGATTGATGGCATCTCTTCAGAAGTTCTGTGGCTGCCATTATACAATGTAACAAGTTTATTGTTATGGAAAAATCAATCTTCCACATGCATCAAATTCTCAGTCAAAGGAAGGTTTTCATGTTTCTGGATTTAACCTTTTGTGGACTATTAGTTACTTTTACAGTTTAATTTAAGGAAGGCACTCAATACTAATAAGGGGGACCTAAGTGCACCCATGTTTTTTATTGGGTTTATTTGGTTTGTGTTGTTCTTCTTGGTTTCTATTTTATGTCACGTGTCTTTGTATTTATCCAGGTTTTGTCACTGTCCTATGGTTTTTTTTATACTTGTTAACTGTTCAGTTTTCTTACACTTTACCAATACTGATATATATGGCCAATAGTCCATACACCAGTCTATACATAATTATCTAAGAATAAGTTGCTTTTCATTAACAGAAAACACTTTGTTTATGGGGCTAGAGTTTGGATTAAAAATATTATTAACAAACCTCCATTATTTATTAATGAGATGTTTCCACTGATTTCACTACACATGTCAGTAAACCTTCCATCTACAAAACAAAAACAAAATTATTAATTATTATTTAGATGGTTCCATATTACACTGGTCTACAAAAAAAACCCTAAATTGTTTTAAGTTTGTCTGAATGCCCAGAGCACCAGATAAGCTGCGTATTTGCGTTATTACGCAATGAAATTTTCATAAAACACAATTATTTTTTATAGCTTTGCGTTGCAAAACGCATATCCAAGGCCTAAAACCATATCAGTTTTCAGAAACATGCTTAATTCACTCACCGAGTACATAAAATTGTTCAGTGATTGCGTTAATTCAAATAAATACACAAAGTTACGTAATTACGATTCCCATTATTTTGCAATGTAACAATTGAGGTATTCCTAATGTAATGTATATTTCTTGCAGCATACGGTTCTCCAGGTGTGGAGATTTATTTCACAAGAAGAGATGCATAACGACAAAAGGTTATCTACATGTATAAAACCATAGTGAAATACATTTTTTCAGCATAAAAAACCCAATCCAATAAATTTTAGATGGGTGAAAAACCCAATTAACTTATTTTTGAGTGGGTTAAAAAAAATGATAAAAGTGATATATAAAAAAATACCCAATGAAATAAATCATAGATGGGTGAAAAACCCAATGAAGAAAATCTTATCTGGAGCTCTGGTCTGAATGCCCATAAAACTGGTGAAAAGAATTATATCCCAAATATTATGGAAAAATAGTTCAATATGTAAAGGCCAACTTAGTACCTCTGTATGAAATATTTTCAACCATGCAGTAAATTATACATATTGCCCAGACTGCTTAGTAAGAAATGACTGGATCCCTGTTCTATTTTAACTCACCTTGCCTGCTATCCTTGTATGGACTATAACCAGGATCATCTCTGAATTCTTTTGTTGAACCATAGTTGGCCATGTTTATCTATCTGTAAAAATATATAAATGTGGTTTGGTTTATACATGTAACACTTAAAGCAATTAAGGATATATACCTTAGATTGATTGTATGTAATACTTCATGTACATGTATTCAGCGATATTCAGAATAAGACTGTAATAACAAACAATATAACGAGTGATATATTTTTCCCAATCTGAGACCAATTATTGCAAGTATACCCAAATCTGAGAATGGGATAGACCAATGAGAAGGTATCCATAAATCTGAGAATGGGATAGGTATCCCCAAATCTAAGAATGGGATAGACCAATATGAGAAGGTATCCATATTTGAGAATGCATAAAAAAGTAGGTACCTATAATTAGAGAATGTACTTTCAAGGTTTTCTTTATCTTGTACATGTACCTGTATGTAATATCCAATAAATTAATTATAATTCAACATTTTCTCTATCTTGCATGTAATGAAGTAAATTTATGTAAATTCAAAGTAAAATTGATGCCTTACATAATCTGCATGTAGACAAAAAAATTAATTAAATATACAATACATGTGTATGTCCAATGTCAGAAAATACCAAATTTCTTTGTACAAGTGTTAGAAGCACTGCTCATCTACACTTTATTGATATCATTGCAGCTTCTCAAAAAATTGATGGGGCCTCATGATCAACAAATTGAAATGTTCTGCAACTAATCTTTCACAAACAAATGGGTGTGATTAAATTTGGTTTCTTATTTAACAGAGTATTAATTTCAATTACTTTCTGCAAAATGTAAATAATAGATTTATGAATTTATTCTTTAATATTGTTATAAATATATTAAAAATGTTTGGATAGCAGTTTTTAGGTTGAAATACTAAACCAAGAACACACAGTAGTGTATACTGCATTATAACATGTATAAGGCACATGTCCTTCAGTGTAAATTGTCAAAATTTATCAGCGTACACTTTAATGCAGATTTATGCAGCTTGACCTCAATTTAATTACAGATTGTTTAATAATTCATTGCTAATTTCTGCTCAAATAACAGAAAAAACAGAATTAAAATTTACAAGAAGGTACATGTACATACGATGTGTCTACTGAAAGTCACAATTGCCTTGACCAGCATGTGCCAATTTGTGTGGGGAAAATTAAGGGCGGAAATTAAGTGTAAACTCCAATTACAATACCTAAAATGAAGGAAACCTTTAAAAATGTAACTAAATTTGTCTTTATTAACATTTTTTGGCATAACAAGTGTAGAGATAAGAAATCATTCTGGTTATAGCTAGCATCGCAGATGCGAGCTATATGGTTACATGCGTGTGTGTAAAAAAGTCATGTGATCCATATGAACAAATCCATTTCAGATGGTAGCTGAGCTATCGGAAGAAAAAATTGTAGACGAACAAAAAAATATACAATATAAAAGCAGACAAAAATAATTTTGACATCGATAAAATTAAAGTGTTTATTTTTTAAATTACTACAAAAATGCCAGACAAATTTTTTTCAATCTGAAACATAATACTTGAAATTGAGTTTTGTGACGTCACCAACACATCACGTCATCAAAGGAATGCAGGAACTGTTAGGGGGGATCTGAAGTAACGACATGAACAATGTGCGATGCTCGCATTTAGGCTGCGCCTACATTCAAATTAAAATTATAGATATAAATGAATGAATCTAATGGTAATTGGCAATTGGTCTAGCGAGCGTGGATGTCACGATTATGTTCACACCGGTTCTGGTAAAAACTACCCAAGGCATTATAATTAACAGAAGGAATTGCCAACAGCTTTAAGTGAATAAACAATACAACAAGAAATATAGTCCGACATTGATTATGATTTATAATAGCGAGCATCGCAGATGTGAGTTATATGATTACATGCATGTGTATAAAAAAAGTCATGTGATCCAAATGAAAAAACCCACTTCAGATGGTAGCTGAGCTATCTGAAGAAAATATTATAAAAGAGCACTAAAATTAATTTAAAAAGTAGAAAAAAAAATTTTGACATAGAAAATATTTAAGTGTTTATTGTTTACATGACAACAAAAATGTCTGGTCAATTTTTTTTTGCAAATCTCTGAAACGCTGTTTAATATGACATCTTTGTGACGTCACCAACATATTAGAGAAAGACATCACCAATGACATGCAGAAGCTCCGAAGTAACGTCATGAACCATAAAATCTACGCTGATCACATTTGTTGATTTAGCATTTAGGCTGCTCATGATTAGAGTAGACTTTTATGAAATGAAAAGAATCGACGATACCGAGGAGTTTTCAGGACACGATAAGTCAGGGACAGTCAAACCATGATTAAAAGAGGGGACTACATCAAAACAAACAGACACTCAACACAAAAACCAAAAATTGAGGAACTGAAGTTCCTTGTTTTCTGTGTACCTTACAATTGTCAAAAATCACATGACTGAAATTGTAATGGTGCAACAAAATACCGAAGTAGTAATATTAATAGAAACGGCACCGGTTTCTAATGTTTAATAATTAAACATTAAGCTTCAGATTAACATATCTTTATAGCGGTGATATAATATATTATGACATACTAAAATTTTCTTTCTTAAATAAATAATTATGTAATTATTGATACCACTGCAGCCGTTGGTATTTAGATACATCAGCGAATTGTTGATACTTTCGGAATTCCAATCCCGATCCGAGACAAAAAATCGACAACACACGAAATAAATAATGATTATCGTCCAAATATATAAAAGATAAAAGATATAATAGGCTTTAAATATCGGTAAATGACAAACATGACATCTATAAAATAATTCAACTTTTCGTTTGTTATGTGTTTACCAATCCAGGGACAGTTATATAGACTGTCCCTGCCAAAACCTACTACTTCAGATTGTCAAATATTTCGTACAAATTCGCTGCCCGCGAAGAGCGGTAAGCTCTACGGCATTATGTATCACGTGATCAAAATTAAATCGTGTGATAAAAATCTACTTTATGCTGATATTGATTTTTTTTTTGCGTCCGGAAGTTGGTATCGTAAAAACAGTTGTCGAAAGTGCATGGAGAAGAGCACTAAAATTTATTTTAAAGGTAGACTTAACAAATAAATTTTACATAAAATAATAATAATAGTGTTTTGTTTTTAAATTACAACAAAAATGTCAGAAATTTTTTTTGCAATCTGTGTAACGTTCTATTTAAAACAATTTATGTGACGTCACCATTACATAGAAAGACGTCATTATCATCGGAATTCAGAGGAACTGTTAGGGTGCTCGGACGTAACGTCAATTATGAAAACATCATGTTTAAACATACAGAAATACAGTTTGTCCACGGACAGTCTATACTACAGTGTACAGACTGTCCCTTGTTTGTCTAACAACTCTTAATGTACATAATTATGATCATTTTCCACAGAATACAAACATTGAAACAATCTTACTTTTTAAAACGTGATTTAAGAGTAGACTTAATTCGAAATAAATTTGACATTGATATTTCCGACAAAATTTGTGTATTTTCTTGAAAACGCTTTATTTAAAATTTGATTTATGTGACGTCATCACCGACGTGACCACGGCACTGTCGAATGCTGAGGCATTGACTAATGTGTTTGGAAGTAACTGTAACACATAATATGAATGGAGGCGCAGCCTAAATGCGAACATCGCACATTGTTCATGTCGTTACTTCAGAGCCCCCTAACAGTGCCTTTCCATTGATGGACGTGACGTCTTATCTATGTGTTGGTGACGTCACAAAACTCAATTTCAAATACAGCGTTTCAGATTGACTGGCATTTTTGTAGTAATTTAAAAAATAAACACTTTAATTTTACCGATGTCAAATGATTTTTGTCTACTTTTATATTATATATTTTTTCGTTCGTCTACAATATTTTCTTCGGATAGCTCAGCTACAATGGATTTGTTCATATGGATCACGTGACTTTTTTTACACACACAAGCATGTACCCGTATAGCTCGCATCTGCGATGCTCGCTACTAAATATACTGAAGAGCAAATCTGTCACATGTTAGATTTTCTGATTGGCAACATATTCGTCATGTTTGGAGGATGTTTCAACAGACAGTTGGTATTCCAATGAATACTAATTGTGCTCCTCTCTTCGCCGACCTGTTTTTGTACTCTTATGAGGCTGAGTTCCTAGAAGGCCTACTTAAGAAGAAAGAAAAGACACTGACCCAGACCTTTAATTTAATATTCCGCTATATTGATGATGTTTTGTCCCTCAACAATGCTAAATTTGGTGACTATTTACATTCAGTTTACCCTAGCGGGCTTGAAATTAAAGACACCACCAATACGCTAAGGTCAGTCTAGCTCTTACTTAGACCTACTCCTAGAAATAGACTCAAGAAAACTACAAACTAGACTGTACTTACCAATTGTCAACTTCCCGTTCATCGACAGCAACATTCCAGCAGCTCCAGCGTATGGTGCGTACATTTCACAACTTATACGTTGTTCTTGATCCTGCGATCGGTATTCCGATTTTCTAGACCGATCACTGCTGTTGACTGCTAAACTTCTCAAAGAAGGGTTTGTTGTACCTATGTTGATGTTATCTCTCCAGAAGTTCTATTTATGGTCGTCACCATGACTTATAACTGATCGTTATGGGAAATCTGTGTCTCAAATGCGATCTAACATTTTCGCTATGTCACAGGGAGTGTTTCCCATTCCTGGATTTCACTTTTCCCTAGACATAACAATGAGTAACTCGACGGGTGTCTAATTAGAGGCAGGCACTGCTTACTCGTTCGGAGCACCTGAGTGCACCCATGGTTTTTATTGGGTTCGGGTTACTCTCTTTTCTGTGTTTTATGTTTTTGATTTTTGTGTTGTGTTTGTCTGTATCCGGATTTGTAACTGTCCCTTGGCTTTTGGCTCTTGTTGTTCGGTTAGGTTATTGAATATGACGACTTTGGGTCGGTTTACGCCAATTAAAGCGGTTAATGTACAGCGTAAACCCACCCAAAGTCGTCAATATCAAATAATCTAACCAGCAATTCTTGTATTTTTAATTCAATATTATGAAAAGAAATCACAAAAGCAATATTTCACAAAAAGTCAAATAATATTTGCAATTACACAATTTTAAGTGTCGTCACTTGTTGTTTGCGAAAGAATTCATGTTAAGTCAACGTCATCAATACATATAATTATGACGTCAACAATCAGGCAAGTGCTGAAATACCACTTGCATGAAAACAAGACAAGACAAGAAAATTTTATTTAAAGTCGGATTATCTAGAACACATAGCAAACATAAGCTCTGTAGAGCTTTTTACCGACATATAAACATAACATTATATTTAAAACATATATTTGTTAGGACATGGTTATACATACATGTACACGATAAAAAGCAAGTTACTTGTGAAGAGATCATACACATTGTTAAAAGGCATACTTTAAGAACATTAAACATCATAATTTTTAACTAAAAACACTTGGATCACTTAAAATGTATTTATCAGTTAGAAGATATAAAAGCATTGAGCTCAGTTTTAAGCATAAATAAAAGCATAAAGTGCAGTTATAAGCATAAATAAAAGCATAAAGTGCAGTTATAATCATAAATAGCATAATGTACAGTTATACACCCATAAAAGCATAAAGCACTGTTTAAGCACAACTAAAAGCACAAATATCAGATTTAAGCACAGCTAAAAGCAACCCGATATATTATAGCACACATTTAAGCACCAAGATAGTAATTGGCACTAAAAGCACAGGGATCAGTTAATACTACAACTAAAGCACTGATAGATACTGTTACTAGCCCTTATCTATTAAGCACAAGTTTGCATAAATAATCAAAATATCAATGTGAGATAAAGTAAAATAAGCATTAACACAGCATATTACATGTATACAGCGAAGGCTCAAAGGAGTGATTCACTGAGACCTGCAGGAGCTACATCTGCAATAACTGCCATTCCAGTTGTTGATAAGGCTTTTGAATTGGTTGAGGTTTGCCTCTGCACGAATGTTGTCAGGCAGCTCATTCCAGAGTGTTGCTCCAGCATATCTCAGGTTATATACGAAATGGACAATGTTGCTCAACTGTTGAGTATTTATGTGAAATTAAAATATTAGATTATGAACTTCTAGACTGACAAAATTACAAAACATCCTAAACATGCTAAATGAATGGCACAATATTTCTGCCAGTATAAAACATCAAACTGAATCTTTAATAAAAATGAGGAATATATTTTCTGTGCTCGCATTTTGGCAATGCCTACTCCATATTGGATTGTTTTCATTGGCGTAATTAAACCGACCCAAAGTCGTTTATATCCAATAATCTAACCAGCAATTGAAAACAATCCGTAAATAAGTAGGTATAAGTACAGTTGCTTTCGGTCTCGGTGGATGATTTATTTAGGGGAAGGGGGGGGGGGGGTGGTCCAGTTCGGGTTCGACCTACCCAAAATACTGACTATCACGAAGCCGGAAGTTGTTAAGTCTTATGATCTGTCAAAAACTTTGTGAATAGTTAAATCAGGTATATTGATATAATATGAATGTACGCGCTGCCTAAATGCGAGCATCGCACATTGTACATGTCGTTACTTCAGAACAGTGCCATTGATGACGTGACGTCGTATCTAATGTGTTGGTGACGTCACAAATCTCAATTTCAAATACAGCGTTTCAGATTGAAAAAAATTTGTCTGGCATTTTTGTAGTAATTTAAAAAATAAACACTTTAATTTTATCAATGTCAAAATTATTTTTGTCTACTTTTAAATTATATATTTTTTCGTTCGTCTACTATTTTCTTCGGATAGCTCAGCTACCATCTGAAATGGATTTGTTCATATGGATCACGTGACTTTTTTACACACACACATGTAACCGTATAGCTCGCATCTGCGATGCTCGCTAATATGAATGTAGGCACAGCCTATCGAGCACCGCACATTGTTCATGTCGTTACTTCAGAGCCCCCCTTACAGTTCCTCTACATTCCATTGATGACGTGACATCGTTTCTAATGTGTTGGTGACGTCACAAAACTCAATTTCAAACACAGCGTTTCAGATTGAAAAAAATTTGTCTGGCATTTTTGTAGTAATTTAAAAAATAAACACTTTAATTTTATTGATGTCAAAATTATTTGTGTCTATACTTTTATATTTTATTTATTTTTTCGTTCATCTACAATATTTTCTTCGATAGCTTAGCTACCATCTGAAATGGATTTGTTCATATGGATCACATGACTTTTTTTACACACACACATGTAACCGTATAGCTCGCATCTGCGATGCTCGTTATTATTCATGACGTTACTTCCGAGCACCCTAGGCAGTGCCATGGTCACGTCGGTGTTGATGACGTCACATAAATCAAAATTTAAATAAAGCGTTTTCAAGAAAATACACAAATTTTTTGGAAATATCAATGTCAAATTTATTTCGAAGTCTACTCTAAAATTACGTTTTAAAAAGTAAAAACTGTCCTATGTCATGCCGAAAAACGGTCTACATTGCACTTGTAAGGTCAGTGCTGGAGTATGGATCAGTTGTATGGGATCAGTATCTTCAAAAGGACACCGATAAAATCGAAATAGTACAAAGAAATGGGGCATGATATATCACAAGGGACTACAAAATCCGCCAAGATGGAGCAGTTAAGAACATGCTAAAAGATCTTGAAAATTAGTGTTCCTATACAAAATATTGGAGAGATTATTACCAGGAATAGACCAGGAAGCTTACATCAGACCAGCTAGACCAAAGAGGCAAATCCGTTCCGTTAAATACAAAGACTGCCTGACTAATATAACATCATAGACCGTCAGGAAACAAACAGCACTATTATAGGACTTTTATTGTACCACCATCCAAATGCAACCAATGCAGGAACTCTTTCTTTGTTGACACAATCGTCCACTGGAATAAGCTACCGGAAGACACAGTGTGCAGAAAGACAACCTGCTACTAAAGCAGCAGCTCTCTTCTGATGTGTCAATACCAGTATTGGTCCTGCATTGTATTTATTCAGATTCAGATTGTTTCAATGTTTGTATTCTGTGGAAAGACACATGCATGATACTGTATAGTGTGCATCTGCGATGCTTGATATAACGAGAGCTTAACTTTTAAAAAAAAAGGGTTAATGTTGGTTAAAATTCTTAATTCTTGTATGTTTTCTTGTTTAACATACTGATGTTTCTTTTATGTTGTCCGTTGGATGGTCTGAATGACCTATAATCCGAAGGGTCATTAGTCTTGAGGAGGCATTGGTCCAAAGGGTCCATGGGCCAAAAACTTGAATAATTCAAGACCTTGTTTTCCGGTTTTTTTTTGCAGTGTGGTAGGGCTTGCTTTGGGAACTTAAAGTTGGCAACAAAAAATCTCCAACTGCAGTTTTCTGGCACCAAAGTAAAAAGAAATGGGGGCCTCGGTGGCCGAGTGGTTAAGGTAGTTCGTCTACTATTGATCACGTGGTCTGTCAACACTGAGATTGCGGGTTCGATTCTCACTGCAGGCAGGGTGTCCTCCCCCAATAAAAACTGGACGCCACGATATAGCTGAAAAATTGCTGAAAGTGGCGTTAAAACACCATTCAAACAAACAAAAAGCAATGTTTTTTCATGCCAATATAATTTGAAATATCGGCACAGCCTAAATGTGACCATCGCACATTGTTCATGACATTACTTCAGAGCACCTAACAGTGCCTCTATATTCCATTGGTGACTTGACGTCCTTCTCTAAAGTGTTCATGACGTCACAAAACTGTCAATTTAAAATACAGCTTTTCAGATTGCAAACAATTTGTCGGACATTTTTGTAGTTATTTAAAAAATAAACACTTCAATACCGATGTTAAAATTATTTTTGTCTATACTTTATATTAATTTTAGATTTCGTCTACAATATTTACTTCTGATAGCTCATCTACCATCTGAAACGTATTTGTTCATATGGATCACATGACTTTTTTACACACACGAATGTAACCGTATAGCTCGCATCTGCATTACTCGCTATTATTCTACATTTGAATTGGTACATGTACCACTATTGTCATTTAAGGTCACTGACACGCACTCATATAAGTTTTCTTTGCAAATAAAATGTTCATTCTACTAGACATGAGCAGCACAACCCTTTTTTAGCTCACCTGACCCGAAGGGTCAGGTGAGCTATTGCCATCACTTGGGGTCCGTCGTCCTCGTCGTCCGTCGTCGTCGTTAACTTTTCTTAAAAATCTTCTCCTCCAAAACCACTGAAGGGATTGCTTTGAAACTTTGCACACATCATCAGTAAAATGTCCTCTACCAAGTTTGCACAAATCATGGCCTCAGACCAACCAACATGGCCGCCATGGCTAAAAATAGAACAGGGGGGTCAAAATACAGATTTTTGCTTATAGTTCAAAAAGTATAACAGATACAGGAAATCCGAAGAGACCATACTTCATCAGCATCTAAAGCTCTACAAAACACTCCAATAATGGGTCAATGTTGTATGATGACTCCTTCTAGGAGTTATTTCCCTTTAATTGTAAAAATTGATGATTTTTGCCATTTTTGCCTCAAAATCTTGAAAATTATTAGAACGAGAAAAAGTTAGCATTGCTTAATTGTTTTGCTCTATGAGGGCTACAAAAATGACTTAAGGGTCAAAATTGTCTGATTAACCATTTAAGAGTTATTCCCCTTGAACTGTTTTTTTAATCGGTTTTAATTGATTTTTGTAAAATCTTCTCCTCTGAAACAACTGAAAGTACTGCTTTGAAACTTTGTACACATCATCCGTCAAATGTCCTCAACCAAGTTTGCACCAACCATGGCTGCAGATTAACCAACATGGCCACCATGGCTAAAAATAGGACAGAGGGGGGGGGGTGGGTAAAATACTGTTTTTGGCTTATATTTAAAAAAGTGTAACAGATACAGGAAAACTGAAGAGACATGCCTTCGTCTGCATCAAAAGCTCTACGAAACACTCCATTGGGTTGAAGTTGTATGATGACTCCTTATAGGAGTTATTGCCCTTAAATTGTCGAAATTGATTATTTTTGACATTTTTGCCTCAAAATCTTGAAAATTATTAGAACTAGAGAAAAAGTTAGCATTGCTTAATTGTTCTGCTCTATGAGGGCTACAAAAATGACTTTAGGGTCAAGATTGTCTGAACCGTTTCGGAATTAATCTCCTTGAACATTTTTTTAATCAATTTTCCTTGATTTTAAAAAATCTTCTCCTCTTTAACCAATGAAAGGACTGCTTTGAAACATTGCACACATCATCTTTAGGACGTCCTATACCAAAATTGTGCAAATCATGATACCTGACTACCTACATAGCTACGTTGTCTTAAAATAGAAAAAATGAAAAAAGGGGGGGGGGAGTCGAGAGAGTTTTTCGACTGATAGTTAAAAAGGTATAACAGGTACAGCAAATTTGAAGTGAACCTCCCTTCTCCCTCTAAGCATCAAAAGCTCCTCCTTATAGGAGTTATTTCCCTTAAAAGGTCAAAATTAATGATTTTTGCAGAAGTGTTACGCAATTACTTATAGCAAAGAAAAGCTGGATAAAAAAGGGTTGTTTGGTTTCTGGTTCAGGTGAGCGATACAGGCTCCTCTAGTCTAAATAATTCCTACTTCTAACTGGTAGAGGTTATACAGCAATAAATTTCACATGCTATATATGAGGAAGTTATAAATCAAAAGAGTATAGGGTAGTAAATTCATGCTGCATTAATATCTAATATGCTTTCTATTTTGAATGCTAAAAGTTTAATTCAAGCAATTCACTCCCACAAAAAAGTGGTTAATATATTTCAGAGAGCTGCACTGTGTCTCCATTGAAATATTGAATTCCAGTTAATATAGCAGCATTAAAGGTTAAATGCTCTATTTTATTTTTTAATTGTATAATTTAAAACATAATTAACCACCAGGGTGCCGTTTCATAAAACGATCGCTAATTAATGTGCTCGTTATCCCATGCAATTTAAATGGGATAAAGTGCATGTTAAGCTATTGATCGCATTATGTTTGTTTGTTTGTTTGTTTGATGGTGTTTTAACGCCACTTTCAGCAATTTTTCAGCTATTTCATGGCGTCCAGTTTTTATTGGGGGAGGAAGCCGGAGTACCCGGAGAGAACCCCCCACCTGCGGCAGGAAAACTGGCAATCCTTGTCAATTAAGATTGGAGTCGAGTACACCCTGCCTGCAGTGAGAATCGAACCCGCAATCTCAGTGTTGACAGACCACGTGATCAATAGTAGACGAACTACCTTGACCACTCGGCCACCGAGTCCCCGATCGCATTATGAAACGGCACCCAGATTTCTAGAAATATATTGTTCAAAATGTACTTTTAAAGTTATTATTTGTAATACAAATATAGAAAGTCTGCCAGGTGCATTTGTGTATGCATTGTTTAAATTATTTGTAGAAATTTGTTGACAACATTTTGTCCTCGATCTGATTCTAACCCAATGTTTTAAACAATAAAGTAAAGTAAATTTTATTTATTTTATTTTAGCATAACTATAAGCGACAAAATAAATGTTAAAAAAAAAAGTAAAAGAAGCATTTAATATAGGTTCCAAGACTTCTGCTATAAGGCAGCAGGATATTTTAGCTTCTACAGGCACTGCAATGACATGTTTCCGAGAAACACCAAAGTCCAATTAGAAATAAAATTTTGAAGGTACCAAAAGTAGAGATGCTTCTTGCCTCTGGCAGGGTGTTCCACAGCCTTCCCACCTCATATGGTTGAGACTTTTCTTACCATTCCTTGTTGCTTTAGGTCCAGGAATATCTGCTATGTTATTGTACCTAAAATTATAAGAATTCTGTTTTATTTTGACAATTTCATGGAGGGGAACGGGGCTAGATTGATACAAGATTTTGTAGGCCTCCAGCGAATTGTCCTCATTCTATGGACTTTTAATGAAAGGTTTTGGATTGTTCAAGTAAATAGTTGTAGGTGTTGGTGTAGTCATCATATATTAAACAAAAGGCATGCTCTTGTATTTTTTCAATTTTTTTAGTGTTTTTTTTTTCTGTGCAAAAGTGCAAAAGGTGAGTGGGCAGTAGCTTAACTGCCTTAAATTGGAAAGTATAAATGAATGATATATGGTAAGTTTAGCTAAGCAGCAGAGGTTTGATCCAATTCTCTTGAGTACGTTTAGTTAGCATACTGCTTTGTGACAAATGTTTGATACTAGTATGTGTGTATTAAAATAAAGTTTGAAATCAATTGTTATCCCTAGGAGTTTTACCTCATCATCACAGCTGATTTTGTTGCCATTTAGATCAAATATGATGTTCTGCTTATGGGTTTTGTTGCCTAATGCTATTGCTTGGAATTTGTCAGGCTTTGCAGGCGTTTCATTTACAGCAAACCATGACACTAGATATCTGCTATCTCCTTCAAGTTATTAAATGACTGTTTCTTATAAATTACTTGTTTTTGATAGTGTGTTGTCGTCAGCATAATTATAGAGATCACAGTGTTTCACAAAAAGAAAAATATCGTTTACAAAAATATTGAAAAGTATAGGCCCAAGGATTGATCATTGTGGGACACCTTTATATAGCTCTAGCATAGTACTTGAGAATTGACTTAATTTTACACATTGTTTTCTGTCAGATACTATAGGTAGCTTTTTATTAAATTCAGAGAAGGACCATTTATTCTGTAGTTACTAAGTTTTAGAAGTAAGAGATAGTCAAAAGCTTTGCTGAGATCAGGATAGCAGCAAGGTATTTGTCATTGTCGAGGGCTTTTTTCCAGTCATCTAAAATTCTGAGTAAGGTTGTTTGGCTGCCATAGCCTGATCTAAATGCACTGAGAAAAGGGTTAAATAGATTTTTTAAATTGTCAGAAAGTTGTTTTTCTATATACTTTTTTCATCCAATAGATATTATTTATTTCTTACCAATTTGTTTCTAGATGTAATCTTTATACTTGCAAAAAATTACAGATAAGCATCCTATACTTACAGAGAACTTGTAACGACCTCATTTTTTACCTAATGTATACTACATTCTCGATTTGTACATGTATGTGTAATTAGCAATTCTGACAATAAAATACTGTAAAATGTAATTTATAAAAAAATTTGTTTACATCCGAGCATTGGTTTAAAAGATTGGATGCATCTAAGTTGAAGAAATTTTGGGATTACAAAAAGATATCTGGAATATATGGTACTATGAGTCTACATGTATGTATTTAAGAGAATTTCACACATTTTATGTTTTGTTCTTCTTTTAATGAAGTTTTTCAACTTTTATTAGGACTGAAGAGCACAATAATGGTGCATGTAACATGCTGACATTTTTATTAACTTGTTTATACCAGTACTTTAGTGTTTTAATATTAAATTTGTGACAATCTACTGTTATTTAGTTTTAGGTGAAACATGTCGTATAACAAATTGAACGAAAATCCACCTCCATCATACCAGGCAACAATCGGCCCACAGGAGCCTCCTCCAAAGTATGAAGCTGCTTATCCTCCACAAGGTGAGTAGATTGATATCTAAAAAACAAGTTTGCTGATTGTCTTATTTATTATCATACATTTAGACACAATTTTTGTCTCGCCTGCGACGAAAGTAGCTGGAGGCGAGACATATGTATGGGAATCCGGCGGCGGCGGCGGCGTAAACACTTGACATCTTGCTTCATATCTTTGTAAGCCCAAGCCCTAGGTCCATCAAATTTGGTCCAGAGGTAGCTTATGATGAGTACTTGCCAGTCAGTCACCTGTCACCTGACCTTGACCTCAATTTCACTGTCCAGCGGCTACGTTAAAGTTTTTGGGTTACAACAGTTCCTCTGTAACTACGCATGGTAGGATGACAATATTTGGTGTATAGGTTGCTGATGACTAGTACATGACTGTCTGGTAGGTGTCAATTGACCTTGACCTCAATTTCACGGTCCAGCGACTACGTTAAAGTTTTTGGGTTACGACAGTTCCTCTGTAACTACGCATGGTAGGATGACAATATTTGGTGTATAGGTTGCTGATGACTAGTACATGACTGTCTGGTAGGTGTCACCTGACCTTGACCTCAATTTCACGGTCCAGCGACTACGTTAAAGTTTTTGGGTTACGACAGTTCCTCTGCAACTATGCATGGTAGGATGACAATATTTGGTGTATAGGTTGCTGATGACTAGTACATGACTGTCTGGTAGGTGTCACCTGACCTTGACCTCAATTTCACGGTCCAGCGGCTACGTTAAAGTTTTTGGGTTACGACAGTTCCTCTGTAACTACGCATGGTAGGATGACAATATTTGGTGTATAGGTTGCTGATGACTAGTACATGACTGTCTGGTAGGTGTCACCTGACCTTGACCTCAATTTCACGGTCCAGCGACTACGTTAAAGTTTTTGGGTTACGACAGTTCCTCTGTAACTATGCATGGTAGGATGACAATATTTGGTGTATAGGTTGCTGATGACTAATACATGACTTTCTGGTAGGTGTCATCTGACCTTGACCTCAATTTCACGGTCCAGTGACTATGTTAAAGTTTTTGGGTTACGACAGTTCCTCTGTAACTACACATGGTAGGATGACAATATTTGATGTATAGGTTGCTGATGACTAGTACATGACTGTCTGGTAGGTGTCACCTGACCTTGACCTCAATTTGACGGTCCAGCGACTACGTTAAAGTTTTTGGGTTACGATAGTTCCTCTGTAACTACGCATGGTAGGATGACAATATTTGGTATATAGGTTGCTGATGAATAGTACATGACTGTCTGGTAGGTTCCACCTGACCTTGACCTCAATTTCACGGTCCAGCGACTACGTTAAAGTTTTTGGGTTACGGCTGTTCCCCTGTAACTATGCAGGGTATGGTGACAATATTTTGTATACAGGCCGCTGCTGATATTTAATGCTATTTACGTAATGCTTATGACGAAATTTATTTTCGTTACTGATGCGGAATGCAGGCGAGACGTTTTTCTGTGTCCACACTTGTTACTGTTTATATTCGGGACTTGGCCTTAAAGGGAAACTTCGCGGAAAAATGAAAATTTGATATGTTATTCTTCAAATAAAAAGAAACACTTTTGACTTTTGATTTGTTTTATAATATTTTCAATGGTTAATTTCTACATTGAATTTTCTGTGTAAAAAATGCACTTATGGAGGTCCGCCATCTTGTCACTATATCGTCACTAGATGGCGATACTAGAGATCACTGGACATCCAAGTACCTCTAAGTCGCCGTATGATAATAACGCGAAATGGCCAATAACGGAAGGTTGTATTATAAGACAAGGTTGTGGCAAGATTACATTTCGTATTCCTGATCTAAGCAAAAAAAAACCGATTTGTGTAACAAATAGTTAACCCTTTTAAAGTCTTCTACTCAAGACTATGTCCACAGCAGCAACAACTTTATGCGAATATCATTTCCAGAATCTTCATTTAGGATCTTCCATTTAGGAGGATAGTTTAATGGTATGTTGACCTCATTTGTCATCGAATATTCGTTTGAATTTTGTCCATAAATATTAATTAAACTGAAAATTATTTGTATTATTATTTTCAACTTAATCAGAAAATGCAACTTATTGAACGAAACTTTTTTTATACAAAATCTTTGCGAAGTTGACTATTTTAGAAATAACAGTCATCAGGTCATTAAATGAAATATTTTTAAATACCTTGTTTTCGCGCATCAAAATTTCATTTAACGTTTAGTACATTTATTATTATTATTATTACTGGTAACATTTATTGTGCGTAACACAGTTTCCAAAGTTTAATATGTGTATATTTTTAGTCAACGTGTCAGTTTTACGTTTCCTCTGACATGGCATCTAAAGGTATTCAAAATCGTATATACGTCCTGGTTTCTGACACTTCGGTGTATTCAAATCATACCTCTCCTTGGCAGGAGGGGGCGTGCCGTTCTAATTTCGAAGTACATGATTAACCTTCAATCTGATTAGCTTTTGAAAAAGTCCGAATATTCATACTTCAAAGTCGGCGTCAAATGATCAAGTAATTGCAATAAACATCTTGTTTGTTTACCTGCTAATTGCTGTTAATTACCCTTCAAAAACGAGTAATGATTTACCTGTAAAATTTTCACGTCCAGGTACAACTGCCATTTCAAGACATGCAAAATTGTCTACAAAATTTTATTTTATGTTAAAAAAATAAATATACAAATATATCTTTTATAGGTAATTAACTGAGTTAAATAAAGACAGGTTAAAATTTGTGTCTAAAAATACTTTTATTAATACAAAGATATTTAAAACATTAAGACATATTTGGTAATCTTATGTTGTCAGCTGGTTATTAGTCATCGCCACAGTTTTAATATTCTTCAAAGAGCAAAGGCAGAAAAACATATTTATAAACTGGATTATTTATCATATTTACTGGATAATTACATTTATCATGTCACAAACGCAGTCACGTGATAAAATACTGTCAATATGGCAGCCCCCATACACAAAATTTTACCACCTTTAATGCACTCTAGAAGCGTAACGGTAAAGAATACAATAAAACATCAAAAGGCAATTATATTTCTTTTTATTTGAAGAATAACATATCAAATTTTCAATTTTTCGCGAAGTTTCCCTTTAAGGCTTTTACTCTTCAAATATTTTTTTTTTTCAAATAAATCAGGAATTGTTGCAGTTTCCAGTTGGAAGCTTAACTAGAGGAAAATTTGGCACTTGATAATGTATTTGACAGTGGAGCCAAATCTGTAGAGTTGATAAACCAAACAAAATTCAATTAATCAGTCAAAGGGAGATAATTATATAAGCCAGACACAAACCTCACAATTCTATTAATGGACACAAACCTCACAATTCTATTAATCAGTCAAATGGAGGTTAATCATACAAAATTTAATTAATCACTAAAACACAGAACCTCAAATCACTGAAAATTAATGAAAAACAAATAACATAAATGGCAAATTTGTGGGCATACAAAACATTATGGAACAGGTTATAAACTGTAATGCTGTAAAAACACAAACATTAAAACCGTATGCAGAAATAAAACAAAACTGCCTGTTTTTGGTGTAACACCATGTGTAACTCCTTAGATTAAATGTACATTCTTTTTCGCAAAATTAAAACTAATAGTCTCACTTTTTAGCTCACCTGACCCAATCAAAACAAAACTTACCAGGATGGTAAGGATGGTCCTTTATAAAGTTTATTTTTTCTATGCCAATTGGAAATTCAAAATGGCTGCAACCGCAGAACTTAGTTTAACATAGAACCCTATGGGAACAAGTTTTCAAAGGCTTCTTCTCTGAAACTGGTTAACCAATGGAAACAAAACTTACTAGCAATATTGTTTGGATGATCCTCTATAAAGTTTGTGTTTTTTTATGACAATTGGAAATTCAAAATAGCTGCTAACAAAGGACTTAGTTTAACATAGGAGCCTATGGGGACAAGTTTAAAAGGCTTCTTCTCTAAAACCGGTTAACCAATTGAAACAAATCTTACTAGCAATATTGTTTGGATGGTCCTCTATAAAGTTTATGTTTTTTATCCCAATTGGAAATTCAAATGGCCACCACCACAGGACTTGGTTTAGCATTGGACCCTATGATTAAAAGTAAAAAAAGGCTTCTTCTCTGAAACTGGTTAACCAATGAAAACAAAACTTACTACCAGTATTGTTTGGATGGTCCTTTATCAATCTACTGTTATCACATTTCAATTGTTTAGGTACATATCCCGCTCAGCAATCTACTGTTATCACATTTCCTTTGTTTAGGTACATATCCTGCTCAGCAATCTACTGTTATCACATTTCCTTTGTTTAGGTATATATCCTGCTCAGCAATCTACTGTTATCACATTTACATTGTTTAGGTACATATCCTGCTCAGCAATCTACTGTTATCACATTTCCTTTGTTTAGGTACATATCCTGCTCAGCAATCTACTGTTATCACATTTCAATTGTTTAGGTACATATCCCGCTCAGCAATCTACTGTTATCACATTTACATTGTTTAGGTACATATCCTGCTCAGCAATCTACTGTTATCACATTTCCTTTGTTTAGGTACATATCCTGCTCAGCAATCTACTGTTATCACATTTACATTGTTTAGGTACATATCCTGCTCAGCAATCTACTGTTATCACATTTCAATTGTTTAGGTACATATCCCGCTCAGCAATCTACTGTTATCACATTTACATTGTTTAGGTACATATCCTGCTCAGCAATCTACTGTTATCACATTTCCTTTGTTTAGGTACATATCCTGCTCAGCAATCTACTGTTATCACATTTACATTGTTTAGGTACATATCCTGCTCAGCAATCTACTGTTATCACATTTACATTGTTTAGGTACATATCCTGCTCAGCAATCTACTGTTATCACATTTACATTGTTTAGGTACATATCCTGCTCAGCAATCTACTGTTATCACATTTACATTGTTTAGGTACATATCCTGCTCAGCAATCTACTGTTATCACATTTACATTGTTTAGGTACATATCCTGCTCAGCAATCTACTGTTATCACATTTCCTTTGTTTAGGTACATATCCTGCTCAGCAATCTACTGTTATCACATTTCAATTGTTTAGGTACATATCCCGCTCAGCAATCTACTGTTATCACATTTACATTGTTTAGGTACATATCCTGCTCAGCAATCTACTGTTATCACATTTCCTTTGTTTAGGTACATATCCTGCTCAGCAATCTACTGTTATCACATTTACATTGTTTAGGTACATATCCTGCTCAGCAATCTACTGTTATCACATTTACATTGTTTAGGTACATATCCTGCTCAGCAATCTACTGTTATCACATTTACATTGTTTAGGTACATATCCTGCTCAGCAATCTACTGTTATCACATTTACATTGTTTAGGTACATATCCTGCTCAGCAATCTACTGTTATCACATTTACATTGTTTAGGTACATATCCTGCTCAGCAATCTACTGTTATCACATTTACATTGTTTAGGTACATATCCTGCTCAGCAATCTACTGTTATCACATTTACATTGTTTAGGTACATATCCTGCTCAGCAATCTACTGTTATCACATTTACATTGTTTAGGTACATATCCTGCTCAGCAATCTACTGTTATCACATTTACATTGTTTAGGTACATATCCTGCTCAGCAATCTACTGTTATCACATTTACATTGTTTAGGTACATATCCTGCTCAGCAATCTACTGTTATCACATTTACATTGTTTAGGTACATATCCTGCTCAGCAATCTACTGTTATCACATTTACATTGTTTAGGTACATATCCTGCTCAGCAATCTACTGTTATCACATTTACATTGTTTAGGTACATATCCTGCTCAGCAATCTACTGTTATCACATTTACATTGGTTAGGTACATATCCTGCTCAGCAATCTACTGTTATCACATTTACATTGTTTAGGTACATATCCTGCTCAGCAATCTACTGTTATCACATTTACATTGTTTAGGTACATATCCTGCTCAGCAATCTACTGTTATCACATTTACATTGTTTAGGTACATATCCTGCTCAGCAATCTACTGTTATCACATTTACATTGTTTAGGTACATATCCTGCTCAGCAATCTACGGTTATCACATTTACATTGTTTAGGTACATATCCTGCTCAGCAATCTACTGTTATCACATTTACATTGTTTAGGTACATATCCTGCTCAGCAATCTACTGTTATCACATTTACATTGTTTAGGTACATATCCTGCTCAGCAATCTACTGTTATCACATTTACATTGTTTAGGTACATATCCTGCTCAGCAATCTACTGTTATCACATTTACATTGTTTAGGTACATATCCTGCTCAGCAATCTACTGTTATCACATTTACATTGTTTAGGTACATATCCTGCTCAGCAATCTACTGTTATCACATTTACATTGTTTAGGTACATATCCTGCTCAGCAATCTACTGTTATCACATTTACATTGTTTAGGTACATATCCTG
The DNA here is from genome assembly GCA_944474755.1 of Limnoperna fortunei. NCBI lineage: Eukaryota > Metazoa > Mollusca > Bivalvia > Mytilida > Modiolidae > Limnoperna > Limnoperna fortunei. The sequence goes on along the minus strand of OX104120.1, from coordinate 76,798,147 downwards.
CTCAGCAATCTACTGTTATCACATTTACATTGTTTAGGTACATATCCTGCTCAGCAATCTACTGTTATCACATTTACATTGTTTAGGTACATATCCTGCTCAGCAATCTACTGTTATCACATTTACATTGTTTAGGTACATATCCTGCTCAGCAATCTACTGTTATCACATTTACATTGTTTAGGTACATATCCTGCTCAGCAATCTACTGTTATCACATTTACATTGTTTAGGTACATATCCTGCTCAGCAATTTACTGTTATCACATTTACATTGTTTAGGTACATATCCTGCTCAGCAATCTACTGTTATCACAAACCAACCAATCATTGTCATACAGAATGGATTTGGACCATACTCAAAAGTCCTAACCTGCCCTAACTGCCGGGCTTCAGTATCCACCAGTTTGGACTATGAACCTGGTGTTTTAACATGGATATCTTCTGGACTCATCTGCTTGTTTGGGTAAGATATGTGATACATTGTCACAAAACTTCAACCATTCAATAGATTCATGGATACAACCTTTGAAATTGATTAAGGAATAAATTTGTTTTTGATCTTACATGATAATGTATATGCCATGATTGTATTGAACCTGTAATTAAAGGCCACCCATCTGGAGAGAACATTTTTGTATTCTGACTCTGCTGAGTGGTTTCTTTGCATGCTCGGCATTCATGGCCAAATAATGTGTTTACGAATGTCAGACAATACTAGAATCCTAAACAGGATGCCTTGAAATTAAGGATATTAAGTAGTTTGTTTAATGGGATTGAGAAAATATATCTAAATCAAATACATTTCTGATGCAGACTGACAGTAAGGAAAGTTGCAGTATATCTTCACAATAGGTTGAACTTGTTCTTCCATTGCAGTGTCTTTGTTGATAGTTTAAGTGCTGTGAGAATCCATAATAAGATTAATAGGTTCTTTCATACGTTTTGGGGAAAGACCGGTTAATCTTTCACGAGTGATAGAAATTTTATGTCCTTTCGTGAGTGGAGCGCAGCGAAACGAGCCAAAAGACATAAAAGTTTCTATCACGAGTGAAAGATCACCCGGGCTTTCCCAAAAACGCATGAAAGTACCTATTTCTTCCGTACATCAACAACTTTCACATCTCTATATCCTATATATCCTCTGACGTCCAATCAGAACGCTGGAAACAAGAACGTCAAACAAGAACGTTGTTATGCTTCCATAGAAATGTTCTTGTTTCTGGAGTTTTGATTGGATGACGCAGCAAGTGCAGACGTGTGCGCGTGAGCTCATCTGTGCTGGGTCATCTGTATCAGAAATCGGCCATTTACGGAAGAATTTTGGTTTCACATATATACGAAATCAATTTATCTCTACAAAAGCAAATTACAACTTGGTTTTTACAATGCAGACAACTAAAGTTTGGTGCTTCAGTGCAGACAAATATTCTATGTATTCAAATATGATGAATTTTTGTTACAGATGCTGGTTTGGTTGCTGCCTTATTCCATTTTGTATGAGTGACTGTCAGGATGTTAAACACAAATGTCCTAATTGTGGCCACTTCGTCGGGATGTACAGAAGAATTAATTAGACTTTCAATCAAAATCAGAAAACCTCATAGACAAATTGGGCAGTTTATATCATCTTTGTTGTTTTACAATCAAATATGAAATGGTAATGAGAATTCCATTTATATGCATATTTGTTTTATAATTCTTGTGAATTTTAAACAGTAATGTGTGTTGAAATGCTTACAATCAAAACAGTCTTCCCCGCTAGTTCAAAATATTCTACTAAATATCCAAATTTGAATGTAGTTTTTTTTGGATTTTAAGGTTTATTGTTAAAGTTCAGTTGAAAGAAATAAGATTATATTTGGTATTGACTTTTTTCATTTTTTGAGAAGAAAGGTTCTTTGTTTCATTCGTAATGAAAACAGATTATATTCTTTCAATTTTTTACTATAGTGCCTTATAAGTAGGAAACCAAATGATATCATAACAACGAAACAAAAAAATAACTATTTTTAAACTTCATATGCCAGTTATAACAGAGGAAACATTTTAATATGTTACTGTATATTATGTCAAATGCACAATTACTGATAAGGGGAGATAATAAGACTATTTGTGTTCTTGTTAAATATATATGTAGCATTAATAATGGATTTGCATGTTTTTTGGCTGTTTAATTGATGATTTTTAATTTAACTAGAAAATTTGCCTTCATTTAAAAAAAAAAACAATACTCTTGTCAAACCAAAATATGCAACTGCTGAGAATAATCTCAAAATTACAGCATAATTGGTATTGCATGTAATAGTAATACCAAATGCTAGACCAGAGTTCTTATGCTCTAAAACTCTCCATTTGAAAAAGGGTACATATCCTAAAAATTTTTAAACATTCTTTTCTTATCTGAATGTTTACTAAAATATGGAGCTTTCATTATATGGTCTGCAACAGTGTCTAGACCTATTGAAAGGTGCTTTTTTTGTACAGACCTCAGGACTAACTTCCTGCTTTTGGTGGTACTGCACCATGTATATTTAATCAAGGGTTTATTTTTTAAATGTGATATATTTATTATTGAACAGATAATTATATTTATTCATTTATTGTTACAAATCTATGCATAATTTAAGTGTCTTGTGTAGATATTTATTTGTAAAATAGAATTGTTATTTTATACTTTATTCTTTCTGTTACGAATGGGGATAGGGTGTTAGTATTCAACACATAAAACTAGTCATTTTACACTAGAAGATAAATTTTTGGTGATTGGTTGTGTTTGAAATCATCATGTTTATGATGTGGCATCTGTTATACCCTTGGTCTATTTTTTAGTCCCCACACTACAGTAATATCTTTGTATATTGTGTAAAATAAATTTATTTTCTGTTATTTTCTTGCTATAATATTCACAGAATATATGAAAATATGTATAAACTGGTGATACACTTTTATCACTTAGTGCACTATATCACAGTGTGCTATGATATTACTTAGTGCACTATGATATTCTACCAACAAAGGAAACAATATTGGCTGTAATAAAAACATATTATTGCTCTCAGGAATTTTACTATAATGGTTGTATTCAGTTCAAGCATTTTTTAAAGAGATTTGTTCAGCAAATAGGAAACCATGCCATGTTTTATAATATAGTATAGCATACTTAATGTTTATTGTATATTTCATGGTTAATATTTTTTAATATTCTTACTGGTTATTCATTAAAATATAAATAAAAGGTAGAACTTTTCGGATGTGTAAAAATGATATATATATAGATATATATATATTTCAGTTCAGCCATGAATATCTCAGAGAGATGAAACCGGTCGGATAGAACTGTGATTAATTAATTGATGGATTTATTTATATGGTTTATTTTATGCCAAAAGTGTATTAAATAGATACTTTAGTGGATTTTTCAACTTTATTTTCATATATATATATATATATTGCATTTGTTACTGTCTCAATTAAATTTTGCTACACCATAAAAAGGTTCAGGGAAAACAGATAAAATTAAGGCATGAGACAACAAAGATGTAAGTACAAATCATTGCAGTTTTAAGTTCTTATCTCTGCAATCCAGTACTACTGTGTCCAAATCTTACAATGACAAATATTTTGTATATTATTATGATATTATTACATGATGATTTCTGTATTGGCCTAGTTATTGGTCCAAGGCTTGCTGTATTGGGGTGAAATCATCACGTAATGATATCTTTATTAATTAACTAGTCCAAATTTCTCAGGCCAATACAGGTTGCAATAAGGCCAATACAGGACGAATCAGGCCAATACCGATATTGGACTAGTTAATTCCGTATTGGACTGGTTCAGCAAAATATATCATATTGGCAGTTTAACTGTTATTTAAGTGAATATTATAGTAGTTAATTAATAAAAAACAGTTATTGTTCTAATATTAACCTTAACACATTGAGTACATGATATCAACCGGTGAAATAATTAAAATAAAGGTATATATAAAATTCATTTTACCACACTTTCATAATTATTATATTTATGACAGTTACATAGTCTCTAATTCTTGCTTTATAATAATATATATTTTGATTCAGCGACGCATAATTTTGTTATTGAATTTTAGTAACTTGTGTATTAAAAAAAAATTAAAAAACTTTTACAGCTTGCAAACTTTTTGTGTTGTTCACTTGTAAAGAACATCATAACATATATTGGACATCAATACTTTCCCCAGCAGTTCCAAAGTTAATAAAAAAGTTAATACCTTAATAATTTTAAGTCCGATATCAGAGCAACCTTATTTGTCAATCAGAAACAATGAAAAGACAGTCTGTGGTGTTTTTTACCCAAAGTTTTTTTTTTTTTGTGATTTAATTTTTCTATGAATGTTTAAATGTCAACATTCCCAGTTCTTATAGTGGGAAGCATTATATACCGTATCAGTGGTTTTTTTCGCGGTGATTTATTTTTTGCTATATTTGCGGTAAAAGTTGGAACACGAAAATAAAAACTTGAGAAATATTAGGGCAAATGATAGTGTTATTCATTCTGATTACAGACTGCGAAAATAATTACATTACCCCAAAATAAACTCAGTTTTTTTAACAATAACGCTAAATTTTCCACATGCGAAAAAAACCACTTATTGTTCTTAAATATCTTGTTAACATTTTATTTACTGAATGGTTTTAGATTTGGCAAGCATTAATTATTATTATTAAGGTATCCGGACCATAATTGACCACGTGATCATATTTGGTGTCCCGGATGTCCATTGTTTTTCAGTGGAGCAGACCTCGGTAATTTTCGGCAAACATCGGAAATACTATTTGAGTAACTAACTTTTTTTATTAAAAAATGTTAACATTGACCGATAGTAAAACAATATATTTAATTTGTTTCATTAATTAGCAATATATTGATTTAATTAAGCTATATTTCTTGGTCGAAAAATAAAATTAAACGGTGACTTCAATTATGGGTCGGATACCTTAATATGTTTGCTGCTATTTTGTGTCCCTGTACTAATTTTGAAGCAGTCGGTTCATAAATTGTTGTTAATCTATGTCTTGTGTATACTCCATAGCATGCTGACCAACAACTCTGTTTACTGGTTGGTTAGCTGTGTGATTATTGTCACATAAGCACCCAATGAATTGTGGAAGGTGGTCGTTCTTCTGTGTAACTGTTCATTCTTGTTCTCAAATGACTATGGGTCCTCGGTGGCCAAGTGGTTGTAGTTGTCTACTATTGATCATATGGTCTGCCAACACTGAGAATGCCGGTTCGAGTCTATTAAACTGCGTATAGGGTGCACTCTACTCCAATTTTTATTGACGTAGATTGCCACTTTTCCTACCGAAGGTCAGGGCTTTCTTCTGGTACTCCAGCTTCCTACTGCAATAATAATTGGACACCATGATAAAGCTGAAAAATTAATGAAATTGGCATTAACACCATTCAAACAAACAAACAAATCAAATGAAAACAGCCTCCTCCCCAATTGTTGTTCCAAGGAAAATGTTCATAATTTTTGCAGCTGTTTTGTTGAGCAATTGTCATTCGTTAAATGAAGGTTTTTAAATTCGCCCTGCCAAAGCACAAATGTTTTAACACATGGTCCTAGTGCAAGACGAGCATTCGAAACTGGAACAAAAAAAATATGATAAGCACATTTTGTTAAACACCCCCTTTTTAGCTCACCTGGACCGAAGGTCCATGTGAGCTTTTGCCATCACTTGGCGTCCATCATAAACTTTTTCAAAAACCTTCTCTGAAACCACTAGGTCAATTTTTTTCAAACTTTGCCACAATCATCCTTAGAGTTCCTCGTTTCAAATTTTTACCTGGGATGTTGATCAAGGGACAAAGATGGCCATTGTTACTAAAAATAGAACATGGGTGTCAACACACATTTTTATCATTATCTCCAAAATTATAATAGCTATAGAGAAAACCGTTACTTCAAATTGATCAGCACATTAAGGTCTACAATAGTTGCCAATATTGTGAAGTTGTGTAATTGCTTCCTGTAGGAGTTACTGGCCTTTAATGATGATTTTTGACATAATTTTTGGTATTTACAATGTAACTTGATAACTATAAGAGCTAGAGTAAAACTGTAAATAGCAAAAACAAGTGTAGACTGAGCAAGCTCACAAAGGGATACCCCCGCTTCGCGTCAAGTCCAATTATCTCCCCTGAATAATATCCGACAGCAACAAATATTCTTCATGCACATCTACATACGATGTACTTCCTTCATATAAAGTTTCATCAAAATCTGTAAAACGGTTTAGGAGGAGTTGCGCTTACGAGGTCTCACACTGAATACTATATTTAAAAAGTCTAAGTCCAATTATCTCCCCTGAATAATATACGACAGCGACGAAAATTCTTCATGCACATCTACATATGATGTACTTCCTTCATGTAAAGTTTCATCAAAATCTGTCAAGCGGTTTAGGAGGAGAAGCGCTTACAAGGGATGTGGACAGACGGACAGACAGGGTGATTCCTATATACCCCCCACCCCCCCCACCCCCAAACAAGTTTGCGGGGGTACAATGATCAGCAATAAAATTCAGTGTATTGGTCTGAAATTGTCAGATGACTCCTTATATGAGTTATTGCCCTTAATTGGCAATTTTTTATGAAATTTTCCGTTTTTGTCCTGTAACTTAAAAACTACAACAGCTAGAGTAAAACTGTTAATAGCAAAAACAATCGGCAATAAAAGCCCTACAATTCACGGTATTGGTCTGAAATTGTCTGATGACTCCTTGTATGAGTTATTGCACTTTAATTATAATTTTTTATGAAATTTTCTGTGTTTGTCCTGTAACTTAAAAACTATAAGCTAGAGTGAAACTGTTAATAGTAAAAATGATCAGCAATAGAAGCCCTACAATTCACTTAATTGGTCTGAAATTGTCAGCTGACTCCTTATTTGAGTTATTGCCCTTAAATGTCAATTTTTTATAAATTTTTCCATTTTTGTTCTGTAACTTGAAAACTGTAACAGCTAGATTGAAACTATAAATGGCAATAATGATCGTCAATAAAAGTTCTACAATTCACTCGGTCTGAAATGTCAGAATACTACTTATAGGAGTAATTTCCCTTAAATGACAATTTTTCATGAAATTTTCCATTTTTGTCCTGTAACTTGAAAACCATAACAGCTAGATTGAAACTATAAATGGCAAAAATTATCACTAGTACAAGCCTTACAATTCTTTTAATTGGTCTGAAATTGTCAGACGACTCCTTATAAGTGTTTGTCCATTAAATGACAATTTTTTATGAAATGTTCTGTTTTTGACCTGTAATTTATATACTATAACAGCTAGAATGAAACTGTAAATTGCAAAAATAATCAGCAACAAAAGTACTAGAATGCACTTTATTGGTCTGAAATTAACAGATGACACCTCATAGGAGTTATAACCCTTTAATAAAAATTTTTGGTGGAATTTGTAGTTTTTCTAACTTAAATGCCATAACAGCTAGATTGAAACTGTAAATTGCACAAATGATCAGCAAAGCAAGGCCTACAAATCGTTGCTTAGTCCAAAATTGCAGGATGAATCTTTATAGGAATTATTGCCCTTTAATTACAAATCTGGACAAATTAATCAGTTTTTTGTTTTATAAATTAGTCTATAACACACCTAGAGTAAAACTAAATTACTAAATTACCCCAAAGGACAAGGCCTACAAATCATTTAATTTTCAGAAATTGTCTGATGGCAACTTATAGGAGTTATTGTACTTAACCAAAATTTTTGAAGAAATGTTTAGTTTTGCAAGCAATAATAACTAGACAAACTAAAAATTGCAAAAATTTAAATATAGTTGAAGTCATTTGGGTTCCAGGTGAGCGATTACAGGCTACTGGGAGCCTCTAGTTCCAAGTTCACTCAAGCATGAAATATTGGCACAGCCCTGCAGAATTTTGCCAGGGAAGAAATCTTCTCATGTTGTAACTGTAACGAGTTTTATGAAGATGTTAAGTCAACTTTAAAAAAAAGCTTCAAGGCAAAGACAAACCTTTGGTCGGACAGACAAAAGATGAACAAAAGAAACCTAAAAGCTAAATTACAACAATAATTTTGAAAATTAACAAAAACATTTATTCAACAAATAAAATTAACTTTCATAAACTTTATATCTATTCAACAACAACATATAAAAAATAGTTTAAACACTATCACCTCAGTCACAATGAACGGTGTACATACAGGTCCAACATACATTTAGTGCTAATTCTTATATAGGCAAAAATAATCATTTCATAGTCGTGGCATGATAAAAAACTAAGTCTTGTTAAGTTATATTGGAAATGCAACTATAATTCTTTTATATGTATGAGACATTAATGTAAAATTGATCATTTTTAACAGAGTTTATTGGACATGATACAAGTTGGTTTATTGCCTGAAAAACAAATTTCATTTCATAATTGTCCAACAAAAAAACCAAACCAACTGTTGCTAAAATGAGAAAGTGAACACGTCTACTTCTTAGAATGCTTTTTAAATACACCGACCACAATGACAATATTTTGTGTACTTGCAATACTAAACCCAATCATATTCCTAAAATGTACTGAAAGGCTTATTACTTTATACAGTGACTTATAAAAATATCAAGTGTTCTATATAAAAAATGGACCTTTTACGAAAATTGTGAAAAGAAAAACTTTACATTAATACAATCTAATTTTGACTGTTATTAATAAATCATATGCAATCTAAATTCAGCTTCCTACCCTTTCAAATATCAGAACGCGCCTAAAAAATATATGACAAAATATCTGACAGACTGCAACATATGATCACCAGTAAGGAATCTCGTTTCAAAATGAGAAATCTAAGTATAATGTAGATACATGTTTACATTTAAAATTTGGTCAATGTCTGGAGAATTTTTTTTCTGCAATATCCAATAGCAAATCTTGACATTGCTAACACTGCAGTGAATTTTTTTTAGTCCTCACCACTTTCGTCATTGACAAAAGCATTTGAAAATTGATGATAGATTCCTAAATCGATTTCGTCACCTGAATTCCAAAAAGTATAAAAATTTTGTCGTTACAAAATCATTCTACCAAGTGTAAAACGACATATTTATTACCCCAAGCCAATTAACAGGAAATTTAATTATTTCACCTCGATAACAGCAGGTGTCAATCGATGTTTTCACAGGTAATGCGATTAAGTGGTGCTACTGGTCAATATTCTCAAAAAACAAGTATCGTAGATCATTCTGATGCACACAGACTTCCACCTTTTGATTAAATATGTAATGCTAATAAAATTGCAGATTTTGGATATTTAACTCATTTTTCGTACCTTTTATGTGTTTCAAATGGATTACGCGCCAATTGTTTAATTCCAAGATATTTCTAATTACAGATGATAACCAATTAGAAAACGACGAGTACAATGGTTGTTAATTAAAAATTGTAATCGATTGAAAAAAAAAGCTTTTTAAATGTTTTAAAATTTAAATTCTTTCAAAATTTATAAACGCTTTATTTTAATCATTTTTTTTTATTTAAGGATTGTTTTCAATTGTTGGTTAGATTATTGGATATAAACGCGAAGCGGTTTATGTTGCAGCGTAAATCGATCCAAAGTCGTTTATATCCAATAATCTAACCAACAATTGAAAACAAACCTTATATTTTAAATTTCATAGTAAAAAGGAAATAACGAGAACAATATTTTACAAGTAATCAAATAATATTTGCAATTCACTGTTTTAGTGTCGTCACTTGTTGTTTGCGGAAGAATTCATGTATAGTCAACGTCATCAATACATCTTATTATGACGTTACAATAAGTCACGTGCTGAAATACCAAGTTAGGTTATACGAAATAACCAACTTTGCTCATGTATTGAGTCTTTAAACGAAATTAAAATATATATTTATAAACTGCATTGAAAGAATATATTTGTTTTTACTGTACAATTATATGTCACCAGTACAATGAATGCTTCTGAGCAGATGCTTATACGGTGCGTCCGCTAAAGTGACTAAAACCCTCAAAATCCTTAAAAAAATTCCCTGCACTGTCACAACTATGCTAAAAATCAAATCTAAATTTTTAAACAGAGCAGATTTGTAAACTAAATAATTTACACCAAAACAAAAAAAAAGAGACTTTTCCACGTTTTTTGTTTTGATTTTTCTCTCTTATTTTTCATGATTCCCAATATTTAACTGTTTAGATAAAATAACATTAACAATTTTTTAAATATATTAATAAAATATATATTAATTTTATATATTTCAAGCTTTCAAGCTACTTTTTGCAAAAAATAAGGGCTTTTTTAGGGCTAAATTCTCAAAAAATAAGGGCTAATTTTAGGAATTTTTCGGGGTTTTTTAAACAAAAATAAGGGATAAAATGTGCAATTTTCTCAAAACAAAAAAAAAGAGACTTTTCCACGTTTTTTGTTTTGATTTTTCTCTCTTATTTTTCATGATTCCCAATATTTAACAAATAAGCACATACTGTTTAGATATAATAACATTAACTATTTTTTAAATATATTAATAAAATATATATTAATTTTATATATTTCAGGCTTTCAAGCTACTTTTTGCAAAAAATAAGGGCTTTTTAGGGGTTTTTAAACAAAAATAAGGGATAAAATGTGCAATTTTCTAATGATTTAAGACTGAACAATTAGATTTACTCACCATTTTGGGCACAGAACAATAGTACAAAAGTTAATTACCAATTCAGAAGACCATTTGCATGATTACCAACATTGTTCTACAATAATTTCTGAAAGTATACTAAAGCTAGCTTCATTTAACTTTAATCCATTTTATGTTTATTTTTTATTTTTGAAATTTTGAAAATTAAAAAAATTAGGATTTTAACCAAAAAAGTAGGGCTTTTTTTAGGATTTTACAGCATTAATTAGGAATTTTAGGGCTGTTTGTAAAAAATAAGGAAAATTTGGAAAATAAGGGCCCGCTTGAAAGCCTGTATAATTTGGAAGGTTTCTCTGAACCTTCATTTGGAGATCAAAAAACAACATATTTTGTTATTATAAACTAAAAATATCCTCTGGTTATACAGTTGTATGCAACAATGATTTTTGAT